>CM041781.1:213309862-213851530 GCA_023374045.1 Limonium bicolor
GTTTGTTTTTATTTAGTTAAGTGAGCTAGGAATTACAAGTGGTCAAAGATGGAGTTTTGATGGTGGTGGTGTATTATTGTGAGAGAGAGAGCAAGGAGGAAGATGGTGAAGTGTTGGAGGTGTGGAAATGAAGGAAGAATGAAGCAAATGAGATAAGTTTGCTTTTGTAAGATATTTTAGCTTAAAGTAAATAGTATTGCTTTATTACTTGTTTATTTACTTAATAGGCTAGCAAGAGTGGTGACTCACCACTTAAGAAACCGGCCCCCATTATGATATAAGGGGTTACTTAGTCTTTATTTGTCAATTTAATTACTTATAATAACATATGTTACAAACTAGCTTATTAAAGTCACTATTCATAAAAACAAGGCACATAGAAGTGAAATTTTTTATTTCCCATTGATATAGACTTCCAAATGTGATACTATAGTACACATGTTAATTAAAGAGTAATTATGGACATTTAGCCATTCAAAACTCATTTACAAGACAATTTTTCAAAAATGTGCTTTAAGACTCCTTAAAGCACATTTTGTGTTTTAACTTGTTTTCAAGCTTGGCTTTCTTTGCTAATTGGTTTAATATGTTCATTAGTATATGAATAAGGTCTTGGTAAGTTCATTAGGTCTTAACCAAGCTTATCCCAAGCGTAGAGCACATTTTGGCTCTTATTGACCTTAAAGCACATTTTGTGTTTTCTATGGTTTAAATTGCTTACTAATGCTTCTAAGACTCTTTTTAGTCTTAATATACCATATTTAAATGTTTAAAAAACATAACTAGGTTTGGGGTATTTCATCAAAGGAATTCGTGTAAAGTGCTTGATGTGGAGACGCTGGATAAACTACAAAATGACCTTGTGATCACCATGTGTCAGTTGGAAATGTATTTTCCTCCTTCGTTTTTTGATATTATGGTGCATCTACTTGTTCATCTTGTTAGAGAGATCAAACATTGTGGTCCGTTATACCTTCGATACATGTATCCGTTTGAGAGATATATGGGTATACTGAAAAAGAAAATGAAAAACCGTCGGCGTCCAGAGGGAAGCATAATTGAAGGGACAGTAACAGAGGAAGTAGTTGACTTCTGCACTCATTACTTAGACGGTGTTGATGTTATTGGATTACCGAAAGCAAGACATGATGGCAGGCTTAAAGGGGTTGGTACCTGTGGGAAAAAATTATGCAGAGTTGATATTGATACATTGAACAAGGCACATCTGGTTGTGTTGAATCATTCTGAAGTTGTTGAACCGTATTTCGATGCACACCTAGCCTACCTCAAAACAAAACACCCAACGATGAGTAATGCCAAATTAAAAAAAGAGCAGAATGCAACATTTGTTAAGTGGTTCAGACAGAAGGTGTTGTATGAAGATTCAAGGAACGTGGATGAAATGATCCAGTTGTTGGCACTTGGTCCAAATCTCGATGTGTTGTCTTATGAAGGATATGATGTAAATGGATTTTCTTTTTACACTGCACGTCAAGATTGTAAATCGACAAACCAGAACAGTGGTGTGCATCTTATCGCTTCACAAGACATTTTCACAGGAACAAGTCGTAATACACTGAAGAACGAATATTATGGTGTTATTGAGGATATTTGGGTCTTGAATTACACTAGTTATGAAACTTGCGTATTTCGTTGCAAATGGGTGGACAACAAACAGGGATATCGTGAGGAGGATCATGGTATGAAGCTAGTTGATTTAACGACAGCGGCTCCTACTGATGAACCCTTTATTGTTGCATCAAAGGCAAAACAAGTATTCTACTGTCGTGATCAGTCTAATCCCAGATGGTCTATTGTAATGCAGAGTAAAAGATCGATAGTTGGGATTGATAATATTGTTGATGAGGATGAATACGACTGTGAAGATGAAACAGATGTACCTATTCGGTTGCCGATGGAGGTAGATAATGTAACTAATTTTGAATATCGAAGGTCCGACCACAATGAAGGATTGTGGATTGAACGATGAAATGTTATTTTGTAAGTTTGGTTGACAATATTATATTATTTCATTTTTGTCATGTTTCAATATTTGATTCAGTAGATGTTCGTATTAACCTTGTTAATTGTTGATTATTTTTCAGATTATGGATCCTGACGATAGAGTCGAAGAGGACTTACTTTGGGGTTGGATGATATTGACGATGACGTCCCTACTGAAGAACCACCAGCTGCATCTACTTCGCAGAACCCTCGGAAGGGACGTGGACCGACCCGTGGGTTGAAGGAGAAGAAAGATTCTCCCATCGATTTGATCTGGGACAAGTACCTCCGACATCTGGTGGGTCGAAGCAGCAGTTTGCTTCCTACTTGGGATTGATGGTAAAATCCCATTGCTCGATTAATAAGGATTGGAAGATCAAGAAAAGGCAGACAAAGACATCATGTGGCAGATGGTGCAGAAGAAGTACAAAGTCGCGGATGAACTTCGGACGAAGATTGAATCACTTCTAGCGACATCACTGCGACAGTTCAAGCATCGGTTGGTAGATGGTGGATTACCAAACCGGGCTCCAAGAGGTCACCGCCGTGGGTAGTGTATGATGGTATGATCACGGAGGAGGACTGGAAGATATTCTACGACCATCGCCAGACTGAAGAGTTTAAGGTACTTTTACAATTATTCTTTCTTAATTATTTAAGGAATAAAATTTAACAAATATTTTTTTTATTATGTATAACTTACAAATATACAAATTTTGTAACAGTTACGTCAAGAACAAGCGAGACGTAACCGGGCGAAGAATATATAAGCACTTCATGGGGCGAGCTGGATACACGGGGCGGTTGGAGAAGTGGAAGAGCGAGGGCTTACTGACGAAAACTAATGAAGACGGCACTCAGTCAGTGTTGATTGTTGACGATGCAAGTAGGGTGCAGACATTTATGCTGGGTCGCATGAAGAAAAATGACGAGGGAGTATATGTGTTCCCGCAGAGCGAGACTGCTGAGTTGGCTCAAGATTGTAAGTATATATTTTAAAAGTTGTTGTTTACTAATTAGTAAGTTCATTTCTAATATTTTTGTAATTTAAAATAGTCTGGCTCTACTGAGCGATGGGAGATGGTTCCGGCCCCTCCGTCTCAGGATGATCCACTGAATAAGGCCCTTGGGCAAAAGGATCATCCAGGGCGAGTGCGGGGGCTTGGAGGGGAAGTTCGCCAAAAAGACGTGTTTCCTACGTCTCGATCGAGAGTACCCAGGCTGAAATGATAGAGAGAATGGTGGATGAACGGGTGCATGACCGGTTGGAGGAGTCGGAAAGACGTCACGCTGAGTCGGAAAGACGCCACGCTGAGGAGCGTCAAGCCTACGAGGAGCGCCTGCGAAGACTTGAGGCTTTAGTATTGGGCCAGGTGCATGCTCCTACACCGACACCTACTCCTACACCGGTGTCTACTCCTATCGCGACGGCGGATACATCGATAGTGGCCGCGTCTCCTACACCGGCACCTACTGCTAGACCGACGTCTCCTCCTACCACGACGGCGGATACTGTCGATGATCCTACACCGACGTCTGCTCCTACCACGACGGCGGATACTCCTATGGTCGATCATCCTGCACCTTCTTCTCCTACCAGAGACACATTTCCTTATCAAAACCTTTCGGTTTGTTCTTTTTTCCTCCTTAGTTATTTTAACATTACTTTTAAAACAATATAATTTTATTAGCTTGCTTACTGTTGTGAGTTGATGTAGGTGGCTAAATCATGTCATCTGTTTCAAGTGTTGGATTGTGGGACTGTGCATGTTGCATTCGGTCAGGTTTTACAGACCGGACCGAACACTGTAGTACATTTCAAGCCCATCCCACCTATCCACGCTCGTGTGATGGTAGACGATATTGTGCAAGGTCATGAGGACTTTCCCCTTCCGTTGGAGTGGAATCAGTGGAGTAAAATAGGTCAAGAAAAATCTTCAGTTGTTCCATGGCCATATTCTCTCATTGATGTCAGTGACAAGGTAAACTATTTAATTACATGATTATTGTTTAGTTTTTAACTTGACTGTTGACTGATATGTTTATTATTTAAATTTTGTATACTATTAGATGGATAAGGAATTAAGACCGATTAAGAAGAGGAAAGTGGATAAGGGGAAGGAAGTTGTGAAATCAAATGAGGAGAGTTAGAGTGTGAGAAAGGAAGTGGTCAAACCTTTCGATATGACTCCTAGGAGATCCCCCATTTTGACACCCAAGTATCTGAAGAAGTTGACAGACAAACAAAAAATGTTGTATGACTTTTAGATGACGAAGCCGCAGTCTGTCACCAATTTCACCATGAAAGTGTCTAAGCATGTTTTCCACTCCCTCGAGGCCAGAGATCTGATGATTACCGTGAGCGATCTAAGAGAATTTTTGATGGGAGACCTGCTTAACATCTCTGTGATTCAGGCCTATTGTGTGTAAGTATCTTTTAAATTATTAAATTATCTTTCATTTTTTAATCTATTTAACATATCTTATGAAAAAATGTTGTTTAGGTGTTTGACTACTAGACTGATATCGAACAAGAGATTATCTGCCATCTCTTTCTTGTGCCCGCAATTGATGTCAGCAAGTCAGGCCGCATTGGATGCGCAAGGATGTGCACATCACGTGAGGCAGGGATTTTGTGCTGCGGTGCGAAGAAGCAAATATTTGCTGATCCCATATCATCAGATGTAAGTACACAATAACTGAAATTTTTGCTTCCTAATTGTGATAATTAAAAATATTGTTCTACAAAACATTCTTTGTTTTATCTATGGCAGCAATCATTGGATGTTGATGGTGTTGTGTATCGACACCTCATGCTTGTTGATACTAGACCCATTGGGCGGCCCTGATGACCTTCGAGAGATCGCTGTAGAGAATATTTGAAGGAGTGAGTATTCAAAATTTTAATGCATTATGTATTTATTTTAAGCTTGTCCTAGATTATTGACAATAAATGGCCTCATTTTAAAATGCTGTATTTATGCAGGGGCCATAAGCTTGGTTTAAGTGATGAAAAGAAGCCATTCTCCATCTTGGACTTCCAATACATACGTGTAAGTAATCATTTAATTTATGCATTTTTGTATTAAAGTTAAACGTTTAATTTTTTGATTTGTCTAAAGTTGGTAATCCATGGATGGTGTGATGACAGTGTCCTCAACAACCTGATTCACGAAGCTATGGCTATTATGTGATGCGGTACATGTTCGAGATTGTACAAAATATTGACACGCTTCCTGATGATGACAAGGTAACCCATACCAATCAAAATTTTAGTTAAAGTAACTGCATTTTAAATAAAATTGTGTACTAATGATGATCAGTTTCTTTTTATGGACAGATCGTTTCTTTTTTCACAAAAGCAGGGAGCACGTATTCCGAGATGGATCTCGACTTTGTAAGAGATCATTTATCGCAGTTTTGGTGTAAAAACTTGACTTGAGCGTTTCTTAGATCTTATCCTAGTGTAGTTAGACTTAGACTTTTGTTTTTGCTGAAGCAATGTAGACTCTCAAAGTTTGTAAAGTTCATCTCTCTCTTATTTTTGAAAGTTTTGTTTGCAATTTGTTTTCAATGTTGCAATTCAAACTGGCAACTTGGTTTATGGTCATATATAGTGTGGTTGGTTACCAAAGGGCAATACCAGTTGGATGCCCTGTACAGGTTGAATATGTGATTGTAAATTGGGTTGTGTTGGAAAACACATGGTAAAGGCTAAAAAAACTAAAAAAAACTAAAAAAAAGAAAAAAAACCACGGTTATGCAGAAACCGTGGTTTAAAATGCAATGGAACGACATTTTAAAACCACTGTTTATTACAAAACCGTCGTATAAAATGCAATGGAAACGGTTATATACCACGGTTTTGTTTCCCAACCGTCGTATAAAAGGCTTATATACCATAGTTATCTAGCCAAACCGTGGTATAAAATCGGTCTTTCCCGCCGACAGAAACGGCTATAAACGATGGTCGCCAAACAACCGTGGTTTATACTCTGGCTTTTAAACGATGGTTGTGAACCGTGGTTTATAGTCATTTTCGAATATACGACGCGCGTATTAACCACGGTTTGGAACCGTGGTATATAGGCAAAATAACCGTGGTAAAAAACATTTTCTGCACTAGTGGCCCAAGAGGGTACAAACAATCCGATTCATGCATTTATCTTATTAGGTGATCACACAGTCAAACAAGCACACAAATCGGGTAACCAAGTTATGATACAGAGCATGAGAAAATCATACCTTTCACCGGGGTTATCTTTACCGGGTGTTCTCACGTTCTTCGGTTCACACTTGTTCCTCTAGTCTTACTCTTGTACCACAGATTACATATCAAATAGTTCCATTAATATTAAGGCGTTACGGTACGTACATAATTGCTACTCCCGTACTTACCCCGTTATCCCGTTATTTTGGTTTAACTTAGTGTACTTAGTTCCTCAACTTACTCAATCACTTCTCAAACTTGTTTACACTTCTTAGGACCTTTAAAGGTCACTAAACAACTCCTAAACAATCTGTGAGCCTCGATTTTATACCCTATCCTATGTGGATTAACTTGATTGGGATCTAGTCGGGTTTTGGGTCCACTTATAGCCTAAGATTAATAACTATGTCATATAACAATAATTATTAAAACCTAAGCTAGCTCACTGGAACCTATTATGAGTCGCCACCTAATTTTAACCTAGATCAAATTAGGAAAGGAGAGTTCGGGTTCGGGGGCTTGATATTCGACTTAATTAGGGTTCAATTACTTTCATTACCCTTCCTAGGTCGTTTTTCCTCTACTTGGTTTATTTACGGCTTATTACGAGTCGTTTTAACCTAAGTGCGCGAGCTTCTGTTTTTTTGTGTTTTTTAGCATTTTTTGACAGAAAACTAAAGTGGAAATTAAAATTACCTAAACTAGGGTTTCGGAGGCAGAATTAGGTCAAATTTTGTTTCCGTCCGTGACCACGGACCTAATGTCCGAGACCACGGACCCTAGTTAACCTATATGAAAATAAAAGTCGAATTAAACAGAAAACAGAAATTGTAAAGTACGGGGCCACGGACAGGCCGTCCGTGGGCCCGGACATTATTAGAAAAACCTAAATTTTTAAAATTAAAAATCTCGCCGCCGTCCGTGGGCGTCCGGGCTTACGGACAAGGAGTCCGGGACCCCGGACATGACGTCCGTGGGTGCGGACCGCCCTCGGACGGCGGCGTTAAGGCTGTTCCCGAAGGTGTTTTTGACTCAAATTTTATGGGTGTGTAGCCTGAAAGATTTACAAGACGTTAGTGATTTAAAGTCTTCAATTTGAGTTCAAATTAAGCACGAAACTTAGTAAACAAGTTATTGGACAGAAGCTTAAACAAACAGCGATACAGAAGCGTAAAAGGTTAGTTTGAACCCAAAATTTGACAGAGAGTTAATAAGGTCGTGGGGAATCAGAAAAGTTGGATTGTAACCTGTTTTACCTTCGAATTCAAGATGATTCTTCACGTTGGGATTCTTCGAGGCTCCGATGATGCCGGTTCCGGATTGAGCTCGACCCGGGCTTCTGGTTGTTGATTGTTGATGATGTTCTTCACGTTTTGGAGGTGGTTTGGTTGATGTTTGATGATTGTTGATGTGTTAGGAGTTGAAAAGTGTGTTTAGGTGGTGATTTCGAGAGATTTTTGATGTGATTTTGGTGCTTGGATGTGTAAAAACGTGAGGAGAATGAGACGGCTAGGTTTTCTGGTTGCTTAGGGTTCTTGAGGTTCTGATTTGATCATGGGATAAGGTTCCTTATATAGGCTTCCTTAAAGATAGAAAAATCCGGTAAAAACCAAGATTTACCGACGTTTTAGCTCAAGGGTTACCAAAAGGAATTTGATTATAAAATTTTACACATGGGTAAAGGATGATATTTCTGATTTTTCTAAAGTGGAATCGAATTTTTTGGATATTGGGATATTTTTAAATTCAATTTTCCGTCAGATTCAATCAGAAATTGCTAGAAAATTATTGGAAATTCGAAAAATCAAAATTCCAACGCCATTATGCTTCAAATGTCATCCTTTATCATGGGTTAAAATTTCAAAGCATTTTGAATTGATTTGACCTTTATTTGGAGGAGAGAGAAAGCCTATAGGGGGTTTAGGAGCCTTGAAAAATTACGAAAATGCCCCTGGAGATGACTAAGCTGTCCCTAGTACTCTGAAACGTGCCGATCGAACTGGGAACTCTTGCTACTAGCCTATTAGTAGAGACTTTCTTCCGGGGGGTTGAAATTTTGGGTATAACAGATTGCCCCCCGTCAACTAGGCTTTGTAATGAAGATGAAAAGACTAGTTGATGCTTGAGTGATACCCCAAAATTCTGGATCCTAAAAGACCTCGTATGCCATTTGAAATCTAGCAAGTTGTGTCGAGCTATTCTAAGGCGCTGACTACCTAAGGTGATGAAAATGATGTCAAGCTATTCTAAGGCGTTGACTACCTAAAATGATGCAAATGGAGTAATGTCAAGCGATTCTAAGGCGTCGACTACCTGAAAGATGAAGTAATGTCAAGCGATTCTAAGGCGTTGACAACCTAAAAGATGAAGTAATGTCAAGCGATTCTAAGGCGTTGACTACCTATAAAGGAATGAAGTACGCCGAGCATTCTAAGGTGTCGGGAACCTGAAAGTGAATGGAATACACCGAGCATTTTAAGGTGTCGGGACCAATAGAATACGCCGAGCATTATAAGGTGTCGGGAACCTGAAAGTGAATAAAATACGCCGAGCATTATAAGGTGTCGGGAACCTGAGACTGAATGGGGTACGCCGAGCATTATAAGGTGTCGGGAACCTGAAATTGAATGAATTACGCCGAGCATTATAAGGTGTCGGGAACCTGAAATTGAATGGATTACGCCGAGCATTATAAGGTGTCGGGAACCTGAATTCGAATGGAATACGCCGAGCATTATAAGGGTCGGGAACCTGAATTCGAATGGGATACGCCGAGCATTATAAGGTGTCGGGAACCTGATTCGAATGGAATACGCCGAGCATTATAAGGTGTCGGGAACCTGAAGTATAAAAGGTGATGATGCTATGGGGATGATATGCTAATTTGTCGAAAGCAAGAAATTGCTAGGAACATGCCAAACATGGCGATGATGTAGGTTGGTTGAAAGCAAGAAATTGCTAGGAATAGCCAAACATGGCGATGATGCAGATTTGTTGAAAGCAAGAAACATGCCAAACATGGCGATGATGCAGATTTGTTGAAAGCAAGAAATTGCTAGGAATATGCCAAACATGGCGATGATGTAGGTTGGTTGAAAGCAAGAAATTGCTAGGAATATGCCAAACATGGCGATGATGTAGGTTGGTTGAAAGCAAGAAATTGCTAGGAATATGCCAAACATGGCGATGATGTAGGTTGGTTGAAAGCAAGAAATTGCTAGGAATATGCCAAACATGGCGATGATGTAGGTTGGTTGAAAGCAAGAAATTGCTAGGAATATGCCAAACATGGCATGATGCAGATTATGAAACCGAAGTGTTTGAAGGAAAATCGTGTAGGACAAGAAATTGTTGAAAAAGGTGCCAAACATGACAATGTTTAAAGGAAAATCTTTCTACTGAAATGGAAAGTGAAATTATCATTTCCTGACTAAAGATTTCAGACTTGCACTTTGTTTCAAAGAAGATGAACGTGCCGCTGGTGAGAGTATAGGTTTTTTTGTTTGCGGGGCTCTTTCAGTGGTGGTAGGGCTTATGACGGGCCATGGAATTTATGTGGAAGTGAAGGCTTATGTGGGCCTGTGTGGTATGATGTGGAGGCAAGGGCTTATGTGTGCCTGTGGTGTTTGATGTGGTGGTAAGGGCTTTGGGCTTCAATTGGTGCTGTCATGGCAATTGTTGCAACCAACAATTGCCCCCGGTATTTTCCTTTTGGACAATCTGAGCTAGAGTTCATGGCAATCGATCGGAACGATCGATTGCCCCCAGTATTTTCTATTAAACGTGCGAACAAGTCTCGTCCTCACAGGGTTAAGGCTTTTGCTTTGATATGGTGCTTCCTATCCTACACACGATGTATTTGCAGTCATTTCTCGCTCATGGTCATAACTTCTAGACCATGGAATTCGATATTTGATGGATTTACGCATTTGATCTGTTACTTTCACGTGATTGGACACACAACTATCAAGTCGGAAGTCTTTAAAGCTTATAACGTGGCCATGGGGTGTGATGAAGGACAACGGGACCATGGAGGGATATTTTAGGTATGTGGAGCTATAAGGGTGACCAGAGCTGCAACTTGCACCCTCTCTCAGACTTGTCTTCTTTGCCTGAAGTCGTTTGGCTACTTCGTGATGACTTCGCTTATAAGCTTGGAACTTGGAACTTTTGGGTTGTTCCTTGCACCTTTCCCTTTCTTCCAATTTTGGATTTCTTCGAGGCTTTTTAGGTTTGCCTTTCTTTGAATCTCGTTTTCTTCGGGGTTCTTGTGTTTCCCCTTTTGAACTTGGAGAGCTGCATTTGATGTTAGCCCTTTGGATCCTGTGTCACTCTGGGACCATTTACGGATCGCTTCGTCATGCTGATAGCGGCATTGCTTCTTTGGACTGATGAGAATGTTATCTGAGACTCGGGCTCCTCGCTTCCTCTGGTCACCGGGTCGGACATTCATCATTGCCTGGGTTATTTTGTGAAGTTCATAATATCGAGAAGGGATATATGAAAGGCTCAGCGGGGGTGCCTAGGGTTTAATGATAGGGTTTACAAGCTTTTGGCTATGTGGTGCTGTACCTAGGTGCTTCGTCATTCCTGATAGTTGTGTATCCGTTCTTTGTTACTTTTCGCAGGTCTAAGAGTAAATTACAAACTATCTCCTTCGGTCAGAGTTATGCCGTTTCCTCACCTTTGAATGTGGTCTCTCCGGAGTCATGTAAAAATGACACGCCGTTCACTCATGTTTTTCCGCTCAAGGCACTCTCACAGAATTTCACTCAAAGACTTGTTCACACGTTAAAACGAAAAAATTAAAGATAACAAACCTAACTCAGATTGCCCCCAGTATTAATCTAGGGTTTGACAACAATTTGAGAGATATGGATTTGGAACCGCCTTGGGGTTATTAGGATGTTTTGGGATAAGCTGTGTGGTTTGGTAAGGCATGCTCAAAATTCAGAAACAAACAAGTCTTTGTATTCCATTGTCGGGAAATAATTATTCATGAACCATTTTCCAAAAGAAACTTGTGTGAAACAAAATCTTTTTTGTTACCTCTTTAGACTCGAAAAAGTCATCCATTTGTGAACATGAGGAAGAAGATGAAAAACGATGCTTCTTATTGGTGGTTTGAAAACGATCATTCTTTGAAAACTTTGAGCGATGCATTTGAAATGAATGTTTTAGCAAGTTATGCAGTAGAATGCATGGGAGCCCTAAACTTTCCATTGAATCGAGCTCTGCTGAACCGTCTGATGTCGGCATGCTGAAGACTCGAGCTCTTGACTGCCGGGATGTCGCTAAGATGACCGTGACTGTCTTCTTCTTGGACTCCGTGTGGGCTCCGTGAAGAGTCTGAACTAGGAATGCCTATAGGTTGCGCACGAGGCACTTGGGCCTGAATGTGAGGTACATGGCTTGAAACGGTTTCAGGAATGTGGATTGGCACTCGGGCCTGGATGATTTCATGGATGTGGATAGGCACTCGAGCCTGGATGAATTGAAAGTGAGGCACACAGGCCATAATGACTCATAAGTGGGTTGGCACTTGGGCCGGAATGTGTTGTGAGATTGTGGCACTTTGGCTGGATTGTTGTGAAGATGTGCCGCTTGGGCCGGAATGTTGGGAAGATGTGGCGCTTGGGCCAGAGTGTTCGAAAGTATGGTGCTTGGGCCAAAGAGTGTTTGAGGATGTGGCGCTTGGGCCTGAATGTGTTTGAGAATGTGGCACTTGGGCCGAAATGATTTGGGATTGTGGCGCTTGGGCCGGAAAGTGTTTGGGCTAGAAGTAAGACATATGGGCCTGAGGGACTTCTAGACTAGAATGGATGCGTGGGCCTGAAGGCCCTTAATCTGGAAGTGATACATACAGGCTGAAGGAAGCCATATGAACTATGAATGGGCCACTGGGCCGAGAGAGAAACTTTGAAGTCTAAGACTTGTTTGACGTTCCTGTCGGGCCTTGAGGCCAGAAACTAGAATGAATGAGTTATGAACAATTATCTTGAATTCGAGTGAGTTGAAACCTAAACAAATGGTTCTGAGTGGGCCTAAAGGTATGACACCTAGATCTAAGACTTTGGGCCAGGGCTCGAACAAAAGGTTCACCTAGACTAGAATGGACCTTGGGCCGAAATGGAAAAGCCTGATTGATTTTCATGTCCTATGGACTGCTTTAGGTAGATTTGCTTTTCATGGGCCTAGAACTAAATTCAATTCAAATTAGGCTGAAAGAGAAATCACCAAAGTCTAACTTTTGGGCCGAAGCCCAAATGACACATATCAAACCAAACAGGGCCTCTGGGCCGCAAACAATAAAGCTGCCAATTCAGGTTGGGTTGAGTTGATGTAGGAGAGGTTCATATCAATTTCTAGGCTGGGTAGTGGGCCGATCATACAAGCAAACAAGGCCCACCAAATTCAACATGTCCTCACTAGACGTTAAATCCAAACGGGTATGGATCGATCCGAAGAGATGCTTGGGGCACAGGCCCGGTTCACCACAAAGGAATAGGGCTTGCACGCTATTCTCTTTGGGCTTCCCCACTTTTTTCACATCACTGTTAAGTGTGCGCGTCTACGGACGGGTTTTGAATGACCTAACATGGGCTTGGTAAGGCACTGCCAGGAAAACGCTTGGGGCTAAAGCCCAGGTATAAGGGGATGTGGTTAGACGACATCCTCCTTTTCCCCCGCATATTCACATCACCTAAAGGTGTGAGTCCCTGACAGGGGACCCTCAATCGGGTCCCGGGGTGAAATCAGTTTGCATGGACCCTCGCTCTCATATGATGCAAGGGTGCAGAAAATTAAAGTGTGCACAAAAGTGAACAAATAAAGCCATAAATAAACATTTTCGAGTTAAGCCCTCTTTCTTAAAATTAAAACAAGTTAAAATTAAGAAGTTTGTCCCCAGCAGAGTCGCCAGTCTGTGAGCCTCGATTTTAAACCCTATCCTATGTGGATTAACTTGATTGGGATCTAGTCGGGTTTTGGGTCCACTTATAGCCTAGGATTAATAACTATGTCATATAACAATAATTATTAAAACCTAAGCTAGCTCACTGGAACCTATTATGAGTCGCCACCTAATTTTAACCTAGATCAAATTAGGAAAGGAGAGTTCGGGTTCGGGGGCTTGATATTCGACTTAATTAGGGTTCAATTACTTTCATTACCCTTCCTAGGTCGTTTTTCCTCTACTTGGTTTATTTACGGCTATTACGAGTCGTTTTAACCTAAGTGCGCGAGCTTCTGTTTTTTTGTGTTTTTTAGCATTTTTTGACAGAAAACTAAAGTGGAAATTAAAATTACCTAAACTAGGGTTTCGGAGGCAGAATTAGGTCAAATTTTGTTTCCGTCCGTGGCCACGGACCTAATGTCCGAGACCACGGACCCTAGTTAACCTATATGAAAATAAAAGTCGAATTAAACAGAAAACAGAAAATTGTAAAGTCCGGGGCCACGGACAGGCCGTCCGTGGGCCCGGACATTATTAGAAAAACCTAAATTTTTAAAATTAAAAATCTCGCCGCCGTCCGTGGGCGTCCGGGCTTACGGACAAGGAATCCGGGACCCCGGACATGACGTCCGTGGGTGCGGACCGCCCTCGGACGGCGGCGTTAAGGCTGTTCCCGAAGGTGTTTTTGACTCAAATTTTATGGGTGTGTAGCCTGAAAGATGTACAAGACGTTAGTGATTTAAAGTCTTCAATTTGAGTTCGAATTAAGCACGAAACTTAGTAAACAAGTTATTGGACAGAAGCTTAAACAAACAGCGATACAGAAGCGTAAAAAGGTTAGTTTGAACCCAAAATTTGACAGAGAGTTAATAAGGTCGTGGGGAATCAGAAAAGTTGGATTGTAACCTGTTTTACCTTCGAATTCAAGATGATTCTTCACGTTGGGATTCTTCGGAGGCTCCGATGATGCCGGTTCCGGATTGAGCTCGACCCGGGCTTATGGTTGTTGATTGTTGATGATGTTCTTCACGTTTTGGAGGTGGTTTGGTTGATGTTTGATGATTGTTGATGTGTTAGGAGTTGAAAAGTGTGTTTAGGTGGTGATTTCGAGAGATTTTTGATGTGATTTTGGTGCTTGGATGTGTAAAAACGTGAGGAGAATGAGACGGCTAGGTTTTCTGGTTGCTTAGGGTTCTTGAGGTTCTGATTTGATCATGGGATAAGGTTCCTTATATAGGCTTCCTTAAAGATAGAAAAATCCGGTAAAAACCAAGATTTACCGACGTTTTAGCTCAAGGGTTACCAAAAGGAATTTGATTATAAAATTTTACACATGGGTAAAGGATGATATTTCTGATTTTTCTAAAGTGGAATCGAATTTTTTGGATATTGGGATATTTTTAAATTCAATTTTCCGTCAGATTCAATCAGAAATTGCTAGAAAATTATTGGAAATTCGAAAAATCAAAATTCCAACGCCATTATGCTTCAAATGTCATCCTTTATCATGGGTTAAAATTTCAAAGCATTTTGAATTGATTTGACCCTTATTTGGAGGAGAGAGAAAGCCTATAGGGGGTTTAGGAGCCTTGAAAAATTACGAAAATGCCCCTGGAGATGACTAAGCTGTCCCTAGTACTCTGAAACGTGCCGATCGAACTGGGAACTCTTGCTACTAGCCTATTAGTAGAGACTTTCTTCCGGGGGGTTGAAATTTTGGGTATAACACAATCCTAAAACCAATACCAATCAATCCCCCACCTTTTAGCCCCTTAAAAACACATACGGGTGCATTTCAGGCATGGTCCAGGACATGGTCCAGGTCCTTAGTCCCGGACCAATGCATTAACGTACTCTCGGCTCATTTTCTTACCTGCTCTGGGACTTGGTCCTGGACTATAGTCCCAGACCACCCCCTGTTTTCACTTTCGGCCTATTTTTTGATGCGGTTCGGGACTTGGTTCCTATCCTAAGTCCCGGACCCTACTAAAAACTGCTATTAAGATACATTTTAAGCCCCAAATCCACCCTCAATCCACACTCAAACTTTCCCTAATATTTCCACAAGGTTTCTACATAATTAAACACCTCAAAACACTCCTTAAACTACCTCAAATCCTTGGTTAAATCCTCACTCCAATTCTTGTTCAAATTCAACAAACTTTCATTCTCACATTCGTGTTTTACACACTTGAGCATTTCTAAATTCCTTTTGGTAGTTTACACTCTTCTACCGACCTTACCAAATCACTTAATAACCATTCCCAATCATTCCTATACATTTGCACTTCCAAAACCCAAGTCCATCTCTTATCTTCTAAGTCTTGCACACTAGCTCTTTTCTAGTTTTTCCAATGCCTTTCAACACCCATTTGCTACAGATTTTTACCCCTTTCAAATCCATCCTCCATTCACCATTCCAAGGTCACTAAACATCTCTACTCAACCCAACTAAACACCTAAGCTTCTCCCATTGCCAAAGTCGCCTAAAACACTTATTTTCTACTGAAGTTTCGCCATAACTTCCCCATAAATCTAACATGTCCCAAACCATCAACTCTCATCAATTTTCATTCCTAATCTAGCCACACCCATAAGGGTCCTACCAGCACACACAATTTCCTCAAAATCCCATCAACAACAATATAAGCACTAAACATAAAGTGCATGGCTCTAAGGCCCTTAATTCAAACCAACAATTCACAAGCTCTCTCAAAATCAACTAAGCACATTATTTTTCATATTTTGGGTTCATTATTCAATTTAACCCATCCCAAAGTCTTAATCAAATCATAATAACCTTAGGGTAACTTAATTACCTTATTCCTCCATTTTTTGTTTCCAAGCTTCTCATCTCCTCTTCTTGGTCAAAATCGGTCAAGTTGACCAACCATTTGCCAACCTCACATTTAACACCCAAATGGGGAATCAGGCACTAATTATTACACCCATGCTTATTAATTAAGTTAGGAAGCAAGAGGAAGTGCTTAGAGCACAAAAATGAGAATTTACCTTAAACCCTAAGGTGGGTTTTTGGTCATGAATCAAAGAGGGCACCCAACCACCATTGATGACTTTAAAAGAAGCTCAAACAAGGAAAGGAACAAGGCATAAGAGAGGGAAAAAATCAGCCATACAAGGAATGGGAAGAAAAGTGAGTTTTTCTTTAAAATTTTTACCTTGGGAGAGAGAGGAGACTCCAAGCTACACATTGATGCCATTTTCTCTTCAAATGGGGAAAACCCATGGAGATGAACTTCATTATTTTAGGATTTTGAAAAGAGGGAAGTGTAGAGCTTGGTGAGAGGAACACAAATATGTGTTTTGTTTTTTATTTGGAGCATTTTTATGGCTTGAGCAAGAGGATGAAGAGGGGATTCCATGGAAGCTTGTGGAGAGCTTCAAAAATCACCCCAACCAGAGAGGGGAGGAGGAAGACAGTGATATAAAAAAGAAATGGGAGAGAGAGAAGAGAGAAATGAGGGAGGAGAGAGAGGATGTCACTTTTTCTACTTTTTCTTTCTTTCTTTTCTTTTCTTTCTTTCTTTCTAGCTTTATGTGTGTGAGGGGAGGCTACTTTACTATATAAAAACCGGCCCCCTTAATGTATACCAGCTGGAGCATTTTTCGTCTTTTACAGAAAACGCTCATTACTTTACCCGGTTTTAGCACTACTCACTAACCGAGCCTGTTTTCCGGAATTTTCTCATTTCTTTAATTTTATTGGTTCTTAAGCTTCCATTAATGCTTAATTATAGTTATTTGATGAACTATAATTTTTACGGGTTCATTTTACCACTTAAAGTCACGTTTTCGGGTTTTCTCGAAAAACACGCGCTAAAGCTTTATTAGCGTTTTAACCCATTATTTGGATCCGTTTTCTTCGGGAATTTTTCCCATATTTTATTAGGCCTTATTAAGCCTTGTAAATTCCTTTAATACTCTTTTCAAGGTCGTATTCCTCATAGGGTCACTTAACGCTCAATTTAGCGTTTTTCACTTTTTAAACGTTTTTCTTGTTTCTTTTGGATTTATTCTCTTTACCAAAATTCATTAGGCACTAATAGGCCCTCAATATCGTATTAGAGTAATTTAATCACCCTAATCAAGTTTGGGGTATTTCAAGGTCAGCATTAGCCTGGCTCACCCCCAAGGAATATGTCTGATTTTGAAGGGTTTAACCTGAGACCAGAGGCTTCCGAGAAAAGAAGGATTTTGCTAATCATCAGCGATATAGAGGAATGGTCTCCTCTACATAAGAGCAGCGCGTCATCCATGAAGAAGAGGTGGGTGAGGCGCATGGATCTGTATGAGGGATGGTGACGAAAAGAAGAAAAGAGGTGGAGTTGGTCGAGGAGACGGGAAAGCAGGTCCATCACAATCGCAAAGACAGACTGAAATACCCTGAACCTAACTATGGTGATTAAAGCATTATAATATGGTATTTAAGGACCTAATAGTGCCTAAGGAATATTGGTGACGAGAATAAAACCAAAAGAAAAGAGATAACACTTAAAAAGTGAAAAATGTAAAAATGAGTGTTACATAACCATAGGAGTTATGTGACCTTGACTAGGATCCTAGGTGGGTTCCTAAGGCTTAATTTTTCCTAAATAATATGTAGAAACTATTTCCGAAGAAAAAGGATCCATAAAATGGATTAATACCTCAAATGAGCCTTAAAGCGCGTTTTTCGAGAAAACCGGGAAATGTGACTTTAAGCGGGTTTAATGAACTCATAAAAATTATAGTCCATCAAATATCTATAATTAAATGTTAGGGAAGGCCTAGAGGCATTAAAATTGATTAAACGAGAAAATTTCGGAAAACGGGCTCCGGTGAGTGAATAGTGTAAAAACGAGAATTTGTGGGGCATTTATTGTAATAAGATCAAAATACCCCCCCCCCCCCCCTCCATTTTGTAAAATCTGGAACTCCTCCAGCATTTGCCGCGTTTTTAATTCCCTCCTTCCACCCTTATTAGTTTTTATTAGTGAGGAATAGACAAATAATAAAGCAAAAAAAGTAAACAAGTACAAAAGTAACTTTTATACTCTCTCTCCTCCCATTTCCCTCTTCTCTCACATTTTCTCTCAGCCTCACCAGACTCTCTCTTCTTCTTCTGCCCAACAATGGAGATTTGAGAATCCTCCTAGCAGCCCCTCTTCTTCTTCCATTTTCAAAGCCAAAACAAAGTCAAAACATAAAAATAATTACACCGTTGAACTCCTCTCACCTTGGGGATCATTTTCCTCTTCTCAAAATATGAAAACTCCAACCTTCATCTCCATGGAAGGACCTCCATTTGAAGAAAGAAGAAGCCATTTTGAGCTAGAACAACTCCTTATTGGTTTAAGGTAAGAAAGAGTTCAAAATCCCTCTTTTTCTAGTCTTCCTTTGATTATTGAAATTCCAGATTTTGAGCTCCCTCTTCTCCCATGTCCCAAATGGTTTTTGGCCTTCAAAAAGGGGTGGAGTTTTACTTGCCTTGTTGCCAAACTCTCCATCCAGAGACTTGAAGGTAATCTCCCAATATAAACCCTAAATGTACTCTTGTAAAATCCTAGGGTTTGATAAAGAATTGAAGATTTATTAGCTTTGTTGTGTATCCCTTGGAATGTTGCTGTAGCTTAGCCGAGTAAACAAGAAATAAAAGGGTAAAGAAGAGAGAAAGAACAAAGGAAAGGAGAAGAGAAAAGAAGGAAAGAAAGCTGTAAAAACTTCAAGGTAAATGAACTTACCTTGAGCTGGTTTGTATGTCTTGTGGAAAAGATTTTGTATGTTAATTATGTTGTGTTTAGGCTACTGCATAGTGAGGAAGAAATTAAGTTATGTTAGTGTTGTGTATATGATGGGTAAAGGGGCTTTAAAAGCCAATTTGGTTAAAGTGTTGGAATTTATATAATGTGCTGGAACTAGAAGTGTTGTGAGTGCTTAAATTGATGTGGATATTGGAAATTGAGTAGGTGAGCTGAATTATGCATGTGGGCAATGTTAAAATTATGGGGAACCTCTGTCAAAATTGTCCTAGAAATTTGATGACTTAAGTGTGTTGATGAGAAGAAAAGAACCTAGTATAATTAGGTGTGATTTGGAGTTTGATTGAGTAATTAGTCACCTTGGAGACTAGATGAGAGTGAATGTTATATATGAGTAAGACTTGAGATGGAAGTAATGCAATGAAAGAACCATTGGGTTAGTGAAGAGAGGAAGAGCAAAATCTGTAGCAGAGAGTTTGGGAGAATTAAGAATGGAAAATGGTGTAAGGAAACCAAGAAATGGGTGATGAGTTAATGAATGGATTAAGGAGGTTTAGAGTGCCTAACTGGTGTAAAAACATGCTAGATTACATGTGGAAAGATTAGGAGATGATTGAGTATGAAATAGGGGTTGCAAGGTGGCTGAAAATTACAAATTAATGTGTAATAGGGCTAGTCCGGGTTTACAAACCGGTACACAAACCCGGACCACCCCAAAAACATGCCAGAAACACATGCCAGGGTATGGACCGGGTTTATATCCCGGTACACATACCCGGACCATAGTAAAAAAATGGCAGAAAGTTTATTCTACGTTTGGTCCGGGTTTGTAACCCCGGACACAAACCCGGACCACCCCAAAATTTCACCAGAATGTGTTTTAATGCTTTCTAATGATAGGGATTTGAATGGTAATGATATTTTAAGATAGTTAAGACTTAATTAATGACATATAAAGGTCATTAGAAGTGTAAACAAGCTTGAGAAGTAATAAGAAGTAAGTAACTTATGTGAATGAATTTTAATTGTAAGGAATTAGTAGTTGTAAATCGGGAAACACTAAAGATGAAACGGGTTAGGTTAATTATAGATAATTAATCACCCGATTCTATGTATGTATAGGATTGGAAATGTTGGACTCCGGAGGAGAGTCTGCAACCTGAGAACTACGGTGAACGGTATGATTTTCTCATGCCCTATATGCTACCGTGGTTACTCAGATTTGTGTGTTTGTGTGTTATGTGTTATCACCTAAACAAGATAAAAATGCACGAATCGGATTTATTGCACTTTCTTGTGCTTGTAATGTACTGTTCCTTGTTAGATTGCATTTGAACTTGTAGTTTGTATAATTCATGAAATGTATGATTGTGGATGAAGTACTTGGAAGTGGTTGTGCAAATGTGTTAACCTTGACTTTGTGATTGTGAAATGGATCTCACTAACTCTCTAACTATGTAACCCTTCTAACTTTAAGTAAATTGGTAAATTGGAGTATGTAAGAAGTCCGATATAGTTTCAGCCACACGTGAGGATGAGGAGACACGAGAGGTTGGATCTGATTCCTGGCCTTAATCTTTTCCATGGTCCAAATCCCTTAAATGGGTAGCAACCTGGATTAGTGAGCCAACCTAAAGCTCGGTGGTGGGATATCGTAGTCCCTGCCCGGAGGTCACACCCACTTGACTTGAGTATTGAAGTAAGAAAAGTATTTGGTATTGTAAAGATCATGGCTAGTGTAAGTCATTGATCCCGAGTAAAAGAGTAAAGTGCATCCGATTAACTCGGATGGGTAAGTAACTAACAAAGTATTGTGTATAAACTTGAGAAGTGTATCTCAGTGCCTTGGTATGTATGATTGGTTGATTTGTGATGGTCTTCCATTGTATGTATTGGAATGTATTGTATGTGAACTATTGTATAAATATATGCTTGTTCATTATAGCATGTATGCATGTATAAATAAATGAACCTCATGTATGCGACAAAGTAGTCGGCGTACCCCCGTTAGCATGCGGGGTATGCAAATTTCATGCCAGCAATTTGTTGAGCCCCTTGGGGCGCTGTTTTTATTTTCTAGGTACCCAAGAAGTTTGATGGTCGATGTGAGAGACCGGTTTGTTATGCTTAGTAGCTAGGGTTGACTTGATTATAGTAATGAGTTGTACTCGGGCGTGTAGCCCTATCAAATGGCCGGTGTGCCACGTTGTGTATGTGGTTGTACTGTGAAATGAGTAAGCCTTGATAGGCGTGAGTAAAGAGTTGTACTCGTAGTCGTTTGTATAACCAGTGAGTATAGGTTGTATGTTGGGAGTGTATATTAGTACTCGGTACAATTGGTTAGTAGGTGTAAAGACTCAGTACTGTATGGATTGTAAAAGTAATTTATTCAGTTTGGAGATTGAACTGCAAGTTGTGTTGTTTGTACTCGAGTATTCCGGTCCATCAGATCGATGCTGTAATGGAAGTAGGCCTTGTTAGTCACATGAGTGGCTAACAGCATTGTATAACCCCCTGTTGTGTAAGGAATTATCCGCTGCGTATGTATGGAGGTACGAGATGATTAGACGGTAATGACGGGATTAGCGGTAGGGGTGTTACAGGTACAGAGAGAGGGGGTCTCCTTGTCTTAATCCCTGCTGCCTGGGGAAGTAGCCAGTGGGGGAGCCATTGACATTGATGGAGAACGAGGAGGAGGTCACACACTGCATGATCCAGCCGATAAACGTCAGGGGAAAGTTCATGAAGCAGAGGGAGTCATTAAGAAAAGTCTAGTCCACAGAGTCAAACGCCTTGCTAATGTCCATCTTCATCATGCTCCAGGGGGAGACATGGGCTCTTTGATAGTGTTTCATAAGAGAGGAAAAATCTGGATATTATCCGAAATAAGGTTCCCTTTGATAAAGGCACCTTGACAGGGACTAATAAGGGAGGGCAGGGTGTCCTTAAGCCTGTCGGCTAGAATCTTGCTAATGATTTTGTAAAGGGTATTGCGGCAAGAGATAGACCTGAAGTCCCCAGGAGAGGAGGCAGCCTCGGACTTAGGAATAAGAGTTATGAGAGTAGAGCTCTCTGAGGAGCCATCCACTGTGGAAAAAATCCTTTGATAGACCAGCAGACGTCCTCTCCAATAACATCCCAGGCCGCTTTAAGGAATTTGGCCGTGTAACCATCAGGCCTAAGGGCCTTGTCATCCCCGGTGGATAGAAGGGCCTCTTTAATATCTTTGTTGTCCACCGGCCTCGTCAAGAGATCCCATCTATCCTGGCCCAGGGTTCTAGAGTTATCCAGGTTGAGGTCCTAGAGAGTATTATTAGGGGTAATTTTAGTACCAAGGGTCCTCTTGAAGTGTTGGACCAGGATACCTCTAATTTGGTCAGGGTCAGTGACCACCTTTCCAAGGTTGTGGTAATGGAGGAAATGTAGTTTTTGTTCCTTTTAGACTTAATGGCTCTAGGAAGAACACAGTGTTTGAGTCTGGAAATTTAAGCCATCGGGTTTTGGACAGCTGTCGCAGGAAGAGACTTTCCTGATGGTTTCGTCTCAACAGGGAGTGCCTGAAACATTTTTCCTTGGAAATAAGGACCGGATTCCAGGGATGGCGGTCAATCGCACACTACACATCATTAAGCTCATTCCGAATAGATTGGGCTTTAGCAGCAAGGGAGCTGAATTCAGATTTGTGGAGCACGAAGAGCCCCTTTTTTAAGTGACGCAGGCTATTGACTAGGGTGTACAGACGGCTCCCTTCCAAGGGAAGGCTCTAAGCTTCCTGGACGAGGTGGAGAAAGGAGGGGTCCTTAGTCCATATGTTAAGGAACTTGAAGCTTCTTTTAAGGGGAATGACCTGAGGGATAGAGATCATCATAGGGCTATGATCCAAGATAAGAGGGGGCAGGAAGGAGGCAAAGCTAGTGGGGAGAGCCAGGATCCAGTCTTCGTTAATAAGGACCCGGTCAATTTTCCCCACGACCCTACTATGATCAAGCTGATTATTCGACCAAGTGTAGAATTGACCATAGTAGCGAAGATCCTGCAGCTCATTACTAGCAACGCAGACAACAAACTCACGAAAGTCTCTATGGGAGGGAGGCCTGGTACTGAGTTTATCCTGGGAATAGAGAATACTGTTGAAATCTCCAGCCACCACCCAAGGACCCGTAATCATGTTGCCTATATTAGAAATCTCATCCCAGAGGAGGGATCTAGATGTGGGGTTACTGCTCTCATAAACCACTGATAGGGTGAATGAGGTAGCTCCGAGGATGGCTTTACAAGAAATCATTTAGGAGAGAGATGTATCTCCTTGTTTTGTACCTAATTCAAATTATTGAGATAAATGATCAGCTAGTTGCTACATTGTACACTAGCGAATTTTCAGGATTCGATAACAAAAATCGGGGCTTCGATCAATGATAAGTATCCAAATGAGCATGATAAGTGCTAATAATATATATGAAATAACCTATAAATCATGTTCATTTCTCCACTTATCTCAGTTTTTCTCTAGTTTATGTTTTATTGTTTATCTTACAGATTTATTGGTTAAACACGAGAAAAACCAAGCTAGGAGCAAAGTAGATGAAGAGACGAACGCATAGACGCAGACGGATCTTAAATCGGAGCTAAAATGAATATTTTAGGAGCAAAACAATTGTTGTCCAAACCAATTTTAGTCGAACTACTGGTTGGGACAAATACCGCAGCAACCAAGGCGTGTCCGCCTAGGCTACCGCCTGTTTGAAGGCGGACGGTGAGTGCAACCGCCTAGGCTACCGCCTGTTTGGAGGCGGACGTCACACGCGGATTCAGAGAGGCAACCGCCTTAATATGGGGCGGTCAAGGAGGCGGACACCAATAGGCAACCGCCTATATTGGGGCTCAAGGAGGCGGACACCAATAGGCAACCGCCTATATTGGGGCGGTCAAGGAGGCGGACACCAACAGCAACCGCCTAATTGGACGCGGACAGGAGGCGGTCGTGACTAAGAATCAGTCGCGCGCCAGTTTTCTTCTTCGCCCGTCTTCGCCGTCTGCAACTTGCCTCCGCTATCCATCTACTCCCGCACCGCCTACCTTATTTCCTGACACGTTCCAGCTCTCTGTCCCCTGCAATAAATGAGCAATCAGTGAGCAAATCCTATCCAGCTCTTTCACCGCCTCAATCCATTCCTCAACTTGCTCACGCGCTGTCTATCTTCAAACCTTCACTTCCTCTATATAAACACACGAGCCTTCTGCTCAAAAACAATCCCTTCCTCAAATCCAAAGCAGACCACAATATCACCGTTCACCACATTTCCACACCTACGATCCATTCCATCCGCTTATCTCCCACTTCTCCATTTTATTTTCATTCTTCACTCCACCACGAAGCAGAAGCACGATAAGAAGAAGAGAAGAAAAGGGAGCTGGAGCAGAAGAGAATTGCAGTCCAGTCTCCGCCGGCAGTCTCCAAATTAACGGCTAACTCTGCTTTCTTTTTATTACTGTTAATGTCTGAGTGATTTTACTCGTATCCTAGGATGGGGTTTGACCCCAAATAATTCAGACTTATTATTAATACCAAGTTTGCTTATAAATATTTGTTTTGTCTCTCTAAATTATTAAATGCTTAACAACTGATCATTTTTATGCATTTACGGTTTCTCTTATTTCAATGATTTTGTAAATCTGAGAATAGACCACAAAGAAAGACAAACGTTAGATATTATCTCCTTGATTAGCAGATAAAATCCATCGCTGTTATTAAAAGAATTCTTGCTTAAAGCTAATTAATGATTTTAGACTTTTTCTGATTGTAAAAAGTCTACTGAATTAATTAAGAGTTGTCCTTATCTATGATTTAGGAAGGCCACAAGATAAATTCTTAAACAGACAAATAAGAGCAAATTAGGATTATAATTATTGTCTGTACTTAAATAAATATTTATCACCTGTTTCACTTATTAAACTTGTTTTAATTCCTTTCAGCAAATATTGTTAAATGCTTTAGCGTGACAAACTACTGCATTTATTTGGTAACTATCAACATATGATTTTGAGATAGTCAAAGTACCACAAAGGAATTAACCTTGGTATTTACACTCCGGATTGAGCAGGAAAATACTGAGGCTATTAATAAGAGTTCGTAACTGACAATTATTAACTCTAATAGACAATAAATAATTAAGACAGGATTATAAAATTGTTTAGGTAATTTAGGAAATTCCCCCGCTATCCTAGGATACCTTTTTCCATCCATTTACTTTATTTTACTGTATTTATTATTTCTGTACTAATCCTAAAAATCAAGCTTGCCTCTGGCTAAACCCCCAATTTACATTTTATGCACTTTTATTTATCTTTTTGTACATTTACTAAACTGGATAATTAATTAGACAGCTGCGAAGTCTCTGTGGATACGACCTTGTTGTACTACTACGAATTGGTGCACTTGCCTATTAGTTTGCTATAATCTATTTATACTGTAGTTTTACCACCAACAAGTTTTTGGCGCCGTTGCCGGGGACTTCGGTCCAACTATCTGGTTTATTATCTGTTTAGTTTTTCTTTTATTTCCGTATTTGCCCCTTTTGTGTATAAATTTTTATTTCATTTTTTAAGGTACGTAATTCTGATGGATGGTCACTACAATCAAGCAGGAAATTGGTATGGTTACCCCTATGGCGCAGAGGACTACAATCAATGGAGTGTCTGTCAAAGGTGCGGAGAGTACCATGAAAGCCCCCAATGTTCAGACCCAAATGCTGAATTGAGAGCTCTCTTGGAGGATTACAAGTCATCTCTCAAGCCTATCCCCATCTTTGTTTGCCAAGAGTGTGGAGGAACCATGAAAGTTCCCATTGTCCTATGGTTGCAATAGAGAGAGACAACGCCATTTTAAGGGAAATGATGGCGAATTTTACCTCAAAGTTTGAAAGGATCCAGCAAAGAACGCTAGATCAGATCGAACGCATGGATCAACCGCTTCAACAACTGAATGAAGTGGTTCATGACGAGGAACAACCTGCTAAGGACATAAGCTACTCTCCACCTCCTCCCCTATTCGAATTAGAGAATCCATCACCAAACAACCATCAGCTTGATTATGAAGACAACCCCTCAGAAGAGAGTTTTTCCTTGGACTTCATGGAGTCTCCTCCCTCTGAAATCAACTACTATTTTCCCTCCTTCTCCGTGCTATACCCAGACAATGAGAATACTTACATCCTCAAAAATGAAGAGAAGGAATTGCCATCACCTCCCGCCCAGATATCCAAACAAAACGCCACTATCACCTTCGAAGAGTCAACTTTCTCTGAAGATGATTTTAATCAGCGTTCTTTCCATAAGCCTCAACAACAAGAGGAGGATTTTTACATCTTCCAATTTGAGGAAGCAAAGCCAATCACACCTGGTCTTCTGTTAGAACTACGCTACCGGCAGTACCTCCTCAAACACCAGGTCTTGTGGAGTATTCATTTTCCTACTATATTTGCCGAAGTAACATTTTGTTTTGATCCAGGTGGTGTGCTTTTAATTACTGCCAACTTCGTTTTCCTGGCAGAGCTGTTATCTACTTATATTTTTGATCCAGGATAACGAAGCAGGCGTCTAGCCAAAGACGTTAAAGAAGGGCAGCTTCCCGGGAGGCAACCCGGATGAACTTTTATTTTAATATGCTTTTATTCTCTTTTTAATTATCAGGTTCTCTTTCAATTTTGTTTTTGCTAAACTATTAACCCCGTTTGCAGTATGGTTGCTTCTAGTGTCTTATGCAGGTGCAATTTCATGTCTACACCGCAACCAAGCTACCCTATTTGAGGCAGAAGCTCAAGTGTGGGGGAATTCCTATACCACTAGCAAAAATAATCTCAGGGGAGTACCAGTTTCTTTACTTATGCTTTTATTTCAATAAAATATGCAGAGGAGAGTTTATGTGCTTAAATGATTATTCATGAGCTTTGTGTTCTCTCTATTTTATCTACTTACCGAAACGGTCTTCTGCAACTTTCCCTTGTTTTTTCTGCTGAACAATGAGGACATTGTTCAAATTAAGTGTGGGGGAGTGTGCCTTTTCAGTGACATTTTGTGCTAAAATGCTTAATCTCTCTGCTTATCTTGCGTTTGTTCAAATTCAATATCGTGGACCCTTTTTATGTGGGTTGTTCTCTTTAAGAATAAATATTGTTATGAATTGTGGGATAAATGGTATAAATAACAAATTCAAAAATTTAAAATTTTGATTACTTTTGAGGAGCATTTTTATGCGGTGTGACCAAATGATCTGAAATGGTTGGATTTTTATTACTCAGGGGTTCTTTCTGTCTTCTTTCTTAGGGATTGCTAAGGGGTGCTTCTCTGTCAAAAAGGAAAAAATAAATAAATAAGGGACTTGCGAGACACCATTGGTAACCAACAAGAGAGTTGAGTGTTCTTAAAATACAAAAGCTTGATGCTTATCTATTATCTTCTCATCTCTTATGCAAAAGTGAAGCAAATGCATAAATCTATTTTTCCTTTTGTTTTCTCCTCAATGCCCATTCTTGAGAGAAGTTGGCCATGGTAAAAGTTCTCAAAGTCACCTTAAACTAAGAAGCATTGAAGTACTCCGGATCATACCCCGAAACTCTAATTTTTATTTTTACCCTGAGTACACCTATGCCACCAGTAGGTGATGGATCACACTCCTCTAAAAAGTTTAAGATCATGTACTATTGACTTCTTTATCCTACCCTTCATAATAGTATTTATTAATATTGAGCATTCCCTACTTGTTTGGGTACATGGTTTTGCTTGAGGACAAGCAAAAGGTAAGTGTGGGGGTGTGATAAGTATCCAAATGAGCATGATAAGTGCTAATAATATATATGAAATAACCTATAAATCATGCTCATTTCTCCACTTATCTCAGTTTTTCTCTAGTTTATGTTTTATTGTTTATCTTACAGATTTATTGGTTAAACACGAGAAAAACCAAGCTAGGAGCAAAGTAGATGAAGAGACGAACGCATAGACGCAGACGGATCTTAAATCGGAGCTAAAATGAATATTTTAGGAGCAAAACAATTGTTGTCCAAACCAATTTTAGTCCGAACTACTGGTTGGGACAAATACCGCAGCAACCAAGGCGTGTCCGCCTAGGCTACCGCCTGTTTGAAGGCGGACGGTGAGTGCAACCGCCTAGGCTACCGCCTGTTTGGAGGCGGACGTCACACGCGGATTCAGAGAGGCAACCGCCTTAACATGGGGCGGTCAAGGAGGCGGACACCAATAGGCAACCGCCTATATTGGGGCGGTCAAGGAGGCGGACACCAATAGGCAACCGCCTATATTGGGGCGGTCAAGGAGGCGGACACCAACAGCAACCGCCTAATTGGACGCGGACAGGAGGCGGTCGTGACTAAGAATCAGTCGGGCGCCAGTTTTCTTCTTCGCCCGTCTTCGCCGTCTGCAACTTGCCTCCGCTATCCATCTACTCCCGCACCGCCTACCTTATTTCCTGACACGTTCCAGCTCTCTGTCCCCTGCAATAAATGAGCAATCAGTGAGCAAATCCTATCCAGCTCTTTCCACCGCCTCAATCCATTCCTCAACTTGCTCACGCGTCTGTCTATCTTCAAACCTTCACTTCCTCTATATAAACACACGAGCCTTCTGCTCAAAAACAAACATCCCTTGCTCTCAATCCAAAGCAGACCACAATATCACCGTTCACCACATTTCCACACCTACGATCCATTCCATCCGCTTATCTCCCACTTCTCCATTTTATTTTCATTCTTCACTCCACCACGAAGCAGAAGCACGATAAGAAGAAGAGAAGAAAAGGGAGCTGGAGCAGAAGAGAATTGCAGTCCAGTCTCCGCCGGCAGTCTCCAAATTAACAGCTAACTCTGCTTTCTTTTTATTACTGTTAATGTCTGAGTGATTTTACTCGTATCCTAGGATGGGATTTGACCCCAAATAATTCAGACTTATTATTAATATCAAGTTTGCTTATAAATATTTGTTTTGTCTCTCTAAATTATTAAATGCTTAACAACTGATCATTTTTATGCATTTACGGTTTCTCTTATTTCAATGATTTTGTAAATCTGATAATAGACCACAAAGAAAGACAAACGTTAGATATTATCTCCTTGATTAGCAGATAAAATCCATCGCTGTTATTAAAAGAATTCTTGCTTAAAGCTAATTAATGATTTTAGACTTTTTCTGATTGTAAAAAGTCTACTGAATTAATTAAGAGTTGTCCTTATCTATGATTTAGGAAGGCCACAAGATAAATTCTTAAACAGACAAATAAGAGCAAATTAGGATTATAATTATTGTTTGTACTTAAATAAATATTTATCACCTGTTTCACTTATTAAACTTGTTTTAATTCCTTTCAGCAAATATTGTTAAATGCTTTAGCGTGACAAACTACTGCATTTATTTGGTAACTATCAACATATGATTTTGAGATAGTCAAAGTACCACAAAGGAATTAACCTTGGTATTTACACTCCGGATTGAGCAGGAAAATACTGAGGCTATTAATAAGAGTTCGTAACTGACAATTATTAACTCTAATAGACAATAAATAATTAAGACAGGATTATAAAATTGTTTAGGTAATTTAGGAAATTCCCCCGCTATCGTAGGATACCTTTTTCCATCCATTTACTTTATTTTACTGTATTTATTATTTCTGTACTAATCCTAAAAATCAAGCTTGCCTCTGGCTAAACCCCCAATTTACATTTTATGCACTTTTATTTATCTTTTTGTACATTTACTAAACTGGATAATTAATTAGACAGTTGTGAAGTCTCTGTGGATACGACCTTGTTGTACTACTACGAATAGGTGCACTTGCCTATTAGTTTGCTATAAATCTATATTTATAATAGTGTAGTTTTACCACCAACAATCAAACATAAGTTCTCAACACCTTCACGTGTTGTCAATTTGCTGTTTTGAGTTAGTAATTTGTTGTTTTGAGATTAAAATTGTATGATGTATGCTTAGGTTTTGATTAGTTAATTGAATATTACATTAGTAGATGGTAGAAGTGATAAAAGGAAGGGAAAGTCCAACACTGAAGGAAATGTTAGGAAGACAAAACATGATTGGACCAGTGGTGATGTGCAACAACTAATATCATTATTGATAGATGAGATTGGACTACAAATAGGGAAGGATGGCAATGTTGTTGGTGTGACACACAAATGAGTGTCTGTAACAGAAAAATTTAACAAGAAAATGGAAGGATCGCCACCGGTGAACATGGGTCAGTGCAAAAACAAAGGTGATACCCTAAAGATAGGTTGGAGAAAATGGAAGGAACTAACCAACAAAGAGAGTGGTCTAGGCTGGGACCACGACACTAAGACAGTGACTTACCCACCAAAATGCACAGCAGAGTGGGAAAAGGTGAACCACCACTTGTAATGCATGTCTTTTGTTTTTAGTAACACAACCTTGTTGTGTTTGTTCATAATAGGTCTATTGTTGATGGTCAAACTTAAATCTGTAGGAGGATAGTTCAAGTGCAAAGATGGTCAACTCTAAGTTGCCTGCATATCTGTTGGGTAAAATCTACACATTATTATATATAGATTTATAGCAAACTAATAGGCAAGTGCACCTAGTCGGAGTAGTACAACAAGTGTCGTATCCTCAGGGAAATTGTTCAATTTTCCTAGTTCCGGTATTTAATAAACAGTAAATAAAAAGGGGTTTAGCCAGTGGCAATCTTGTTGTTTTTGGGTTGAACAGATAAAAACAATTAAAAGCTTAAATAAAACAGTTGTGTATCAAATGGATGGAAAATGTGCTAAGGAAGGTGAAATCGCCCAAATATACTTCAGACATTAATTATAATCCTAATTTGCTCTTATTTGTCTGTTTAAGAATTTATCTTGTGGCCTTCCTAAATCATAGATAAGGACAACTTTAATTAATTCAATAAACTTTTTACAATCAGAAAAAGTCTAAAATCATTAATTAGCATTAAGTAAGAATTCTTTTAATAACAGCGATGGATTTTATTTGCTAATCAAGGAGATAATATCTAACGTTTGTCTCTCTTTGTGGTCTATTCTCAGATTTACAAAATCATTGAAATAAGAGAAACCGTAAATGCGTAAAAATGATCAGTTCTTAAGCATTTAATAATTTAGAGAGACAAAACAAATATTTATAAGCAAACTCGGTATTATAAATAAGTCTGAATTATTTAGGGTTAAACACCCATCCTAAGCACAAATATAAATTACTCAGACATTGACAGAAATAAAAATAGAGTAACGATAGAAATAGCCATTATATCGGAAACTGCTTGAGAAGAACGGGTCTGCACTCGCTCTCACTTCTGCTGCCTCTTTTCTCTCCTCTTAATATACAGCTTCTGCTGAGTACATGAGTGAGTGTGGTGAAGTGGTGAAATAAATAAAAGATGGAGTGTTATGGTGTTACGGGAGTAAATGAATGGAAGAGTATGGTGGAGTGTGGTGAACGATCGTCTGTGTTTTCTACAATCCCCCGTGTATGATTTATCGTTGAAGGAGCTGGGTTTATATAGAAGCAGAGGAGAAGGTTGGAGACAGAGCTGGAGTGGAGACAGTGCTGGAGCACGCGTAAGGGATTTAAGGCCGGCGCCTGATATTGCTGATGGGGTAGATAGATATGTTTGCAGGCACCGAAGAAAATTGGGGAAGACGGTCGGCGTAGTTGAACCTCTATTTGTTGTCCGGTCTTTTCTCCACGGACATGTCACAGACATTTCTTTCTTGTCCGTCCTTATTTCCACGGACAACACAGCTCTCCATTCTTTCTTGTCCGGTGAAATATCCACGGACGTCTCTGTTGTGACCTTGCTTGTGTCCTGGCTAATTTCCACGGATGGATCTTCAATTTGTGTGCGTCCGAACTAGTGTCCGGACCACTGTGGTTCGGACGGTTTGATTTTGTCCGCCATTTTATCCGCGGACACGCCACGGATACACTTATATCCTTGATCTTGTCCGCACTTTTTTCATCGGATGTGCCACGTGCATAATTTCAATGCGTCCGAACCATTGTCCGGACCACCCTAGTTCGAATGAAAATTGGTTTTCTTCTAAAATATTCCTTTAAGCTCCGTTTTAAGATCCGTTTGCGCCTATGCCTTCGTCTCTTCGTCTACTTTGCTCTTAGCTTGGTTTTCCTCTTGTTTAACCAATAAATTTGTGAGTTAACCAATAAAACATAATTTAGAGGAAAACTAACCAAAGTGGAGAAATGAGCAAGAAAAGTGTTAATATAATATATGAAATACACCTATAAAACATGCTCATTTGGACACTTATCAATATCTAGTGGATGATATTGAGTTAATATGGGGGTAGGGGTATGTCACGAGTGATCTAAGGCAGACACCAGGTGTCTCCATACCTGACTAGAGTTACTACTTTCCTGCTGACCTTACCACTGGTGATGGGGATAGAAATAACAATTTCATTCTATCTGTTGAAATCACCTATTCTAATGGAACTGCTAGCCACTCCATGGACATATCAGTAGGGGACTAGCTACATGGTGTAGCGGGGCTATGGGTTCGAATGGACACAGGATCACTAAGCCATTTCAAGGAGATATGGGGGATGACACAACCCATATATTTGACTTTGAACTTATGTGAATCAAGCAGCTGCAAGTTCACTTGCTAACTCATTTCACTACAGGTAATGTATGGGTTTGGTAGTTGGTAGTTTAGCTGGCTATGAGCCTAACATAGGTCAAGCTTGTTCTGATGGTCAAACCTATCACACTTAAGCTATTAACAATGTTGACAGCTTATCCCCCTCTATGCATTTGTGATCCAACCCTATGTCGGTAATCCTACTAACTCTAAGCCTCTTGAATGAGATGAGTCAATGGAGGTGACCATTTTGGGAGTACCCCATGGTGGGAAGAGGGCAAAGTTGCAGCCTATTCGTGATGCTACTATAGGTAAGAAGAAATCGAGAGGTAACAAGGGTAAGACGGTTATGATGTTGAAATAAATAAATGAATTGAAAGGTGGCCTGCCATGATCTACGAATTATATCAATAAGCTTCCCTTCCAGACCCAGTCATATTTGTGCAAGAAGCGGATACAAAGATTAGGAATGTGGATGGGTTCTCCAAGAGATGATTGTGCATGCCACTTTTGTCTTATTTGATAGAAAACAGAGGGCTTCTTTTATGACACTAGAGGATGATGAAAAGATCTATGAGTAGATGCATCAAGCTTGAAGTGACAAGTATGGAAGGGATCAATAAGGGATGCGTGGGAGTAGTATGTGTGGTAGGTTAGGATTTTGTTTTGAAAAGAGTGTAAGTTGCTGGCCTGAAGCTGTTTTTTTATTTTTGGGACTGTGTTTGTCATCCTTTTTAGTAGGAGTTAGAAAAGAGGAATGTGTCTGTAAGGAGGGATAAGGGTTGATAATGGTGTGTTTGGCTACATAAATTATTTGGCATTCCATATTTTTAGACAAAGGATGTGGTTTTCAACAACGTTCACTGTCAATTACAACTTAAATCAATATTTCAACTGATATTCTTCTGGTTGTTAACTAAATTCTACTTGAAATGGTTTAGCTGCACAAGTTGTAGTTATATAATAATGGCAATTACTATTATCTTTGTTAGATGACATTGACAATGGATCCAAAAGGACGCTTCATACATCTGGTGCATAAGAAGTTAATGGATAGTAGAAGGGATTACATTGTAAGTGGTTGAAGAATTTGCAGTGAAGTTCTTTATGTTGCTTATCAAATATCAGCGGGAGCAGTTCATGGAAGAAGTTTAAATAATGAATCCCAAGAAGGGAAAACATCATACATGTGAACAATGCCAGATAATGGGATTATTTGATCAGCTCTTCATCATGTTCAAAGAGCTAAAAATCACCTACAATCTGTCACTTGCAAACCATGTTGAAGACTTGTTATGTGGATCTCAGAAGCCAGATTACCTAAACATACTACTAAGGGAGGGCAAGCTAACTGAAAATGTTGCTATTGAGAAATTGCAAAGGATCTGTTGACCGAGTGCAATAGAATTCAGATACGGAACTTTTCTGATATAGGATGATAAAATTCATGAAATTGTACAATTTCTAGAAGATGATGAAATTGTAGAGTTAGTCAAAATGAGAATGGTAGAAGATGTGAACTAATTTATTATGATAGTGTAGTTTTAACACTTTTGTTTGTTTTACTTGTTCAATTGTTATTATTTTAAATAGTCTAATTCTTTGCTACGTTATAATGTTTAGTTAACAATCAAAAGGACAATACATTTACTCGTACTTTGAATGAGTTAACATCAAAAGGACAATACATTTACTCGTACTTTGAATGCTTATAGCAAATGGATTCAAGCTATGATGTGCATATCGCGAACACTTTGTATCAGATGTTACAATGTAACACCCTAACTCCTAAAACCCGGATTATCGCATAAAACTCCAAGTATGTATGTTAACAACACAGCGAAAATATTCTACAAGTCGGTGTTACCGCCGTTAGTCACCCACGTGACAAACTTGGCATATGAAATTCCCTAGTTTCTAGCTACGATCTGATAGACCCGAATATACCGAACATAAGTATTTACAAAGCCTTAATCAAAATATGACGAGTCTCAAGTATCTTGTACCACTAACATAGTTTACTACAACTTTCTGCTATCTACAAACGAGTGTACATTCACATCTCGTATAACAAAAGAAAAAACCCCCAAGGTACGTCTACCCGCTCCTACTCTCAAGATGGGTCATCTTCTGTCGTTTTCCTGAAAAATAATATGGATACCCCGAGGGGCTCAGCACCTTCGCTGGTATGATTAACGTGTAGCCCACGAGCTAACGGGGCTACACACGACTTTTTTGTCGTATACATATAGTTCATTTATCATACAAATAATAATAAGAAGTACGATAACACACAATTCAATCATATGAAATAATCATAGCTCAAATAGATTGCACGACGTAATAGACGTTCATTATGTAAGTGAGTTAGCTTTTTAACTCCTTAAGTTTGATAGACATTTAATTTTCATATTCCACCTTATCTCAAATATGTCGACCATTCTTTAAATAGATCCGGTTGTACTTAGTCCATTGTTTATTTTTGTTGGGTCAAAATTAACCCTTGCCAGCGGCCGAGAACTGCACTGGTTAAATAAACAATACTTCTTAAATTAATAGGGATATAGGTGATCCCACCGCACCATCTTAATCTGGCCTCCCACCACCAACTGTAATTCAAGGTGGTTGAGTCTGTTTGTCGACTCTATGTGACAAGTCATAGACAAGTCTCAAACAGAAGTCGGACCTGATATAGATACCGACCTCCTACTTCATACATGCATGACCAGAGTCGGTCCTAGATTCCTCACCCCCAAGTTCCAGTTAGTAGAAGTCTCAAAGACAAAGTTGTTAGTTAAACCTCTTTCGGGTATTAACCAAACAATACTGAGGAGGGTCTCATAATCTCATACAATTGTTTACTAAGCGTTGTTAGTAAGTAAACTCAAAGGTAAGTCGTATTAGTATAATACGAACACACAAACAAATACGGTAAATCGGTTTCATGCTTATATCGTGTTTAGTCGTAACATAAAAACACACAACACACAAAGTGAGGGACACCTTGTTAGCAAGCAAGCTACAAGAAAACCATACCGTTCACTGTCATTGTTAGTTGTCTACTCTCCTCCGGAGTCCAATTACTCAAATCCTATAACATTCATTGAATCGGGTGGTTAATTCTTTTTAATTAACCTAGTTCATTTTATCACTATCGGCTCCCGACTATTAGCTACTAAGTCATGGTAATTGAAACTTAATCACATAAGTTATTTTCTTTTCATTATATTTTATACTTTTTCACACCCCTAATAACCATTACATGTCACTAAACAAGTCCTAACAATCATCTAATACCCATACCATTCAATCCCCTTCATTTCCCTTCAAATTCTAACTCACGATGCAATTTTTCATGTGGTCGAGGACATGGTCCGGATCTTATGTCCCGGACCAAGTCCTTGCAAAAATTCTCGGGTCAACTATTGGTGTGGTCCAGGACTTTACCCTTAATCTAAGTCCCGGACCAATGTTCTAGTACAATTTTGGCAGGTTTTTAGTGTTGGTCTGCATCTTCTTGCAAGACCTAGGTCCCGGACCAGCCTTAACATGTATTTTTTGGCAGTTTTTCATGTGTAGTCTGGGACTTTATCCAAGGACTAAGTCCCGGACCATACATTAATATGTAACATTTTACAGTTTTAATCCCTATTCTAAACTTGTTTCTTTGCTCATTTCTTTTCTAATCGTTCCACATGTATCCTAACATGTTCTAATACCATTTTAACACCTTAAACATTCCTAATCCATTGACCAAAATCATCACTTAATCTTTAGTCATATACACAAATTCCCACCCTTATTTCCTAACACTTGCAACTTAGTTTCTTAGGTTTCTAAAATGTAAATTTGCTCATAACCTTTACTAACCAAATTTTTTCAATCACAACCATTTTACCATGCTAAATCCTTCCTAGACACTTTCATCTCCTTTACTCAATCTACTTATCATTCTTATGGTTATATATTCTAGTTCATACCTAGATCATCTCAAGACATTTTATATTATTTTCCTACAAATGTTTGCATAATTCAACACACTCACCATACCATAATTGTGATTTGTTTAATTTACCCATTTGATTTCTAATTTCTCCTAAACAACTCTAGGTCATTCTAATACATAAGAATACCATAGTTAACTCATTTCTACCCAAATTTCCTTTAATGACTCCTAGTACAACCTAGGTCATAATAACTCACAACTACACCTAAAAACACTTGGTTTCTACTTAAATTTTGCCATAGCTTCTCCACTATATTGCTATGCCCAAATGTAGTTTTTTCTTCTCTAATCAACACAAGTCAACTAAATCCGTAGTGGATGTTCTCAACACACCAATTGCACTCAAATACATCAATTCACATCACAATGCATTGATCTTAAATTTCATAGCACAAAGGCTCTTAAATGACATGGCTCTTAGGCCCTTAAATAGCATGGCTCTTAGGCCCTTAAATGACATGAATAAACATATAAATCAATATAACCACCTACACAAAACAATAGTCCCATGGCAATTGATAAAAGCTCTTATACTTCACTTGTGATTGTTTTTCTAACTCATAAGTCATTAGCTCCTTAGTCACAAGTTCGTAAGTTTGTTTATATCAAAATAAACACAATTCTTTAAGGCATTAAACTACATTAAGGTGGATCATTTACCTTAAGATTTCAAGCCCTTTTTGTCTCTTCTTTTCTTGGTTTTCTTGGTTGGAAATCGGCCAAGGAAGTTTGATCACTTGTTAAACCCTTAGACTCATTAAAACAACTCTTAATTACTAAGAGAGTGCTTAGTGCACTAAATTAGGTGATTACCTTAGGAATTTTAGAATGGTGTTTTGGCTAGGAATCAAAGCAAGACGTCCACTAAGCTCTTGAAGATTGAATTAAAACTAATACAAAGAAAGGAACAAGGTAATTTATAAGGCAATTTTCGGCCAACTTAAGAAATGAAGGGAAAGATGAGTTTTTGAGTTTCTTTATACCTTGAACCAAAGAAAGAGTAATCTAGCTCTAGAATAAGTGTTTTACTCTTCAAATGGAGCTCCTTAAATGGAGTCCAACTTCAGCTTTGGAGGTTTTGAAGAGAGCAAAAGAAAGCCCTTGACTCAACTAGCACTAATATGCAATTTGTTATGGATTTGGAGCTTTGTGGTGACTTGAGCAAGCAAGGGAACTTCAAGAAACCATGGAGGTTCAGAATTTATGTGAGGGAGAAGGAGAGGATGAAGGTGGATGGTTGGGAGGGACGGAAATGAGAAGAGAGGAGAAAGGTAAGTAAGAAGAGATAATTGTTTACTTGTGTAAAGAGTAAGTGAATAGTTAATTTACCTTCATTCTTCTATTTCAACTAAAGATGGCAGATAAGGGTGGTGAGTCACCACTTAGAAAACCAGCCCCTTAGATATTTAGGGGTGGTCATTTGACAATTGACTAATCAAAGAAGACTTAATGCTTAGTTTAGCACTATTTGAGTACTATTCATAATTAGTGCCCAATTTGTGATTTTTTTTTTGTAAATTCTTTGAATTAGGCTTCCTAATGTGATACTGAGTAGTACACATGTTGATTAAGGTGTATAATTGGTCATTTAGCCACTCAAAACTCATTTCTAAGACAAATTTTCAAAAATGTGCTTTAAGGAGTCTTAAGGCACAATTTATGTTTTAACTTGTTTTTGAGCTTGGTTTTCTTTGTTAATTGTTTTTACATGTTCCTTAGCATGTTACTAAGGTCTAGGAATGCACTTTTGGTCCTAATCAAGATTAGAGAAAGTCTTGAGCAAGTATTTGCTTAGATTATCTTTATGGTGAATCTATTATGTTTTCTATGGTTTAACTTGTCTACCAATGTTTCTAAGCCATTATTTAGCCTTATTATGTCATACTTTAATGTTTAATTATCATAGATAGGTTTGGAGTATTTCAATCTAGCCCCTTTAAAAGAACTTTGTCCCCAAAGCTCACATGTATCTTATATCATTTAGAATACACGGATAACTTAATACCATAGTTTATATTCACATATATAAACCTTCAGACACATATAGTCTGCTACAAAGTACAATACACACAGCATCATACACATCTCATACATAAAACCAAACAAACGACAAACAACATAAGTGATTGTTCGTTTACTTCAACAAAACAAGGAGGATCTACACTGAGTTTGTAGTACTCTTGATTATGGTGCGAAGATGAAGAGGCAAGCAAGGGAAGTTGCGTAGATGTCCAATCGAGAGACGTATTATCGGATGGTCTACACTGAGTTTTGAACTTGCAATAATGGTAATGACTCATAAGCCCCAACCATTGGGCCATAAGTCTGGTCTTTATTGATTAAGATCACTAAATATATATATATATATAATGCACACATTATATTAATTTTTTTAGGACAACCATTATTTAACTTTTTTAGTTTTTTTATGTCATTTAAAATTATACTATAGTGTTGTTTAATAATATATGGCATGTATTACAATATTGATTTATTATTTCATATGTTTAGAACGAAAAATTTTATTATTGTGAAAGTTTTAAAGTGTATTATGGTGAAATAAAATTATTTTAAAAAAATTATAAATCAACTTTTTATTTATATATATGTCAATACTATATGCTACAAATATATGAGTTGGGCTCAGTTTTACTTTTATTTAAATATTTAAATTGGGGATCATTTTTAAGTGTAACAAAAAAACATGTAAAACAGTCATCGTTTTACATACATGTGCGGGGTTCTTATGGACTTTAAATTACGGTTTCTCAGAGAACCATAATTAAAAGTCTGGCACCACCTTTAAATTATGATTTGTCTCTGCCTTTACCTCTGGCCCACTAATGAATTATAGTTACTTAACAAATCATAACTAATTAACTTTGGCCCACTAATTTAATTATAGTTTGCTTTATAGCTGTAAATTATCAGGTGTAATTTATTGTTTTTCCACTAGTGTAAGTAGATGTAGATCCACAAGCACCAACACCAGCATAACCACTAAAGGCACCAACAACACGACAGGCACAAGGTGTTACAATAAACAACATAATCACTAATGTAAACTTAGGAATTCAAACTTGCTCATCAGTCCAACATTTTTGTGTTCATCATGGTTTTCTCTCCATGATTGAACCAAAAACAATAAATGAGGCTTTTACTAATCAAACTAAATAAATGCTATGCATGATGAGTTTGTAAGAAATGATGTTTGGGAACTTGTTCCTTGTCCATCTCAATACAACAACATTGGAACAAAGTGGGTTTTCAAAAACAAAATTGATGATACTGGCTAGGTCTCACGTAACAAGGCTAGACATGTTGCCTAGGGATATAATCAGCGAGAAGGATTAGATTTTAATGAAATCTTGCACTTGTTGCAAGACTCAAAGCCATCAGACTACTCATTGCTTTTGCAACAACTAATCACGTTCATCTTAATCAAATGGATATAAACTGTGCTTTCCTAAAGAGGTATCTCAAAGAAAAAGTGTATGTGTCATAACCTCCGGGGTTTGAAGATCTAGAACGTCCAGTTGATTGCTTAAACTTAAGAAGACACTTTTATGGTCTTAAACAAGCATCACGTGCATGGTATAAATGACTCACAACGTTCTTCCATAAATAAGAGTTTACTCATGGAGTAGTTGATCGCACACTCTTTATACAACATTTAGGATTTGAGAAGCCGTTCATCCAAATATATGTTGATGACATCATTTTTGGATCTATCAACAACACTCTTGTCAAGGAATTTGAGAGTCTCATGGGGAAGGAAGTTCAAATGAGTAACATGGGGGGATTACCAACTTTCTAGGGCTCTAGATTTGTCAAACTCGAGTTGGAAGATATATAAATCTGACTAAGTATAAATCTGAACTTCTCACAAAGCACAAATTTTTAGATACCAAGTCCATGGCTACTCCTATATCCATAACACTCTGACTTGGACTTGAGTCCACAACTGAAGGAGCAGATGATAAATTATACGGAGGTATGATAGATTTTTGCTCTACTTAACAGCAAGCAGGCCATACATCATGCAAAGCGTTTGCTTTTGTGCACAATTCCTTGCAACACCAAAGATACCACCCCTAAAGGAATTTAAAAGAATATTTTGCTATTTACGCGGAACTTTAACACTTTGTTTATTCTATCCTACAGGTACATCAACCTCGCTAAATGCTTACACAGATGCTAATTTTGGTGGTCAATAACCGCTCTATAAAGCACTTCAGGCTCTGCTCAATTTCTGGGTCACTACCTCATATCATGGTCTTCTAGTAAGCAAGTAGTAATGGCTCTATCTACAACTGAGGTAAAATATGTTGCAACAGCTGCATGTTGTGCATAAACCTTATGGTTATGTCATCAATTGCGGGAATATGGACTCACATATGGACTTGTACCAATCTATTGTGATAACACGAGTATGATAGAACTTGCAAAGAATCCAATCCATCACTCAAGATCCCAACACATAGATATTAACCATCATTTTTTGTGAGATCAAGTGAAGAAAGAAACTTTGCAGCTTCTTCACTACCCAATAAATACTCATTTGGATGATATCTTTACGAAGCCTTTATGTCTAGATCAATTTGCATATCTTCCTTTTGAGCTAGGGATGATCAATTCTGCCTAAAGGTATGGTTCCTGCACTACTTAACTCAATTATTAAAATACAAAGTGATTCTTAATTCTAAAATGTATTAGTGGTAGAGTCATTAAGATGAGTCTGATCATTGGATTACCTACAATGTCTGAAACGATGTGATCTTGTCTCGTTCACACTTTCACATCTTGCAACATATCACAGAGTGTGACTCATTTCACACCCTGACTCTCAACATTCATCTTACTAAATAGTTTGACCATCAGTCTATGACTCAACATTCATAACTCTTTTTTCTTTTCTTTCCTTAGAATTTGTTATTTACTTTTTCTTCAACACACTATTTCTTTTTCATTTTCAGTTCCCTTTGTCCGTTTTAGCTATTATTTAAAATAGCAATTTCACTTTAAAAAAAGATGAAGTTGAGAAGTTACATTTCAAAACTCTACCTTTATTTACTATTCTGAATAGTTGTTTTCAATACCGGTCCTTCATACTTGATAAGTGTGAAATTTATCCATATTTCTATGTTTAATTTGATTTATATGTTATTAGATTATGTGATAAATTCCCTTACTTATATGTCAATTTATATTATATGCGAAGAACTCCCCTTACTCATGGTATTATGATTAAAAATGTAAAAATACTGTAGAAAAGGGTCTAGAAACGTGTGCCAAGAGCTTAGCGGTCAAGATAGGACCAAGCAGGAGTCAAAATATTCATTTTGGTGCATTTATGGGTCGATCTGGGTCTTTGTCCAGACCTATAGACCTGGACCACACCAGAGCATAACATTCTGCCTATTTTAGAGCCTGGTCCGGGTGTGCATCTTAGAAATAAACCCGGACCAAACTTAGAGGAACATGAATCATATTTCTGTCTAGCCCAAGCGTCCGGATCCGGACGCGGATATTCTCCTGGACGTAAGATAAGTTGGTCCAGATATTTAGCCCGGACACAAACCCGGACCATGCCAAACTTCTATCCCCACAAGACCCCACTTGGCTCTGCCTCTAATGGGAAAAGATACTACAGTCTGAAATAATCTATTATCATGAAGCTTTAGTGCGATTCTGGCTAATATAATGCTTTTATATGAAAATAAGGTTCAACCTGATGTTGTGGATGTTTCAATAATTCTGTCACCAACCATGCTTGCTAGTATCTTGCATGCCCTTGCACGGCCTATTTTAGTTCGATACTCAAAAGGTTGATGTTGTTACATTAAAAGAGATACATACACACTATGGGCTAGGGCGTTCTAGCTCAAGGATAAGAAACTTCTTACCGAGAGATTTTGGTGTTATTCCACTATCTGGCTATAATGTGGTGCTTGGACCACAAAAAGACAATCTCACTTCATTGGGAATGGATGGCAATGGGTGACTGGTGCTCGTTTAAACCGACCACCAGACCTGTTAAAACAGGTGAAAACCCTAGAAAAAAAATGGGTGCAGGTGACAGGCCGGGTCGGTTGAACATTTTTCACCCGGTCATCCAACCCATTCACTCGACCCATCGCCCGTATGTATTATATTAAATAAAAAAATATACTTATCTCATATTTATTTAGATAGTTTAGAAATATTTTGGTTAATACTTCATGTTTTAAGTATGTTGTTGACAATAGTTGATGTGGTATGTATTATGGAACAAATATGAGTGTTTTTTTGAAAAAATAAGCTTATGTAAAGTTTTAAAGGCTAAAATTACTTGTTGGAAAAGAAAACCGGTGACAGGTTCACCATTTCACCCACGGGTGATGGGTGAAATGGGTGATGAAGTTACGGGTGATGGGTCGGGTGAAGCATCACCCAACCCGACATGTTGCCATCCCTATCCACGGTCATGTTAGCAAATTAGAGGCGCATCATCAACGACACTAAGCCTGCTACTCCTTATCATGTGGATCACTAAGGTTTTCATGTTTTACAAGGTACCGCTAGATGATATGGAAGTTGTTCTAATGAAGGCATCTCACTATCTTGGGAGTCATATACTGGTAAAGATGGTACTTGAGCATACTTCCACAGGTTAGAAACTGAAGAATCCACCAACTGCTCATACCTCTCATCCCTATGCGTCAGACTCAAGCTCAGATTCCACTCTTCTGGCTATGATCATCACTCTCATTGCCAATCAGCATGCTCTGGAGAAACGCATTCAAGCTCTTGAATCCAAAGCTAAAAGCCAATCCTGTACCAGAACCTCTTCTGACCTGAACCATCCTTTTAAACCAATTCCATGTCATTAACCATGCTCCTATCACCTTATTGGACATTATGAGATTTTGGAGGTTTTGGCTTTGTCTTTTTGTTGCTTTTATGACCGCTATTTTTGGTTTTAGGAACCCCTCTTTGATTTGTTAAAATGGGGAAGTATGTAACTTGAACCATATCTGTCTGTCTACCATATGCTACAATATGGCCCTTTGATACCAAACTTGGGCCTATGTTTTATGGTTGCTATTGTTTCTACTAATCATGCTTTATTTTCATTACATCCGCGTCTAAAGTCTATACATCGAATTAAAGGGAACTCTTACAAAGTGCTCCTCTTAAATGATGACGAAGGAGGAACTACTTTAGTTCAACACACATGGCAACTATTCAAGGGGGAAATTTCAGTTCAAGACTCACAGGGCTTACCCAATCAAAAAGGGGGAAATTGTTAGTGTCTTTATTTTGATTTAACAAACTCAGTAACATACTGAGATTGTGTTGAAGACATAGAATGAGGAGTCTTGAAGGCGGCTTATCGAGTGTAGATAGAAGAAGACGACTTTATCTTATCCAACCAGCTAAAGCGGCTTATCGGTTCCAAACACAACAAGATCTTATCAAATCACTTCTACCAACTTAAGCAAGATTGTGGATTTTATTTATCTTTTAGATAAAATCCATATTTCACTCATTTTGAATATTATGATTCAAAGCTGTATAAATACCTAGCTAGACAGAATTGTAGTCAAGGTTTTAGGTGCTTGATCAAAAGAAGAGTTTAGAGATTAGGTTTGATAGAGAGAAATTGGATGGCGTGGTTACTGTGTTGAGATTTTGTTCTTGACAAGTGTGATGGTGTATTCCTAAGAATACATGATAGTTTGACAACGATTTTCACAAATTCAATAAAGCAAAAATTGTTCCTTAATCCATTGTTCATATTCTTAGTGAGCTCTAGACTAAGAACTCACAATTCTTTGTGAGTTATTAACTCAGAAAGAACCGTTTAGGAGAAGGTTTCCATTTTACAAGTATGAATACCTTCTTTTTACAACCTTTCGTAACATGCTCGTATGTGGTTAACGACATATCTATCTATTTTTTACAACCTTCCTTTATTAGATGACCAAGTATGTGTATTTTTTTTTTTTGTCAATAAGTAAGTCACTTATACTAGTAACGCTATCTATCGTTGAAGTGTATAGCACTTATACTTGAGGGTAACGGCAAAAAGTGAGAAGGCTAGCTTTGACCTACAAAAAAAAAAAAAAGAGTATACGTACGAATGGGAGTCGTTAAAGCGTAGAGTATTAAGTAATAGTTCAAATTTGTAGAAGTGATTAATCGCGTGTTTGAACAGTAGTACTACTTCCTAAAATAAACAGTGTAGTTATAGGGTTTATTATAATCATAATACTAATGAATTGGAGAGGAAAAGCTACATTTTGAAATGTGTAGTGCAATCTTTCTCTTGAATCGATAAGCATATTTCTTTTCAGATATGGTCAAGCCATAATGTGGTTCGTCACTCTGGGATATATATACAGTTGATCGATCGACTGATTGATTCTCCTTGGGCAGTTAACCGTGCCGATCAATAGGCGCTAACTCTACAAATCAAACTCATTAATCCTTCAGAATATTTATCGCGTCAGAATATAAAAATGTTATAGGGTGGAAGATGTAATGTCATTTCAAACCTAGATCATACATGTAATTAAAAAATAATACTATATTAAATAAAAAAGTATAAGCATTTTTTAAGAATTAAATCCATTCCTAATTATGTCATTTAAAAAGTAGGTCATATTAGTATCAAAGCTACTACTATTTAACTTATAAATTTGGGTGAATAATCATTCCTTTTCATAAAACTGTATGCTACGAATAAGTAACTATTTCTCTTATTTTTCTGATATAACTTTGATGAATAACCTACAAAACATGGGATCAACAAGCCAAACTATTAAGTTTGAGTTTACAAAAACAAATAGAATCTTAATAAAGTTTCTTAAATTTTTTATCTTAGCATCAAATGGTCTAACTTTCAAGATTAGGGAGTTAGAATTCATTGATATCTCACCTAAATTATTATATTTAAAATCGGAACTTTAGTTATTAATCAGTTTAGATACACTGGAAACTCGTAGTTATTATTTTCTTCCTTTTGAAAAAGGAAGTTACTTATTTCTTAATTTCTTTTTCATAAAATATGGAATCATGATATTAGATAGAGATGATCAACAAGGATGGACAATTCGTACAAGTAGCAGGAGTGAGCGCTAGATACCAAGATGAATAGTGCATCAAAGGATACACTAGAAACCGACCAAACCGATACAAGCTCATCATCCAGCCCTTAAACAATAGTGGGCAAGAAAAAGGAAAGGTACGGTAAGAGCGTAACCTAAAAACCATCATAAGCAAATTGAATGAAACTGATAATCCAAACAGACTAAACACAAAATGTAAGCTAAAGTGAACACAAAGGCGATGGGCAAGAGACCAAAGCATGGTTGTCAGATGTGTCCACAACCATTGGCAACCGGTCCCCACCTGATGCATCATTCCTAGCAACCCCTAGATGACCTAGTGGTTGTCCCGTTCGAGGTAGTTGCCTCATTTTGACAGCTACACAAGTCAATAACCAGAGAACTAGGTGACAAACGAAGATTCTTGTTTGGGCTAGAGATTTTCCCTTTCTTCCATGTGGGCTGCTTCTATGGTGCTTCCACACATCCCTAAGAGAACTACCATCGAGAACCTTATCTAGATTCATCTTCCTTGCCCCCATGAACTCCACCAAGTCACTGTTCTAACTTAGAACTGGACATTAATGCCTTATTACCCAAGCCATGCAGCAATTTATTTGGACTCTGAATCAACCGAGTAGGCTTGATATCCAAGTCTTGTTTGTGTTGGTTATGATTCTACTGTGAAAAGGGAGGATATCCTCCAAAATCAACATTCACATCCAAATCATCTCTGGACAAATGAGGGGAACGAGTTGGTGAATATGGGTTCAAGACCATGAGGATGTGGCTCCGCCTCAACTGCCTCCTCCTGTTCCGTAGAGTTAGAACCATCAACCCCTATGCTTGAGCTTTTGCCCGCTTTCTTCCACCGCCTTCCAAAAACCTTCACCGTCTTCATCTAATACGAAGGCTCGAAGCCCTCATCCAAGGCCTGTAATTGGGTGCATTCTCATTTTTAGTCCTTAAAATTTGAGCAATCCTTGGTAACATGGGTAAATAGACCACACTGAAAGCATTAGGGATGCATCTTTTCATAGGAGAGACGAAGAAGCGAGAGAGATCCTTCAAGCACAAAGGAGCTACATCGTAGAACTGGCTTGGATATATCATGCTAGATTTTAACTCTCATAAACTCACTCCCAAAACGACCGACATCTTCATCAAAATCCAGAAAAGAACACAATCTTGAAGCAAGGCGTTGAGCAAACAGCTTGTAGCGGAGAATGAAGGGGACATTGTGGATCCGAATCCAAAGCGAGATGTACCTAAACTCAGGTGCTCTCTTTGGATGAAGTTGCTGCAGAACGAGGAGTGAATTATCAAAGATCTAAGGCCCCCCAGCTAAAAATTTCATTGATGCCAACGTCAATACCAAGCTCGAACACGAAAAGATTCTTATCAACATTTTTAACTTTGATCTACCCATGTAGTTGTCAAGCCTTATCGAACGTCCCTTTCGGAGCATGAACATTTGTGAATCGAGATGTAAACATCTTTCCCATGATACATCACTCATAACTAGGGAATGAGCTTTACCCAACAAGTCATCCACGTTTATAAAAAGATCTTCATCTGTTGTAAACTAAAGATTGCACAACGAGTAGCAATGTCGTCCACTTATTCTGTCATGTTGGATGTCACCATATCTAAGCTGAGGGAAGTGTCATTAGTGCAACCTGAGGATGAAGTAGCTGCACGCGGGATGAAGATGAGAAGAAGCAATTTTGAAGAGGATGGAAGATCGAAAACCCACTCTGCGAGTGTGATGATGAATAATTGGATTTCTTGCAAAACAATTGGAAGGAAATTGCTAGACCTCTAAATAGGGAGAGACACATAAACGATGTTATTTTCTTTGTGAAAAATACTTGTTACTTATTTCCTAATTTGAGAACCCCATTATTTAGATTAAAAATTGAACACTTAAATTGTGAGTTAAAAATAAAAAAAACCACGAAAAAAGAGTTCCAAAGAAACGAGACAACTGTATATATAGTGTACAGGAGTTAAAACCGCGTTATTGTAAACCAGGCTGTTATCTAAATGCTAAGACAATTGTCACGGTAAGGCTCATTGCATTTCATTGTTCCACTTTTACTCCCTCTTCGGACATGAAAGTCAGGTCAACGCGAGAGAGCAGTACAGCTTACTAGTATAGAATCGACAGATGCAGAAAGGGAAACTAATACGACTACTTTTTCCTTCTTAAATTGATATTTATGAATTCCTAAAGTTTAAAAGATATACTACCACTGTATTTTGAACTTAATATTTTCCATTAAGACCTTCTAGTTTCTTATTTTCGGAATCAATTCTCTTCTTTCTCGCCGTGTCTCCTCACCGCTACCCGTATTTGTCGTTATTACCCGCTCTTTTTCTTCGTCTATAAAGTACTCACCGTTCACCTTCCTTCCTTCCATCTTCTCTATTTCTGTCCCCTCCTCCTCTCTGTCTTACACACACACACACACACACACTCACTCTTTTTTTGGTCTTTCCGTGGTTCAACAAATTGGCAGAGCTACTACACCAATGGCCATCGACAATCTCGGTTCTATGTTCTGCTATCAAGAGGTACGTACTAACCATAGCTTACTTACTTTCTTTCACTCCCTCACCCTTTCTTGAATCCAATCTCCAATCAATCAAACTGTTTGATCATTTTTTTTTACATTTGTTCTCATTCTCAGACTGGTGATCATGAGATGATTCAGAAAGTACAATGTCTAGCGTCCGAACTCCAATCCGCTAAACTTCAAGCAAACGAAGAGATTCGGAGAAACAGAGAGAATATCAAACAGCTACTCCTCCTTTTACAAATTGCTTATAAGGAGAGAGACGAAGCCAGAGATCAACTTCAAACACTCCTTCGTAACAAGCTACTACTCTCATCATCATCATCAGGAGTAACAGTAGCATCTTCTGGGAATCCGATAACTCACTCTCCAGAATCCACACTCATCATGATGATTCCAAACAATCATCAATTCGGTAGTAAATCACCTAATTATAATTCCACTTCCACTGAATCTTCCTCCGACGACACTCCCAACAACAACATCAACCACCAATTCTCTCCAATTTCAACTTCCCCTGTTGATTCCATCTACGATATTCTTTCCCCACTCGATGACGTCGACATTATTTCCTCATCCTCACCCAACGGCTATAACAATAACATATCTCCCTTACCCAATAATAATAATTCCCTCTCACCACCGTTCGTTCCCACCGCCCAAATCTCACCAACACATCCGTGTTTAACTGTAGATACCACGACGACGGTTAATTCGGATGAAAAAATGTGTATTATCTCCAATATGGCTAAGGGTAAACCATTACCGGAGAAAGGAAGACTGTTGCAAGCAGTAATGGATGCTGGTCCACTTTTACAGACGTTAATGGTTGCTGGACCTTTACCACAATGGAAAAACCCTCCACCAATAAAACCACTACAACTGACTCCACCAATGTTGACAGCTACTACTACTACTATTACCGCTCCCGGTGTGGGTAATAATGGTGATAGCAATAGGATTGTTATGTGTTCGTCGCCGAATAGTACTATCCTCAACTACAGTGGCTGTTCATTGCAGCAGCAGCAACACTGCGCAGCGTCGTCGACACTAGTATACGGATCAGATGCTAATACCTGCAGTCTGATGAATCTTAATGCGGGAGGAAGTGGTGGGTTGTCGGGAATTAACGCTAACGGTGGAGTTTTTGGATCGTCGTCGGCGAATAGGGGTTGTTTTGGGAATCAATTTCCGGTGATGAAGCGTCATAAAACATACTGATTATGACACGTCCTGTTGGTTGATTTCGGTGACAGACAGACGGACAGAGACAGACAGACATTTGGGGAAAATTTTGTACTAATTAATTAATTAATTAAATTGGATGTAAATGAGTCTAAAAGAATTGTCTTAAAAGTATAGGATTTTTCATGTTTTTCATCTTGTTCAATATTATGGATGCGTTCGGGTTTCATTTTATGTGCATTTTTTAACAGTATAAATATACAGCATATGCTGTTTTGGACTCCTTTATATGTTTTTGCTGTTCGCCTAAAACAGCATAAATGACAGTATAAATGTCAGCATAAATGACAGCATAAATGACAGCATAAATGCCCGCAGCAAATGATACTTTTTCGTTTTCGTGCTTTCACTTCCGTTTCTTTACTCACCTCATAATGCAATTAATGTGACCAATGATTTAAAAAAAAGAATTTTTTTACAAGTTACTTTATTTATTACAAATTACATAATGCTTTAAATAATTTATAAAAAATAATACTACATTTTTAACCAAATTTACAAAAAATCACATTTATAATACAAATCTATAATATATTATTTGTAATACCACATAGATTAATAAAATTAAAAAAATGAATAAATATACACACTTGTTGATATATAAATTAAAATATTAAAATAATACATAGAAATATGAATGTATATAAATTTATTAACATACAAAGTTACAAAAATATTATATATTATTAAAAATTATAATTTCACTAAATAAATTCACATAACATTATCAGAAAATTTGAAACGCTTTTTCTCTTTTTTTACGCTTTTATATTTGTAAGAATTATAAAATTTAGATAATAAAAATATATTGTTTAGGAGTTACAAGTTTTGCTTAAATAATAGAAATACAAATTTTATTGTTTGTGAATTTTTTTATTATTCTTATTTACAAAATAAAGTTACATAGTGTAATATAATAAATTATAATTGTAATACGAAAACGGTAAACGCACTACATATAACTTACTTAACCAAACATGTTGCATATATGTTGCACTGCCAAACAACAGTTTTTAAAACAACTGCATTTATGCCAGCACATTCCTGCCAGCAAATATGCTGCATTTATGCTGCCAAATATGTTGCATTTATGCTACCAAATATGCTGCATTTATACTGCCAAATATGCTGCATTTATACTACCAAATATGCTGCATTTATGCTGCCAAATATACTGCATTTATGCTGCCAAAACAGCCATACCGAACAGAGCCTATATGTAGCACTTCATACAGATAAATCGGTTCTTACTCAACTACTACTCTCTTCAGTAGTACAAGTTTATGTTCAGAATGCATGTTATGTTGTTCTTTAGAAAGACACAGTTGTCTTCAGCCTTGGATATTTTATCGATTAACAATTGTGGATTTGGTCAAGCAAACTGCTATATATATATATATGAGTCTTACAATTACAATTGGCGTGTACCCGGGTCTTAGGGGAATTATCGTTCGTCAACTTTACTTGTCATAGCCTGATTGTTAAAACGTCATTTTTTTGCACCTAAATTTCAGCAAGATCTTAAGGTAAGGTGCAGGAAAGAAAGTCTTCTCAACCCATCCTCCAGTTGCAATCCATTGATTTTTATTTTCTGAAAAATAAACGTAAAGCGGTAGAATGAAAAGACATCTGTTCGTAGGTCCCAACTGTGTCATGTGTTTTGTACTGTTCACTACAAAATGTCATTCCTCTGTGTTTTGCGTTTTGTTCGTCAACAATCATATGTCACTCTTCGTTTTATACAAGTAAAATCAACACATCTTTTACAACACTGTAATGTCTATAAATACAAAGTATGTATAGCTTTGAGAAGAATGGTTAAAAAAAAAAAAAAAACTCACTTCAAATTTTCTGTAAGTGTATGTATTAACAGTATCCACTCCCCATTACTCATCCGCTCTCTGCCTCTTCCTCCTTGGAGTACATTTCATGATCATCAGTTGCTGCCCGATCGTAGGATCCAGATGACAGTGGTTCTTGAACATCTGAGCGATAAACATGGCCCATCTTAACCCTCTTAGTCTCCAAGTACTTCCTGTTTTCAGATGTTATAGGTGTTAACACAGGAACTCTTCCAATCACTGCCAACCCATAACCCTTTAGTCCCTTGAACTTTGCTGGGTTGTTAGTCATCAGCCTCATAGTTCGAACTCCTATATCTCTCAGAATCTGTCCAACACCAAATCATAAGTATAAGTCATCCGTATATGATCACTGCACTTGTGCTATATATAAGTACATGGAGAAGATAGCTGTGATTATAACCTGGGCACCGATACCATACTCCCGAGCATCAACAGCTAATCCAAGTTCAAGGTTAGCTTCAACTGTATCATGCCCCAAGTCTTGTAAATTGTAAGCTCGAAGTTTATGCCCTAATCCAATTCCTCTACCTTCATGTCCTCGTAGGTAAACCATGACTCCCCTTCCTTCTTTCTCGATCAACCGCATCGCGAGTTCAAGCTGGTTTCCACAGTCGCATCTAGCTGATCCGAATATATCACCAGTTAAACACTCTGAATGGACTCTTACAAGTACATCTTCGCCATCTCCCACGTTTCCCTAGTGAAGAGAGGTTAACTTACCATAATTAATATCAGCTACTTGCTACTACCGATAAAAAATACTAATTGGCGATCAATCCAGTTCCCCATCAAACTAGTATATATATATTGTGAACAACTACAATCACGAGATTATCCGCATTTTAGCTAGCTACACGGATTTAATTACCAGTCAGCTGTATTGTATGTAACTGTGAGGAGATGATGAGTAAAGTCGAATGAGTACCCTAGTATTGGATTTACCTTAACAACTGCAACATGTTCAGTTCCATCCAGCTTTGATCTATAGCAGTATGCTTCAAACATTCCCCACATTGTAGGAAGCCGAGACACAGCTATTCTCTCCACTATCTTCTCTCTTTTCCTCCTATACCTGCACAATCACATCACACACACATCTCAGCAATTGGTTGGTTGAACTTGAGGGTAAGGTTATGATCTGTTCCGCTTACCTTATCAAATCGGTGATAGAGACAACAGGAATGCTGTGATCTGTGGCCAATTTTTGAAGGCTGGGTAAACAAGCCATTGATCCATCCTCTGAATTAACAATAGCAGATAGAACAGAAACGGGTCTTAACCCAGCCAACATTACTAAATCCAAAGATGCTTCAGTGTGACCTGCTCTTCTTAAAACGCCGCCATCACGATACTTTAAAGGAAAGACATGGCCTGGTTTTCTGAAGTCCTCTGGCTTTGAATCCAAGGATGAAAGTGAAAGAACTGTCTTGGCCCTGTCTGATGCTGATACCCCTGTTGATGTCCCAATTTTAGCATCCTGGAAATTTGGTACGGCTATTACTTGCTGCTTTACTTAAGATATTGCAGATTTAGCTAAAAAAAATATGCTTTTGATGCAGGTAGAGCATTGTGAAAAGACCAAGTTTTGGTTTTTGTTAGGATGCAGAGATACGTAAATACCACTGTGATAGTGAAAGTAGGGGCAGAAGAATCCTCATCTTCACTGTCTGGTGACATGAGTGGGAGCTTTAACCTTTCAAGATCTTCCTGTTTCATACCCACTGAAACAATTCCTGATCCGTGCTTCATCATAAAGGCAATAGTTTGTGGTGTCACTTGGGAAGCAGCCATTACAAGGTTTCCTTCAACTTCATCACTTTCATCATCCACCACCACCACAAACTACATAAAACAGACACCATCATCATACCAACTCATCAATAGATCCTATTGTCTTATGTTAATTTCATCTAGCTTTTGTCGCTGTATATATCTATCGAACGAGCAGTTGGTGAAATCGCTCAGATAATTTTGATGCATAATAAGTAATCAAGAAAAATATACATAGGAATGAAAGTTACTTGCTACGTACCTTGCCTTCTCTAAGTTTGATCACAGCTTGTTCGATTGAAGAGTAACCCTTGGTGGGGCGATCAGGATCACCCTCGGCATCACTAACAAAGAAATCAATATTCTCTGGTGTATTCTCTGCATTCAAAGTGCTGAAAGGGGTAGGAGAGAAGGGTTCATCATCAACTGCATAATCATCAAACAATAACGACCTGTTTTGATTACCCAGGAAAGGATCTCTTGCTTCCTCTTGATTGAACGAATTCCCAGCACCATTTATCCCAGAAACTCCACCTGCGCAACAGGTGAAATAACAAGTATTCTTGCTACTGCCACTGTACTTGATAAGATTATGATCTACTCCAAGCACCAGACCGCCCCATTGAGGAAGTGATACTGATTGTTGAATCCTAGAAAACAAACCAATCGGAAAACAGAAGACAAATTGCTGCTGGTTCCCCAGAATATCGTCTTGGAAAAACAAAGTACAGCAGCTTGTATTAACTTAAGTAAGCTTAATTTAGTTGTTTTACCTGTTGGTAGCGAAGTTGTAAGGAAATAAAAGTCGAACAAGTGATGTGCATCCCATTGAAATTGAAAGAATCAAGATCGTCGCTTGTTGTTGTTCTCCTTCTGCTACAGTTTGGTTGCGGGCCGGGCATCTGCTTATTTGATCGTCCAAGCTTTATATTTTTTGGGATATTGAGGAAGACAGGCGCAACCTCTACTTCTTGATCAATTTTGTGGCCAGGATAAGCGTACTTGTAAATTCTAGCGCCATTATCCACAAAACTATTTTCTTTTGTTTGTTTGTTTGTTTTCGTGATTGCGGTGCAAGACTCTTGTACTTACCGCATACTGACACATCTACGTCGCTTCAGCAATGTTGCCACCGTCGTCATTTCTTCATATTTGACATGTCTACTAGTATTCCACAGAGATTGGACGGTCTTACAAATCCATTGCTGCCTAGGTTATCAACTGCAACAGTAACGAGTGACGCGATTGCAAAGATTTGAGCGCGCTCGTCCTCCCCGGATCAATTCGTTCTTTTCGTTTTCATCTTCCCAAATTTGTATATTTTTTTGGCTAACTGCTCTTTTCTCTTGTGGCCATGGAGCTGATTCTTTTGAAATGTCACTATACTCTACTATAAGACAAGAAGAGCCGTACAAGAAACAGATATTATCCCCTACTTTCCAACCCGTTGTCATTATGGGTCATTTTTAAACCCCCTTTAAGATTTCTTCCATCTCTTTCTTCTTCTTTATGGCTTAGGTAACAACTTTGCTTAGAATTGTTCCAGCACTGATTCTCCTTCACTGCTAGGTGTCTTTCTTGTTACTTTGACAGGATGAGACACACGAGGAAGAGATAACAGTACTAAATACTTATTTTCATTGTGTATTTTGACAGTTACTAGGCTATCTATTTATACTAAAATTATAACGGCTAAGTGATAAGGATTGTTAGAAGTATAACAACTCAACAGAAAATAAAACAACTTTGACCTATTCTTTAACAATTGAATAGGTAACTGAGAAACTAAATGATAAGGAAAATGTGACTAAATAATACAAATTCATGATTATTATTTTAACATTTCTCTGCAAGTGTGTCATCCTGGAGACCAAGTACAATGCCTTAAACCTTTTCAGCGTCAGAATATGTAAGATTTTGATAAAAGAAACTACTTATTGCATTTGATCACCATTACAAAAGAGAGAGCAAGCTTCTCCATGATTTCTACAGTGTATGGAACTTAGCAATGAATGAGGGAGATGAGAGACTTAATACTAACCTAGCTAAACCGGTTGATAGAATCGGAAGAAAGAAAAGAGAAAGAGAGACGTTGAGCCGGGTTTGTTTGGGACATGTACATGATGAATGAGTTGTTGAATGTGTTTAAGAGGCAAAAAAAATGGACTTCGGATGGGACTACCTCTGTCTTTAAACCAAGTAACGGTCGATATGCTTCTTGGGATCCTTATGAACACGAGTGAGGTGGCATCAATGTGACCCCCTATAGCAGCTCCTCTTTAATTGTTGATTTTTTATTTATTGGGAATTTTCACCAAATACCACTAAGTTTTTGCTTAATTCACGATATACCACTGTGTTTTAAAAATTCCACAGGATAACACTAAGTTTTTACTTATTTCACCAGATAACACTTTGTCTCATATTTTGTTAAATGTTCCATTAATATCCCTAGAAAAAAGACTAAACTAGTACCCATATAAATAGTTAAACAAAAGCGGTGTCTTATGAAATTTATCAGTATGACAAATCACTTTGAAGTTGTTAATTAATAACAGGGGTAATTTAGTCATTTTCCTAGAATATTAATGGAACATTTAATAAAATATGAGATAGAGTGTTATCTGATGAAATAAGAAAAAACTTAGTGTTATCCTGTGTAATTTTAAAACATAGTGGTATATCGTGAATTAAGAAAAAACTCAGTGGTATTTGGTGAAATTTCCTTTATTTATTTTTACCATGAGTAGTGATGTTTATTATTCATGTCATTTATTGTAATTTGAGCTTAATTTGTTTGTATTTCATTTTATGCTTATGAAATCACTTTGTTCTTGTAATCTCTAGAACCTCATTAGGATTTAAAATTATTTTGCATGCACAATTTTACTTTTGACAATATCGCCATAAAATCTATGATGATATATTAATTTAGATCGTTTTTCTTTAATTCATAATTAAATTTCAGCTTCATTTCAAACCCGGTTTATATCTAGCAAAACCGGGCTAGAAAAGTTGACCTTAGACAACCTCCTTAGGTCTCCCCTTTTATTTGGGCATGTGTGTGTCTAATAGAAAAGCACTAGAATAAGACTACTTCTCCTTGTCTGGAGGGTCCCAGAGACGTCTCTTGGAGAAGTATCTTTGTGTTAATCTTAAAAGTTTCCAGACCATCTTAAAACTATCAGATTAAAAAAAAACAAAATCTATAACTTCATTCCAAAAACACGAGTAATTCATTTAGATAATAAATCCTTCCAATTCAATTTCCTACAAAAAAACTTCTTCAAACTTCCTTAAATCCTTAAACATCTCCACAAATACCTCACTTACAAGTCCGCCTTGAAAACTTCACTCACAAAAGTGATTGTAATATTTTTAAAATTTTCAAACTCACAAAAACAAACGAGTCACATTTCGAGCAACTTCAACATTGTTGTACAAAATAATGGTCAAACTATCTCGCTAACTATGGGCAGTGAACCTAATCATTGTAGTACAACAAGGTCGTATCCACAGGGACTTCGTAACTATCTAGTTAATTATAAGCTAAGTAAATGTGCAAGAAGATATGTACAAAAGTGCATAAATGTAAATTGGGGGTTTTTGAGTTTTTGGGTTTTTGATTGATATTGGAAATTGAAGAAAGACAATAAAGTTAAACTAACTAATCTAAGATAGGTGTATACCTTAGGATAGTGGGAATCTCCTAAATCACCCAAATGCTCTCGTTTCTACCTTACTAAGTTGTCTATTAGAGCTATTGTAAAGATTATCCAAATCTTGGACTAATCAAATCTTACCTAATTAATCAAAGCTCCCAATTCAAGAAAGGCTAGAGTCACTAGATAGCATTAATTTCAAGCTCCTAACAATATCCCTAAAGTTTCACTCCATAATTTAGAAAAATGAAAGTTAGGGTTCATCCCCAATTTGTCTAATCCCAAGCTCAAGATATAATTTTGCCAGGAACCACAATAACTGCAATAGGAGATCAAATCTAAAGTATTAATTAAGAATTGAAGAGGAGAAAACAACTACAAAAGATGAGTTAAGTTTACAAAAGCAATTTGGGGATTTTAGGGAGAAACCCCATCCCAAGGTATACAAGAATTCAAACAACCATTAGAGAGTAAAGAAGGGAGATAGAGAAAGAAATGGCCATTAATGGAGCTTGGGAGCTTCAATGGAGGTGGGTCTTCCTCCTCTCCTTCTTCTATTCTTCTTATTCTTCCTCTTTCCCTCTCTTTTTCTTCCTTTGGCGTCGCCTTTGGTCTAGGTTCGAACTCCCCCTGCCTCTCCTTCTTTTTCCCCTTTTAAAAACGCAGATCTGGGTAAAATTTTGATCGACCCACCTAGGGTCGGTCGAAGTCAGTAGTAATTTCGGGCGCGTTTTTAAGTCCGACTGCGGTCCTAGGGTCGGTCAGGACTAGAAGCCCTCTCAGCCCCGGAACGAGCGATTCAGGCCTCCAGAACTGCCGACCGACCCACCTAGGGTCGGTCTTGTGGACAGGCTAATGTTCAAAATGATGTATCTTGTTCGTTTTAGCTCCGATTTTGGATTTGTTTACGCCCACGCGTTTGTCTTTTCGTCTACTTTCATTATAGCTATCTTATTCCTCCTATTTCAATAATACTTGTGTAAAACACCAATAAAACACAAAAGTAGAGGAAAACTAGCTAGAGTGGAGAAATAAGCATGAGAAATGTTGATAAAACATACGAAATACACCTCTAAAACATGCTCATTTAGACACTCATCACTCCCCCACACTTACCTTTTTGCTTGTCCTCAAGCAAAACCATGCACCCAAGCAAGTAAGGAATGCTCAAGACTAACAAAAACTAACATGAATTGTAGTATAAGAGAAAAAACAAAAAGTGATTAAAACTTTTGAGGAGTGTGAACTATCTCTTAGTGGTGGCATGGGTGTGCTTAGGGCAAAATAAAATTTAAGTTTCGGGGTATGATCCGGAGTGCTTCAAAGTTCTAAAGATTATGTGAGTTGAAGAACTTTTACCATGGCCAACTTCTCTCAAGAATGGGTATTGAGAAGAAAACAAAAGGAAAAACAGATTTATGCATTTGTTTCATTTTTGCATAAGAGATGAGAAGATAAAATTTTGGCATCAAGCATTTGCATTTAAGAACACTCAACTCTCATTGTTGGTTACCAATGGTGTCTCACAAGTCCCTTAAAGGATTTTTACAAAGAAGCGCCCCTTAGCAATCCCTGAGAAAGAAGATAGAAAGAACCCTTAAGCAATACAAATTCAACCATTCAAGATCGTTTGGTCACACCGCATGAAAAATGCTCCTCAAAAGCATTCAAAAAGAAAAATTTGAGCATTTATCCCACAATTCATAACATTATTTGTTCTTAAGGAGAACAACTCACAACACAAGGGTCCAAGTATTTGATTTTGGACAACCGCAAGATAAGTAGAGAGACACACAATTCACTGAAAAGGTCACTCCCCCACACTTAATTTGAACATTGTCCTCATTATTCACCAGACAAACCGGGGAAGGTTTCAAAAGACCTTTTCAGGAAGCAAACAAAAGAGAAAACACATGGGGCACAAGCAAGCAATATAGCATAGAAGCTATCCCCAACAGAAAAATGCCTTAGAATCAAAAGGAAGGAGAAATGAGAGACATAAAATTAAAAGAAACTAGTACCCCTTGGGATTGTTTTTGCTTGCATTGAAGGAACTCCCCTACACTTGAGTTTTAGCCTCAATTAGTGTAGCTTGGTTGCGGTGTGGACGCTATGTTGCACCTGCATAAAACAATAGAAGCAACCAATTACAAACGGGTTAAAATTAGCAAAAACAAAATCAAAGGAGAACTTGACAAATTAAAATAAATGAAAATGAAAGAAAATCATCCGGGTTGCCTCTTGGGAAGCTTCCCTTCTTTAAGGTCTTCGGCTAGACCGTACCACCTTGAAGTCATCCAGGATCGAATATGAACGTTGAAGTCAGCTTCAACGGGTGGGTGGGGCAGACATCATCAATAATTGAAGAATGACCTGGATCAAAAGGAAATGTTACCTCAACACTTAGAATGTAGAAGTGCAAGCTCCATCGATCTTTCTTCAGGTGGAAGTGTTGAGATTGTTGATCCTTGGTGCGAGGATCAAATTTTGGTGGAGCCTCCTATTCAAAATTAATGATGAAGACATCCTTATCTTCAATGAGCGGTGTAGGGAGAGCTCCGGGGTGGACTTTGTCTTCGATCTCTAGTCCGGGATCAAAGGGGAAAGTGGCCTACACACTTAGCGGGTGAACTTTAAGTTTCCACCCTACTTCAATGGGGGAGGCCTTGATCCTCCAAGTGAAGATCAAAGTTTGATGGATCCTCCTCCTCAAATTTGAGGATGTAAATGTCCTCAACTTCTTGGTGAGGCTCATGGGAAGAGCCTTGATGAAAATCAACTTCAGAGGGAAAAGACTCCTTGAAGTCAAGGTGGAAGCTATCCTCTGATGGATTGTCTTCAAGCTCCGGAAGATGGTTGAATGGCGTGTTCTCAAGATAAAACGGGGGAGGGGATAGAGAACAACCCAAGTCCTCAGCAGGATGATCTACCCTTAATGTGATTATAAAACAGTGAACACTCTCGTGGTCTCCTCCACTCTTTTGGCACCCGATCCATCGGTTGATGTCTTTTTGAGTGGGGTTTAGATCGACAGATAAGAACTGGTCCTCCATGAGAGTCTCTGATCTTGGGATTAGATCCTCACAAGAGGGGCACATATGGAAGGATCCACACCCTAGACAATCAATGTATTGGTCATAGGTTGCTCCAGGGGTAGCCGTAACAACCTTTTGCTTGATCATCATGACCATCCATCAGAGATAGGTTCCTAAAAAAAAGAAACAAAAAATTATACACAAAAGGAAAAAATGCACATAAACTAAACAGATAATATACCAGATAGTTGGACCAAAGTCCCCGGCAGCCGCGCCAAAAAACTTGTTGTGCAAAATAATGGTTAAACTCTCTTGCTAACTATAGGCAGTGAACCCAATCATTGTAGTACAACAAGGTCGTATCCACAGGGACTTCGTAACTATCTAGTTAATTATAAGCTTAGTAAATGTGCAAGAAGATATGTACAAAAGTGCATAAATGTAAATTGGGGGGTTTTTGGGTTTATGGTTGATATTGGAAATTGAAGAAAGGCAATAAAGTTAAACTAACAAATATAAGATAGGTGTATACCTTAGGATAGTGGGAATCTCCTAAATCACTCAAATGCTCTCGTTTCCACCTCACTAAGTTGTCTATTAGAGCTATTATAAAGATTATCCAAATCTTGGACTAATCAAATCTTACCTAATTAATCAAACCTCCCAATTCAAGAAAGGCTATAGTCAATAGATAACATTAATTTCAAGCTCCTAACAATAGCCCTAAAGTTTCACTCCCTAATTTAGAGAAATGAAAGTTAGGGTTCATCCCCAATTTGTCTAATCCCAAGCTCAAGATAGAATTTTGCAAGGAACCACAATAAATGCAATAGGAGATCAAATCTAAAGCATTAATTAAGAATTGAAGAGGAGAAAACAACTACAAAAGATGAGTTAGGTTTACAAAAGCAATTTGGGGATTTTGGGGAGAAACCTCATCCCAAGGTATACAAGAATTCAAGCAACCATTAGAGAGTAAAGAAGGGAGAGAGAGAGAGAGAGAAAGAAATGGCCATTAATGGAGCTTGGGAGCTTCAATGGAGCTGGGTCTTCCTCTTCTCCTTCTTCTCTTCTTATTCTTCCTCTTTTCCCCCTCTTTTTCTTCCTTTGGCGTCGCCTTTGGTCTGGGTTCAAACCACCCCTCTCTCTCCTTCTTTTTCTCCTTTTAAAAATACAGATCTAGGCAAAATTTCGGCCGACCCACCTAGGGTCGGTCGAAGTCAGTAGCAATTTCGGGCGTGTTTTTAAGTCCAACCGCGGTCCTAGGGTCGGTCGGGACGAGAAGCCCTCTCAGCCCCCGGAACGAACTATTCTGACCTCCAGTGTAACACCCCTACCGCTAATACCGTCATTACCGTCCAATCCCCTTACACTTCCAGAATCACGCAGCGGATACTTACATACACACGGTGGGTGATACAATGCCGTTAGTCACCCACGTGACTAACAAGGCTACTCCTACTACATACAACATCGGTCTGATGGACCGGAATATCCGAGTACTACACACTTACAATACATACTCCAAATACCAATCAAGTACTAGAACTCTCATTCATTACAATACTCCATAAGTTCAATACAATGTAATACACCGAGTTTACTAAGATCCTTATACAAATACAACACCTCTTTCAATTTCATAGATACTCATTAAGAGTCTAACCACTACCCATTCCTCACAAACTACTTACTTTCTAAGTACAAGGGGTGTGCCACTTAGTACGCTTCTACATTCTATTTCTAACTATCCAAGTGTAGCCACCAGTCTCTTACCTTGACTATATCCGCTTCGGGTACCTGCACACTAAAAACGTTCCCCCTAAGGGGTCAGCTTTCGCTGAATATGACTTCCACATACCCAGCGTACTAGCGAGGGTACGCCAACCACTTGGTCGAATACATGCAATTCATTTTATTCAAACATACATGCATACATGCTCTTATACACAATACTACAATACTTTACGCAAGGAATTCACACATACACTTCACTAAATACATTGAGATCATACAAGTCCAACAATACTTACTTACCTTCTTTCGAAATACACATTCATGATACATACACCATACATACTCATTACATACTCAATCCATACACAATACCCGGTACTTGTTAGCTTCATTTGTCCACCCGGGTTAATCGGGTGGAGATTAATCTTTTACTCGGGGTCAATGACTTACACCAGCCAAGACCATTACTCATACCATACTTACATTACTTACTACTTACTCAAGTTAAGTCGTCGGGACCTCCGGGCAGGACTACACCATCCCGCCACCGGGCTTACTTGGTTCACCAATCTAGGATGCTACCCATTTAAGAGGTTTGGGCCGTGGACAAGTTTAAGAACCAGGAATCGGATCCAACCTCTTGTGTCTCCTCATCCTCACGCGTGGCTGAAACTATATCGGACTTCTACTCATTCCAATTTACTCAATACTTACTTACGTTAGGAGTTAGGTAGTTAGGAATTAGTAGAAGTCACACATCCAAGCCACACACAAATACATTGCTCATATACACCCATACAAGATACAATACAGTACACAAGTACACTACAAGGTACAAATTCACTTCATCTTCATCCATATATTTCATGAATTATACAAACTAAATGTTCAAGACAAATATATCAAGAACAAATATAAACAAGCACAAGTAAGTGCATTAAAGTCCGATTCATGCATTTATCTTACTTAGGTGATCAAATAAGCACACAAATCGGGGTAACCAGGTTAGGATACAGAGCATGAAGAAATCATACCTTTACTGGAAATTTCTTTACCGGGTGTTCCCTTGTTCCTTTGGTTCACTCTCGTTCCTTGAACCTTACTCTCGAACCAATGACTACATGCCAAATGGTTCAATTAATACTAAGCATTACAATACATACATAGTTACTGCTCCCGTACTTACCCCGTTGTCCCGTTATTTCGGTTTAACTTAATGTCCTTAAACTTACAACTTGTTTAATCACTTCTCATACTTGTTTACACTTCTTAGGGCCTTTAAAGGTCACCAAACAAGGCCTTAACAACTCCTAAAACCATTACCAATCAATCCCCCATGTTTAGAAGCCTTAAAACAATTTTTTTTGCTCTCTGGGCAGTCCACAACAGAAACTACATTATCCTGCAGAATTCGACTGGACCTCCCCACAGGGGTGGTCCCTAGGGGCGGTCCACAATAGACCCTGTTTTGAAAAGTGTTTTTCTACTCATTTTGGACTCCAAATTCACCCCAATCTTTTCCCACTCATTCCACAATCTTTCCACATGTTTCCTACATGTTTAACACCTTAAAACACTCCTTAATCATGCTCTAAACCTCCTCAAATCCATGGTCCAATACTTACTCATCTTCTTGCTCAAATTCTACAATTTCATTCTCATTTTCACACTTTGCACACTTGTGCATTCCTACACCTCTCTTTGCATTTTGCACTTTGTTCTAATTCCATTTTACCATCCCAATTCATTTCCAAGCAAATACAATATCTATACCCAAGTCCAACACTCATTTTACCAAGTCTTGCATACTAGTTTTTCCTAGATTTTCCAATGCATCACTACACATCTTGCTACAGATTTTTTCCTTTACTTTCTATCCTCCAATACTCCCTCAACTAATGCTACTCCTAGCATTCAAAATGCCTTACTTTACCTTCTTGATCTTTCCATTAGTTCAATCCTTTTCAAATCTGTTTTCAAGGTATTAAACTACTCCCTTTACACTCTCCAAACACACATAGTCCCTACTTAAGTTATTCCCTCTTCTTCCACCACTAAGTCCTTTAACTTCTTGACAAATTTTGACATAGTCTCCCCTATATTTTTGACATTGCCCACACATTACCTCAGCTCACAAAATGCTCATTCTCACAACCTGTTTATTCAATGCATTAATACTCACATTTTACTTCACTACAACATAATAATTTCCTGCACATACATATCCATTACCCATTGTTCTCCCAAGCTTTTAAACATCTTTTAAAAGACTTCAAAACTGTTTTATTCTCTTCTCCATTACACTACTACATCACTACTACTCATACTACACACATTACTCATTTTTAAATACTTAAAATCTGTTACAGTACAATACACAAAACCAACTCAAGGTAAGAGTATTTACCTTGTCTTATTGGTTTCTTTCTTTCTTTCCTTTCCTTCTTTCTTTCTCCTTCTTCTTCCTTCTTTGTTTCTTGGTTTCTTATTCTCGTTCTTTCCTCACCAAATGGGCAATGCTACAGCCACCCATACACATACCAATACTTCTTAGAAATCATCCTTATACTAACCTAGCACCTAATACATGTTAGGGTTTATAAGGAGGGTATTACCTTAAGCTTCTTAGAGGGACTTTTGGACAGCCAAGAAGTGGAGTTTCCAGCTCCTAAAATGCATACCAAAACCGGCTGGAAAGGGGAGAAAGCAAGGCTCACATAGTGATTTTCGTTTTGCACTAAAAAGCTGGAAAAAGATGAACTTTGAAGATCATTTTTACCTTGAAACAATGTAGAGATGAAGGGGGTCACAATGGTGGTCTTCAAGCTTCGAAAGGAGCTACAGCCATGGTGGTGAAGATGGAGGTTTCCATCTTTTGAAGGGTGGAAAATGTTCCTTGAGAGGAGGGGATTCCAACGGTAGTATTTTTGTAGGATTTGGAGTTGATTTGGGTGTTCAAACTTAGGAGAGAAGAGAGGTGTTGTATGTTCTCTTGCAAATCGCCATTGGAGTTCATAGGAGGAAGAAGAAGATCAGAAGGGGGGAACAAACGTGAGTGAGGATGAGAGTTAGGAGAGAGAGAGACTTCTTTTTACTTTTTGTACTTTCTTTCTTTATTTCTTTGTCTTTTAGTGAGTTAGGAAATAATAAAAGAGGGGAAAGAGTGTGAGGCTGTACGAGACACACACACACACAATGTGTGTTCTTTTTTTTTACAAATGGGACACATTAGTTTATCTTATTTATACTTTCACCCCACAACCTTTATTTTTTGCACTATTCACTCCCGGAACCCGTTTTCCGGAATTTCCTCGTTAAATTAATTTTATTGGTTCTAGACCTTCATTATAGTTTATTAATGACTATTTGGTTGTCCAAAATTATTACGGGTCTATTTAACCCACTTAAAGTCGTGTTTTCCCGATTTCCTCGAAAAACGCGCTTTAAGGTTCGTTTGTGTTTTTAATCCGTTTTAAGGATCCGTTTTCTTCGGGAATCGTTCCCGCACATTAATTAGGCATGGATAAGCCCTAAGAATCCATATAATACTCTAACCGAGGTCTCATACCTCCTATGGTTATTTAACGCTTATTTGGTGTTTTTCACTTTTTAAGCGTTTCTTTATTTCTTTTGGATTTATTTTTCCTTACCAATATTACTTAGGCACCATTAGGCCCTTAAATACCTATTAGGATAATTTTAATCGCTATATTTAAGTTTGGGGTATTTTATCCAGAACTGCCGACCAACCCACGCAGGGTAGGTCCTAGGGTCAGTCCTATGGACACGCTAATCTTCAAAATGTTGTATCTTCTTTGTTTTCGCTCCGATTTTGGATCCGTTTGCGCCCACTCATTTGTCTCATCGTCTCGTTTCATCCTAGATATTTTATTCCTCCTGTTTCAATAATACTTGTGTAAAACACCAATAAAACACAAAAGTAGAGGACAAATTAGCTAGAGTGGAGAAATTAGCATGAAAAGTGTTAATAAAACATATGAAATACACCTCAAAAAAATGCTCATTTGGACACTAATCAAACACCTCCCCCAAATTTACTCGAAGCTATTGAGCATCTCTTCATGCTATCGACTTATGAATCCAACTTAAAACATCCAACTCAGAAAGTTTTTCAAATCTCTACCACTTTTGAAACACTTCAAACTCAAAAAGCATAATCACCCTTAGCACTCCTAACATTTCAAGATCCCTAATGTTTCAAAATATCCATTGACTCATAGACTTGGTCTTCATAGAGACTCTGACACCTCAAACATCTCAAGAAAATTTAAACATCTCATAAAACCTTCGAACGCCTTCAAACTCCATGAATTCCAAACCTCGCATATTTCTAACTTCCCATATTTCTTTCTAACTCAACAAATCATGAAATCCAGAATTTGCTAACAGGAAAATTGTAGGAAACTACATACATAAAAAGAATAAAATAAATAACTAAACCTACAACTCTACTACGGGTAGCAAAATAAAACCCGGTCGGAGTATAGTGTAAATATATTACGACCGAGAGTATCGAATCCAAGGGACTTATAGAAAACTAGTCCTAATCCGGGCAAAAGCCTATTCTATAATAAGAAGGGGGGAAAAGTAAATATGATTCAAAACTAAGAAAACTAAATAAAGTAACTTTGATTCGAGAAGATTATCAATGTAAGGGAAACGTATAACCAATAATCAAGGGTGGCAAGTCTCAAAGAGGATTTGGTCTCGCAAAATGCATATGCCGGGTGACATGCCGGACCTTCGCTACCCGGCAGATTCATGGCCTTGAAAGTGTCGGACAACTTCCATCTGGCACCACATCCGGCATCGTACATTTCGTAAATAACACTTCCAGATTCGGTTCTGACAAAAGGAACTCAATATTCATACTTGCATCGTGCATAGCTAATGCCGCGAATACAACCAGAATAATGGGAAATAAGAGATTAACCCTAAACCTTAGGTCTTGATGCCCCTCTTTCGGAACAACAAACTTAAAGATTACCAAAATCCTAATCTATCCTATTCTTGTCTTGTCAACATTAAATAGGACTTAGAGATAAGAGTATAAATATCTACTTCATTCTACTTTGCATGAAGACTAGAACTCGGGTTAAGAAACTTGAAAATTCCATAAATGGTCATAAGAGTTTTACAAGGAAATCTTCCCTAACCAAAAAATCTAACAAGGATTCTACATCACCATCCACACAACTACAAGAAGAGAATACAAAGGGGGAGAAGGGGATGTTAATAGCCTTAACCCGTCAAGGTCTTCTTCTTCTCTTGCGTGGATGGATCTACAGACGTTCCTTGGACACCAACAGATGGAATGTGGCAGAAATGAAGTGTGAATGGTGTGGATTTGGTATGTTGAAGTGTGCCAAATGATGTAGATTCACGGCCTATTTATAGGGCTTCAAAATGTCGTTGCCGGGCGTCACGTCGGATCACCAGTAGCCGGCACACGTGGGAAATGTGCCTAACTGTTAACGGTCGAAACTGCCAATTCCGCGGGAAACAGTGCATATGCCGGGTATATCCTACCCGGCATCACACCCGGCACTAGATAAATCTCCAACGGTCAATAACTGTCATCGTCTAGTCAACCGTGGCGACTCTTCACTAATGCCGGATGAGATCTACCCGGCATCGTATCCGGCAAAGCTCATTTTCCGATCTATGCTCATGCCGTGCAGGATTAATCCGGCATTGAGTCCGGCATCATCTGAACTTTTGCCTAGAAAATCATTCCTTGCACAGAAAACTCATAAAAACATAAGTCTGTGCAAATAATATACTTTAACACATAATATAACATAAATAACATATATTTAACCTTATTTAGATAATTATAATACTAAATCTAGCACATAAAATATGATAAGTCTGCGGCTTATCAAGGCCCTACACTTACCTTTTGCTAGTCCTCGAGCAAAACAAGATAGAAAGGAGTAATTACTTATGCACAAAAGGTAAACTCTAGAATGACAATAAGATAATTATTCTCAACTCCCTGACTCTATTTCATAAGTATCACTTAAACCTCCTTATTCCATCATAAACATATGAATGGGTATAAAAGCAAAGAATTTTCAAAATCAAAAACTTTTAGGCTATTTTGCATAAGGGAATTTTTGTAATCTCTCATTTTTCCGGTTTCCATCACTCAGCTCTATTTTTCAAGAGTTTCTGAATGTGGCCAAGACACTCATCGATGGTTTTTATTATTCAGCCCTATTTTGCAAGGGTTTCTGAATCAACCATGATTTTTTTTTGCATTGAAGAACGGGGAATTTAGGAGAAAAATAAAAGGAAAAAAACTCTTGTTTGTTGCTTTTTATTCAGAGGCATTTTATGCAACCTCATAATGCTTCTTTCTTCTTTTTTTCTTTTCGAAGCTTTTTTTTTTTCCTTTTCTTCTTCTTTTTCTTTTTTTTACACAATCCCTATTTGAGATATTCACCCAAAAGATTTTTCATAATTTGAAAAAGAAAATGAAACAAGTACCCAGAAGTACAATAAGGAAGGAATTAGGAGAAAGATCATATACTCACGTTAAATAAAAAGAATCAAGAAGTTAAAAACAGGAATCTACAAGTCATTAGAAAGCTTACCTCTTGAGAGAACAAGCTTTTAGTCATTCCTAATCTTATCTCAATCAAAAACCTGCAAAAAGTTTAGTAAAACATCGATAAAACTCACAACTTATGCATATTATAAATAAAAACTTATTTTTAAGGGGGGTCCCTGCCCTACACTTGGCAGGAACACTGTCCCCAGTGTTCAAAAGAAACAACAAAAAAGAAGTAAAACGTGTTTTTTTAAGAACCAAAATAACTATAATGAAGCAATTAAAAAAACAATAACATAAATTTAAAAGAGAAAAATTAAATGATACGAAGGGCTCCCCTGTTTGATAGTGAAGGCGTGAGGAGGAACCGCCCTACACTTAGCCTTTTAGGTTATTTGGCATCATTTGAGATCTTGGGCAGGATATTGACCGAATTTGCATGCTCCTGTGGATTTGTTTACGTTTGAGATGGGAGTTGACCTTGCTGTCTTGGTTGCGTCAGAAGTTGCTGTAATTGCAACTGCAACGATTTGTGCTCTTTGCGAATGGTCGAGATCTCGTTGTGAGTGTCCTGGGTCTTGTTCATCAGGGCTGACATCATGTCACGAAGTTCAGCCATTTCAGCCTCTGATGAGGATGCAAGGTGGGATGGTCTGTATTGCCTTGGACCTCCCTGGTAGCCGACTTGACTCTGAAAGTGTTGAGGTGGTTGGTTCCCCAGTTGCCATGGCTGCCGATACCCTTGGTTACTCACATAGTTGACTTCCTCAACATTCTAAAAGTCAGGCATGTCAGGGCTTGGAGCGTGTGGTCGTGCATTAACCACATTCGCCTGTTGAGGAAGTTTGTTCATTGCTATTTGCTCCACCACTTTCTGTAGAGCGCTAACCTTCGTGGACGTTTGAGCGTTGCTCTCCAACAACTGCTCAGGACTTTGCATAAGTTTGTCAAATTTAGCATCGCCCTCTCCCACTTGATATAAACCAGCGGTACTACCCCTGGTTCCACCGGTGGCCCAATCTCTTATCTCTTCACAAAGAGATTCAACTCCACTAAGGAATTGATCTCCAGGCTTCTTCAGTATGTCTGTACCAAGAGAGGATAGGATCATTGTCTTGCACTGGTTGGCCATTCCTTTGTAGAACAACTGAGATAGTTGTTCCTTGGTGAGGTCGTGGTGTGGACATGTGCCCAGCAACCCTTTGAATCTGTCCCAAGTCTCACAGATGTTCTCTGAGCTAGGTTGTCTAAAGTTGTAAATGTCGGCGATCATCTCCAGGGTGCGACTAGGGGGCATGAATCTGTCATAAAACTTGGTTGCCATGTCCTCCCATGTGGTGATGGTACTGGGGGTTAGACTGTGGTACCACTTGCTGGCGTTCCCCGTAAGTCTATGGGGAAAGAGAGAAAGTCTGGCGTATTAGAGGACATTGTTTGTGGTGGTTAGGCTGTTTGTGTGTTGTAAAAATTTGGTGACATGGAGCAAGGCATCGTCCGGGTTTGTACCATCGAAAAGACCCAACTCCTTTATGCATCTAATTTGATGATATGGCTTAAGTTTTTGCCATTCATCGTATTTGTTTTGTGGAAGGAGAGGAAGGTCGATTGCTGGTTTTTGGCCTTGGTTAGAAGGCCGGTTTATGTTACGGACGGTAGGTGCTGCCATTGGTGTAGGATCTGCTTCTTGTAGGGTTCGTTGTTGCCTTAAAGTTTGAAGCAGGGTTCTCTCTATCTCCGGATCAAGGTTGGCTAAATTTTCAGGAGCACTCGTTGACCGAAGAAGCATTCACTTGATAACTTCAGGAGGAGCAAGAGAAAACATTATAATACTTCGTAATAATAAAAGGAATAATATAATGACATAATTAAACTTACGAAAATAGAAGAATTTTTTTTTCTTGGTTATGCCGGACAGAGTGCCGGGCGACCCTTATCCGGCAGTGGACTTCCTCCACTACTGCCGGGTTTATACAAACCGGCATGTTGCCCGGCGTGACCAAAAATCGATCATAACTTAATTAAAAGACATGAAATGTAAAAGATAATCAAAATGTAAGAGTACATAAGAGATTGTAAGAGATCATTCCTAATTGTCCCTACTATTTACGATAGAAAATATTGAGAGAAATTGAACATGCCAGGTGATATGCCGGATGCATCCTATCCGGCATAGGACTTCCTCCGAAACGCCGGGTATAAGAAACCCGGCACGACACACGACAAGTTCAAACTCGAAATTTAAATTAAAGAATCATAGTACAGGGACTATTACGAGGGAGAAATAACAAAAGGAAGTAGCAAGAATGAATTTGAATTGTTAAAAACTTAATACTATACGAATCATAAAAATAACTTGAAAGTGCCGGACAGTATGCCGGGTAGAAACTATCCGGCATCGGACTTCCTCCGATTATGCCGGGTTTCAGTTGTCCGGCATTGTGCACAGCACCTTCGATTCTGCATACACTAATGGCGAAATAAATCAAAGAATAAAAGAATAAATAATAAAGAATAGGGCGTTTTACCGAATTTAGGACTTGGACTAATTCCAACTCCCCGGCAACGGCGCCAATTTGTTAACAGGAAAATTGTAGGAAACTACATACATAAAAAGAATAAAATAAATAACTAAACCTACAACTCTACTACGGGTAGCAAAATAAAACCCGGTCGGAGTATAGTGTAAATATATTACGACCGAGAGTATCGAACCCAAGGGACTTATAGAAAACTAGTCCTAATCCGGGCAAAAGCTTATTCTATAATAAGAAGGGGGGAAAAGTAAATGTGATTCTAAACTAAGAAAACTAAATAAACTAACTTTGATTCGAGAAGATTATCAATGTAAGGGAAACGTATAACCAATAATCAAGGGTGGCAAGTCTCAAAGAGGATTTGGTCTCGCAAAATGCATATGTCGGGTGACATGCCGGACCTCCGCTACCCGGCAGATTCATGGCCTTGAAAGTGCCGGACAACTTCCATCCGGCACCACATCCGACATCGTACATTTCGTAAATAACACTTCCAGATTCGGTTCTGACAAAAGGAACTCAATACTCATACTTGCATTGTGCATAGCTAATGCCGCGAATACAACCAAAATAATGGGAAATAAGAGATTAACCCTAAACCTTAGGTCTTGATGCCCCTCTTTCGGAACAACAAACTTAAAGATTACCAAAATCCTAATCTATCCTATTCTTGTCTTGTGAACATTAAATAGGACTTAGAGATAAGAGAATAAATAGCTACTTCATTCTACTTTGCATGAAGACTAGAACTCGGGTTAAGAAACTTGAAAATTCCATAAATGGTCATAAGAGTTTTACAAGGAAATCTTCCCTAACCAAAAAATCTAACAAGGATTCTGCATCACCATCCATACAACTACAAGAAGAGAATACAAAGGGGGAGAAGGGGATGTTAATAGGCTTAACCTGTCAAGGTCTTCTTCTTCTTTTGCGTGGATGGATCTACAGACGTTCCTTGGACACCAACAGATGGAATGTGGCGGAAATGAAGTGTGAATGGCGTGGATTTGGTATGTTGAAGTGTGCCAAATGATGTAGATTCACGGCCTATTTATAGGGCTTCAAAATGTCGTTGCCGGGCGTCGCGCCGGGTCACCAGTAGCCGGCACACGTGGGAAATGTGCCTAACTGTTAACGGTCGAAACCGCCAATTCCGCGCGAAACAGTGCATATGCCGGGTAGGATATACCCGGCATCACACCCGGCACTAGATAAATCTCCAACGGTCAATAACTTCCATCGTCTAGTCAACCGTGGCGACTCTTCACTTATGCCGGATGAGATCTACCCGGCATCGTATCCGACAAAGCTCCTTTTCCGATCTATGCTCATGTCGTGCAGGATTAATCCGACATTGAGTCCGGCATCATCTGAACTTTTGCCTAGAAAATCATCCTTGCACATAAATCTCATAAAAACATAAGTCTGCACAAATAATATACTTTAACACATAATATAACATAAATAACATATATTTAACCTTATTTAGATAATTATAATACTAAATCTAGCACATAAAATATGATAAGTCTGCGGCTTATCAGAATTCCTTAAAGCTCCAAGCTTCTTGCAAATTTCAAACTCTTCAAAATCTCAAGCATCCCAAATTCCAATTGTCTCATAGACTCAAATCGTTACCAAACTCTAATTGTCTCATAAACTCAAATGATCTTCTAAATTTCTATTGTTTCATAGACTCAGTTCATCTTCCAAATTCCAATTGTTTCATAGACTCAAACCATCTCCCGAATTCCAATTTCTCACAAACCTCAAATATCTCATAGATTTGCACAACTCATAAGGTCTTACAAACTCCAACGTCTCACAGATTTATGCATTTTTACATCCCTTCCGCACACAAACCTTTTTTTACAACTTCAAAACTCGTATAAAATCTTAGTTCTTCAAATATTTTCACTCCATGAGCTCTTAAAGCCTTGATCATTCTCAACTACCCCACAATGAAATTTTTAGGGACTTTGAATGTCTCATAGACCCAAACGTCCGTAGACTCCGTCATCTCGAGATTTCACATGTCTCAAAGACCTGAGCATCTCACATACTTTTCACACCTCAAACTTTAATATAAACTTAACAATCCATCAGACCCCATAAAATGACCAAAATGCCCCTGAAATCTTCATAAGATTCTTGATTTTCTAATCTTTTCAAAGCCCATAGGGGATTCCAACCCCTTTAGATCTTAAGCCCTCAAAAATCATGAACTCCTCAAAACCCCATTTTCTCAAAACCTTAAAACTTCTAAAATCTGATAAACCATGCTATATAAGGTCTGATCTCAATAAAGAGTTGAGTACGTAGGCAACCCGCTCAGGGTGTGACCCCTTTCCAATAAAAAAACCATTCTTCAACTCTAAGGCGCTACTCATACCTCCCACAACACTCAAAAACCAAAGAACCTCTCAAATCTCTTTTGACTCTCACAAACCCTCAACCATTAGAGTCTATGTCTTCTTTATTCACTTAATCTTAGACTTTTACCATTTTTCCTCCCTTACTCCTTCTACCTTTTATCCAACAATCCTCGCTTTGGCGCTAGCTTTGCAGAAAATCTCTCCTCCCCTTTCGTATTCAATCAACTCTCTCATTTAGCGCTAGTTTGGCAGAAAATCTTGCTTTATCCATTCTCTATCTCTCTTCCTATCCAATCCTATCTTATTCTATCCTTGTGGCCTCCGAATTGAATCTCTTTTAAAAAAAATTGAAAGAAGGCAATCTGGACAATTGAAGACCGAGGTTTCCTTGGGCACCATTTGAAGTTATGGTCGTTGACACTTTTAAGGGGTGCAACCCATTGCAAACCCACATAGAATCTCTACATTGACCAAATAAGTTCTATCCATAGGTCACGATTTCAGAAGTTTTCACCTTTGATGTCAAGACCTCTTAGCTTCTCATTTGATTGTGGTTGTGACGACAGCTGCAGCCAAGCTCTTAGTTGTTCTTCCAGTGTCTCCTTTTTTCAAGCAGTACTTCACAACTAGGAATTGTTTGGGAAGGAAACTCCTTGAAGGTTAAGGCCCTTTCTATGAATTTTGAGCAAATTTATGGAGTAGGAGACAACATTTTTATGGATAGTCTTTAGGATAATTCTAGATTTTTCAATGTGTCTTCTTCTGCTCGGTATAGTGGGGTAGTAATGCAATAGTTTTCTCAAGATGAGATGCCTAGTTTCTTTCACCAGATTCATTAGCGGGGATGGGAACGGGTGCAACATATGAGTGGGCACAACGTATTGCTTTTTCATGTTAACTTTGTGAGCTTCATGAATTTCTCTTTGTGGGTAGGAGACCTGGATCTTGTGAGGGCAGACCTAGCGATTCAAGTCATTACATGTCAGTTCTATTTAAATCACTCAAGTTCAAGTTAATTAAAAATTGTATGATATTTTTTTCGGGTTTAGATTGGGTGAATTTAGTTTTTTGGTTATGTTCAAGTTTGTGATACTTGAATTTGTGTTCGGATTGTTTATGATCATTTTAGTTCAAATAGCTTTCGACTAAAGTAACAAAATCAAGTTATTTTGTTATTATATACATGTTGGGTCCTAATTAGAATTCAACTAACTGTGGTTTAGATAACTTCAATTTGAATGTTTTCAGATGGAATAATTTTTATGTTTATTAGGTTTGATTCAGCTGATTCCTGATTGTTTAGAATTTCAGGTTATTTTGCAAATTATATAATTAGGTCATATTTTGGGTCATATTGGATTGATCTAATCTCTTGAGCTTGGGTCACTTTTATATTATATATGAAATGTGTTAATTGGATTCTAAAAAAATAAAAATATTGAAGAGGAATGTGAAATTATCTGCCAACTGTACGTGGCTACCAATTTGATATTTTACAAAAAATCCAACTTTTTCCCTCACCATGGAGGCTTTCTTCTTTTTGTTTTTGTTAGAAAAAAAGACCATGAAGGCATTTGTATCATTTTTAGTTTGCAAACTGAGGAGTATTTATACATTATATAGTATTACGGGTATAGATCCACTTCTAAATAAAAATGATGTAATGATATATTGAACTCATAAATAAATAATGGCAAATGACTTTTGAAAGTAAATAGGGATTTTTCATCTACTTTGGCTCTACATATAATTGGATAGTGGCCGAACACTAACTAACTCCCCCTGTAATTTGTCCAACTACTGGTAGCTTTTGTATGGCCATATTACTCCTCAGGTTGAATCTTGATAAAAGGGGAAAATAGTATTTTTTTAATGAAAAGGGGAGAGATATTTTTTCCCTAAATACAATATTTTTATAAAGCTAAAGATATAGACAACTGCAACAATACACATGAAAGCTCTATTGGAGTATAGACGTCATGAGTATATGTGTGCGTGTGTTTTGCTTGTAATTCAGGATCTCATGTAATATTCTATAGTTTGTAATTCCATCATAGGACTTTTATGTAATTTTCTTTCTCCTCTTATTTAGATATAGGCACAAGTCTGTTGCATAGTATAAATAATACCGAGTCTCTGTGACTCTCATATAATAGACATTAGACAACAACTCCATTCGTTTTGTCTTGAATTCAATAAAAGAAAGAAAAGGCCATAGTCAACACTTTGACATGGTATCAGAGCACGCCATTGCTTTCCTCTATATAAAAATAAGATAACAGACAAGATACCACAGATGGAAAGAAGTGGAAGTGCTGGAAAAACCCTCACCGCTGCCGTCGACACCAATGATCCATTATACGTTCACCCCAGTGAATAGCCGGGGCAGATGCTGGCTCCCAAATTCACCGGTAAAGGATTTTTGGGATGGAAATGGACAATGTGCACTACCTTAAACACCAAGAATAAACTGGGCTTCATAGATGGGACCGCAAAGCCACCCGATAGCCAAGATTCGACGTGAATGTCTCAGTGGAAACGAGTGAATTCACTCGTAGTTTCTTGGATAGTTTCCTCGCTTGCGCCAAACATAGTAGAACCATAATGTATACCGATGACCTCAAGAAGATTTAGGACTGGCTATGCAGACGGTTCGAGAAGAAGAACCTTGCTACGATCTACAACATCAAAATCCAGATTGCAAACCTCAAACAGGGCGATGACTCGATAACTGATTATTTCATGAAATCTCGGGAAATATGGGCAGAGTACGACCTGACACGACCGGCAGATTCTTGCAACTGCTATGAATCTTGTAAATCCAAGGAAAACCATAACAAATGCAGGGAAGAGGACGAGCTCATCCATTTCTTGATGAGACTCAATCGCTCGTTTGTTCACCTCCGGGGGCAGATTCTCACCATGAGCGAGATTCCAAGTTTCGAAGAAGCCTTCTCCATCATAATTCAAGAGGAGCAACAGAGGGAATCGAATCAAGACGGTGACCTTCAAGAGCAGTCTGTCTCACTCTTTAGCAAAGAGGAAACAATCTGACGTTCAACAAACCAAAATACGGGAGTTTTGGGGCTGACCCTAGAATGGCGAACTCAAACAGAAAACCACTGACTAAAGGAACTACCTCAAATCGAAAGGATTCGCTCAAGTGCAACAATTACGGGAAATTAGGGCATTTGCGTAACGAGTGCTGGTGGTTGGTGGGCTTCCCAACTGGTGAGAGCAAGAAATCACGGGAGGCAAGAATCGGCTCAGCCCTTAGTGAATAATCGGGCAATCCATCTCTAGGCGACCAAACGAAGTTCCAGTCTCCAGTCAACAGCTTTAGGCCTAAGCAACTTCAGTAGCTGGTGAATTATCTACACCAACAAAAGGACACTAGATCGTCTACTGGTCAAGCGAGCTTTGGGAATTTTTCAGGTAACGTTAATCTAGTTTTTCTTTCGTTACCTTGCTTGATTTCCAGTGCAAATCCTGTAATGAGACATCTGCAAAATTCTTGGATCCTTGACTCCGGCGCTACTAAACATATCAGCGGTAATGCCTCTTTGCTCTCTGAATATGAACTGCTCAGTTTTAACAGAGAAATAACTCTTTCTAATGGTAATAGAAAGATAGTCAATTATATTGCTAAGTTACTCGTGAATGGTGTTCCTTGCCTAACTAATGTCATGTATGTTGCATCCTTTTTCTTGAATCTTATTTCCACAGGTAGGCTGATCGAAGGTTTAGATGTGTCGATTGTTTTCCATGAAAACTTCTGTGCCTTGCAGGACTCTAGAAGAAACATCTTTCACAAGATTGGAAAACAAATATGTGGATTGTACTTTGTTGTTTTGAATGCTTTGGGTGTATTTCTTCTGAAAAGCAAAATTAGGTATGAGCTCTTGTAATAGATCACCTAGGATCAATAACAGTGAATATTACATTTTGTGGCACAACAAAATAGGTCACACTGAAAAAAAATAGAAAATATCATTGACATTGATATCCAAAGGTTTTTAAAACTGCTCATTTCCCTTGTACAGTATGTTACAGGGAAAAAGGCAAACGCCTGAAATTCCCTAACTTTAAAACTAAAACCACTAAACCCTTTTAATTAATACATATATATGTGTACGATCCTATGAGAGTATAAACATTAGAAGGCTAGTATTTCCTCATTATTGTTGACGACTACACGAGAGGAACTTGGGTCACTCTCCTGAAACAAAAGGCGGAGGCCATGCAAAACATAAAAACTTTTGTTAACCTTGTCAAAAAATAATGAAGAAGTCAGTCAAAATCATTAGGACCGACAACGCCAAAGAACTAGGAAAGTCAAAGGAGGGAATATAATTTTTTGCCCAAAAAGGTGATGTCCATCAGACAACCTGCTCCCACACACCCCAGCAAAACGGGGTTGTTGAAAGAAAGCAGGGACACCTCATGGACATTGCCAGAGCCTTACTCTTCCAATCAGGTTTAGATAAGAATTTTTGGCGACATTGTGTGGAACATGCAGCTTATCTAATTAATATAACTTCTAGCAAAGCCATTCAAAACCAAACCACTTTCGAGAAATTATATAATTCCAAACCAAATTACAACCAAATGAAGAGTTTTGGATGCTTATGTTATGTAATAGATACAAACCCAAATAAAGGAAAACTTGAACCAAAATCATCAACTTGTATTTATATTAGGAATTATAAGAACACCAAAGGCTACAAAGTTTTACTTCTAGAACAAAATAAGATCAAGGTCAGCCGTGACTTGGTTTTCTTTAAAGACACTTTCCCTCTAAGAAACAATGAGTGGAGAAAAACTCTCCACAAAAATCCATAAGATGTCGACATTTTTCTTCTTCATCCTCACAACGATCCAGAAGATGAGACTTGCATGTTCCAGCACACTGGAATAAGAGAAGATTCTCATCCTCTGGACAATGGCCTTCAACAGGAAACCTCTCTCCCTCATGAAAACTCGGAGCCCACTCACTCACAACAACCCACAACAGAAACAATAGGAGTTAGGAGATCCACTCGAGAACACATACTTCCTTCCAAATACAATGACTACATATGCTCCACCACCATAAACCAACAAAATCTCTTCTCCACCATCCTAACAACAAGGCTCGAACATTCCAAACCCAACAACCCAGCAGCTATAAACACTCTCACTGATCACATTCCAGCCACCACAATCCTTTCATGTTCCTTACACCAAAACACTAACAGTATCATGAATAACCTATGCAGTATAAGTGAACCACCAAATTACAAAGCTGCCAGTAAGGATCCCAGATGGACTAGGGCCATGGCAGAGGAATTTCATGCTCTTGAGGAAAATAAAACCTGGTCCATTGTGGATCTTCCAAAAGGAAAGAGACCCATTAGCTGTAAATGGGTCTACAAGACCAAGTTTAAGGTATATGGGAGTTTAGAAAGATTCAAAGCCAGGCTGGTTGTTAGAGGCTTCACCCAAAAACATGGGTTAGACTATGAGGAAACATTTTCCCCTGTAGTTAAACTCACCACAGTCCGAGCCTTGATAATCATAGCCATTAAAAGGGGTGGATCTTAGACCAACTAGATGTGAACAATGCCTTTCTTCATGGAGACCTCCATTAAGATGTCTGCATGAATATACCCGAAGGCCTAATGGTTAATGGTGAGAATAAGGTGTGTAAGTTACACAAATCTCTCTATGGTTTAAAGCAAGCTTCTCGACAATGGTATGAGAAGCTTGTGAATTTCCTAAAGAACCTAGGATTCCATAACTCCCAAAATGATCACTCTCTTTTTGTTAAAAACAAAACAACATCACCTTACTTAGGATATATGTAGACGACATTTGTGTTGTTGGGAATGATATGAAAGAAGTGAAGCACCTTAAAAGACAGTTAAACAAAGAATTCAAAATAAAGAATCTAGGAAGATTAAATTTTTTTCTTGGGATGGAAATCCTACAAACTAATAAAGGGGTAATTATGTCACAACAGAGGTACATCAAACAAATTCTTCATGAATTCCAAATGGAAGACAGTAGACCTTCTGTCTCCCCTCTCTTAGCTAACCTAAAATTATACCATGATTTTGGCCCCAAGTTAGAAAATCCCACTTTATACCGGTGCTTGGTAGGAAAACTAAACTTCCTAACAAACACTAAACCCGATATAGCCTACGTAGTCCAGTTTCTTAGCCAGTTCCTTCAAGCCACTACCACAGAGCACTTAAAAGTGGCCTATCACACTCTGACATACATCAAGGGGACAACGGGTTTTAGGCTTTTCTTCAACAAAGATTCAAACTACAATCTGGAAGCTTTTCGTGATTCAGATTGGGCCTCCTGTCTAATCACACGGAGGTCCATATCTAGATACTACATCCTATTAGGTGGCTCCCCTTTGAGTTGGAAATCCAAAAAGAAATCCACAATCTCTTTGTCCTCTATTGAGGCAGAATACAAAGCAATGCGACAATTCACAGGGGAGCTAAGCTGGCTAAGTAGACTTTTTAATGAAATCGGGGTGACTAACATAACACCAATTCCTCTAAAATGTGACAACCTGGCTGCAATACACATAGCTAGAAACCTAGTCTCTCACGAAGCACAAAACACATTGAATTAGACTGCCACTTTGTTCGTGAAAAAATACAGGCTGCTTTGAACATGTCCAGCACGTTCCAAGTACACAGCAGCTTGCCGATTTGATGACTAAATCATTGACAGGTAAGAGCTATCATAATTCATTTAACAGTTTGGGTTTGCAGCAGCAGGAAAGCAAGAAATGAAGTACAAGCCATCACCTCGCCACCACATCTCAGGTCTTGCAGATCACCAGCAAAGAGCACATTTTCTGAACACATAAAAACTACGCTCTTTGAGGGGGGAGGGGGGGTATTGGAGTATAGACGTCATGAGTGTATGTGTGCGTGTGTTTAGCTAGTACTTTAGGATCTTATGTAATATTCTATAGTTTGTAGTTCCATCATAGGACTTTTATGTAATTTTCTTTCTCCTCTTATTTAGATATAGGCGCAAGTCTGTTGCATAGTATAAATAACACCAAGTCTTTGTGACTCTCATACATAATGTAATAGACAGTAGACAACAACTCCATTATTTCTGTCTTGAATTCAATATAAGAAAGAAAAGACCATAGTCAACACTTTGACAAGCTCGTATGCGTTACGGTAGCAAAACCAAGAATTCAAACATATAGCACATTGTGAATGTACTACTAATTGTCCATTAATTTTAGAGTTCCTTAGCTTGGCATCTTCATTACAGACACAAACAACAAAAGAGTAACACATAAAAGGCTACCCACTAACAGACCATTCTCTACCAAGAAAAAGACCAACTAAACATAGATAAGTCTTAAAACTAGAGCACAACAAAAAAATAAACAAACAGGCCACTAGTAATGCAAATGTCATCGTCTTTTGTATTCTATGAATGTTGTTCCACCATTCTAATAGCATCACCTCTGAAACTTTCAGCAATAGTAGCAGCTCTTTTAGCACAAGAAATAACAACTGGTGTCACCGCCCAACATTGCTTCAAATCTTCCTCTAGTAATGACTTCCCAAAATTGACCCAGATACAAACTTGTATCTTCAACTCCATTGAGGGCCGAGTCCACCCTGCATGTCGATTGTCGACAAAGGTTGTTGTTACGGAGGAGGTTGTGTGAAGCAGGAACAACCGAATGGAACTTGAGGAGGAAGAAACAGGTCAACGACAATGAGGTACGTACATGCATGTGTGAATACCTGCACAACACATCACCCATGCTGCCTACCACCGCTATAATTCCTTACCTCTCCTTTCCGAAATTTCATCACCACCACAAAAACCTATGACATCAACTCTGAGGATATCACCCTCTCGAGTTTCACTTTGCGATAGAGCTATAAAGCCCATTAATTGAAGCCTTCCCAAGACCAAAAAAACAGCAGAGAATAGATATATTAGGATACCCTGAAAACTACCCAAAATTCTGCACTAAAGTAGAAGCATCCGCATACCCATAAGAAACATCGTAACTTGTAAAGGTGAACACAGAAATGAACATAACATACAAATATTAAACAGAGGACAAAAGAAAACAATAAGGTAAAGAAGACAGATAGAAGAAAAGGAACAAGGACAAAGAAACATCCATGATACCCGACCGACTGAGAATATAGTGAATTAGGATATTTCATCTTAACCACAAGAAAAAACTAAAAAGAAAGAGACAATGGGAAAAGGGATGAAAAAGGACCTCCCTCCCCAAAAAGTGGGCGAGACAATTGAAATGACGCTAACGTTCAGAAGGAATTATAAGCTTGAATCCATCTCTGAATATGATGGAAAAACTAGACAGATGTGTAGTCTTATCCTTGTCTGGCCATTCCAACTGGCGCGACATCATGCGATACCTGCGCGAAAGGGGTCAAAACACCGACGAAATTATTTGCTTGTCACCAAACAAATTCTTGGTAGTGTTCCAATCCCACGGCAAAGCCCTGCAGTTCATGGAATCCAATCTAGGGGTGGACCTCGAATGGAGGAAAAGGTGGTGGCAGAAAACTGATCAAGCCATTAGTAGAAGCGTAAACATATCAATTAGAGGAATTCCTATATAGGCTTGGTCTGAGAAAGCAGTCCTCCAAATCACCAAGCATCTAGGAGTGGTTACTGAAATAATCTCCGATATGCATCGGTTACCCAAGTTCTTAGAGGCACAGGTACAAATGGAAACGCAGAAAATGTGCATTATCAATGAGGAGGTAAAGGTGGAGATAGATGGTAACATCCACATGGTTGGGATCATGGAGTACTAGTCAAAAGAATTGACGTAACACAATCACGAAAATCATAGTGTTCTATCTCCTCCAACACTAGAAAGTGTTGCTCAACCGGAGCCAAAAATTCAAATTCAAAATTCAAACCAGACGTGACTAGTCAAACGATGTCAGTCCGGGAGTCAAAATGGCAACTTAATGAAAATTATGAAATAAAACAGTTATACGAAACGGATATGGTAGTTCCGTTCAAACCTAGTATTAACTGTTCGGTGGACTTTTTAAAAGCGAGCGTAACAATTAATAACCAGAGTAACAAAATTTATATGTTAAGGAAGGAAATTCCATGCATTCCGTTACTAGTGCCTGGACATATTCTGGATTTCATTAAATGGTACGCGTACTGGTCGCAATACCCACAACTGAGTACCTGCTCCTTGGGTCGAGATTTGTTTGAATTCACAATTGCCTTGGGGTGTGAGCCGCGTGAATTCTCAATCCGGAAAACTCTGGCACGCAGAAGGCTGATGTTCTCATTCGTCAGAAGATTCTCCCAGGTTCGCATGAGAATGTTGGCGGGCAGTCTGTGTTGGACTCTCACGCGAGTGTAAGAAATTGTCTGGTAGGCTGTCACGCCTACGCGCCATGTGACGGACAACTTTTTTCTCAAGCCCAGTCTTCCTTGTCTCCCCCTCCTCCTTCTCTGAATTCCAAACCGACAAGCACTTGTCCGGTTTCTCCCAAACCACTACAAAAAAAATCTAGTACTGCTGAATCTCTTGTCCCACAAACTTTCAACTTCCCGTCTTTCAATCATGATCTTTTTTCTCCTCTCTCGCATGAAATAAATCTGGAGGTTTTGCTTACACCCAATGTTCATTTTGAGAATACGACGTCACAATCAACACATGTGAGCCAAACCTCTGTAGAAGCTCAAAAGTGTCTAAATTTTGGTAGACTAATTAACTGCCACTATCCAAATCCAGACATTTCACTTCAAAATTTTACTCAGATTCTAAGGCGTAGCAAGCGTGTTGAGGAACAAAAAACCGGGTTCAATGACAAATATGATTTTCTTTCAAAACATCAGGGGAGTATTCAGAAAAGAAAAGTGGGTAATTCTCAGACGAGAAGTAAGGGAAACCGACACAAGTATTATGGGACTTCTGGAAACGCACCGGGCGCGGCCTCCAAGTGAGTGGCAGGGCCTATGGGGACCGTGCAATACCTCTAACTCAATCGAGGTCCCCGCAGAAGGTCACTCTGGAGGCCTAATAGTTATGTGGAATCCCAATGTCATTACAATACGCAACTCCAGTCATGGGAATAGATGGATAGCGGTAGAGATGGAATGGCAATCCATCCCATTCACGGGTGTGATAATCTTTGTCTATGCACCCACTCAAGTTGAAGCAAGGAGCCATAAGGAATAGAGTGGTTTTTGAAGGTGTGGTGCCAGACTTGAGCGAATCTGGTGCCTCTGTCAAACGGTTTTGCTTCGAATGGAACCGACAACATATTCATTTGCCTCCTCATGCAGTCTTATCTGCAAAAGATCTGTTCACTCTATTATTTTTCTAGTTTTAATATTTGATTTTCTTTTCCTTTGGGTTTTGATTGCTGTCTTATTTTTTGGTGAGAAAGGTGTTACCAAAGTATCACTTTGTAAGCTGGTTCTCCAGCCATTTATAAAAAAAGACAAAAAAAAGCGAAAAATAACAACCGGTATACAAGTGTTTCACATTCCGAATCTTATTGACCAACTATAAAAATACTCTGTCCACTTCTATAGTTCTATTTAGTATTTTTTTTTTGATCGAAGTTGTTACTACTTATATATTCCATCAGGTTTAGTTAATAATATTACAAGCATGAGAAGAGGAGCTTCTAATCTCCTCTCCTTCCAAAAACGCAGCCCAAACAATGGCTGGAGGGGAGTTCATTTTCTCCCAAATCTTCCACTCTACTAGAGAGTTATAGTATCTAGAAGCTAAGTAAGCAGGGAAGTTTGAAAAAACTTCATTACAAAGTTGAAATCTAACATTGATCTCCTTGCAAAAACCAAAATGGAATGTAGGGTATGAAGAACTCTCCTCTTGGTTTCTGGTCACAATCTTCATCACCATGTCCATCACTTCCTTAGTGTTGATAATAATGAGAACATCTCTGAACCCTTTCCTTCCCGCTAGATTGACTCCAAAGCAAATTGTATCAATCTCCGAGGTAGAGTTTGAAATTTGACTCCTCATTTTCCTGTTGAAAAACAATTCCAAAGAACCCAAATGTGACATAAAAGAACCACTACACATCATACTTCTTCCAAAGGATCTATTACAGAAAGTAGCAAACACGATTTCATTCTTGGAGAAAGAGTAGCTAGAAGTATCCTCCATTCTCGGGCTGTGCTTACTAGCACTCTTCTGATAAGCTTCAATATAAGCCAAGTTGGAGTAGATACCTTCCAGGATTGGAAGGTCAGGCTGGTGTCTGACTTTGTTGCGGGCATCATAGATAGCCCACATATAGTTGAGGATTTTTGAAGTTTTCTTTCTTCCCCATTCAGTAGCTTTCTCCCTAATCCAACTATGAAGCTCACACTTAATTTGGGAAGGAATATGGGAGATATCCAGAATATTATCCCACACATCACGAGAGGTCCAACATTTAAAGATACCATGGGTAGCTGTATCGTTGATGCCACAGAACTGACAAGCTCCAGATCCCCCTATTCTGTTTGAGACGTTGGCAAGACAAGGGATGATATTGTTCAAGACTTTCCAAGCAAAGAGCTTAACTCTTGGGGGGGAAAGGTTGTTCAGGAGAAGCTTATTGACAGAAAGATCCTGAGGGGTAATCACAGAGGATTCAGCAATTTCAGAAGAGGCCAACAGAAGGGAGTACCCCGACTTAACAGAATAAGAACCTGTGGGCGTCCCAGCCCAGTTCCAATAATCCTGGCAGTTAGGTATAATGGGAGTTTTGAGAATAGCCAGTTGGTCCAGAGAGTGGAAATTATCAGAAATCCTTCCTCTATCCCACGAGCAGTTGTCATTAGAGAACAATTGGCTAACTTTAGCAATAGCAGGGTCCGAGATCAATTGGGGTATAGGCTTGACAAAGGTACTTTTTGCAATCCAAGGGTGAACCCAGATCTTTGTGTTATCCCCATTTCCAATAATTCTCTGAGCTCCCAATTTAATAACCTCGATTCCCTCAAGAAGCGACTTCCAGATAGGGCTGTCCTTCCTACTCCTAGTAGCTTGAAGAATATCCACTGTTGGGAAATAGAGATCTTTTAAGGACTTAGCAACCAGACTGTCCCTATGAACAAGGATATTCCAAACTTGTTTAGCCAACATAGCCTTATTAAAACTTTCAATATGTCTGAAGCCAAGGCCACCCCTCTCCTTCTGGGAACAAACAAACTTCCAACTTTTCCAGTGCATTCCTTTTTTTTTCTCCGATCCCACCCACCAGAATTGGGAACAAATAGAATTCATTTTTTGAATAATGCCATGAGGGAGTTTAAACAGGGACATAGTGTAGTTGGGGATGGATTGAAGGACACTCATGGTGAGAATAGACCTAGCTGCTTGGGACATCGGTCTATTCCACCCTTGAACTTTCCTGTGAAGAGAGTCAAGAATATAGCCGAAGGTGGCCTTTTTATTTTTGCCAATCTTCAGAGGTAGGCCCAAGTACTTCGAGAAACAAGGGACAGGTTGAACCTGCAGGATGGCAGCCAGTCTGACTTGGGTAGTTTGAGGGATTTTAGGGCTAAAGACAATTTCAGACTTGGATTGATTAATGATGTGGCCGGAAGCTTTCAAAAAATTAGCAAGGATGGACTGAAGGGATTCCAAGTTCTCATCCTTAGCCTTCCCATAAAAGATAATATCATCAGCAAAACCTAAGTGAGAAATTTGAGGGGATCGAGGAGTGAGAGAAATCCCTTCAAATTTAAGGTCACTCATAGCCTTATTCAGAGTTCTAGAGAGGGCTTCTTGAGCTAAGATGAAGAGAAAAGGAGAGATGGGATCCCCTTGCCTTAGGCCTCTCTCTTGGTTGAATATTCTTCCTGGAGACCCATTGATAATAATCCTCCCTCTGACCGAAGAGATGCAATTAATCACCGGAACTCTCCAATAATCAGGAAACCCCATGGCCTTTAACATGTTATTCAGGAAGTCCCAGCTTAATCTATCATAAGCCTTGCTGAGATCAATTTTACAAGAGAACAAGCCAAACGTTTTAGCTTTGGAATTAGAGATTTTGTGGTGTATCTCCCCAGCCAAAATGATGTTATCAGAAATCATTCTACCCTTAACAAAACCAGATTGGTTCTGAGAAATAATCTCAGGAAGGATAGGTTGAATACGGTTGGCTAGGACTTTTGTAGCTATTTTATACACAAAGTTGCATAGGGCAATGGGTCTGAATTTCTGAATGTTTGTAGCACCTTTTTCTTTGGGAATGAGGGCTATAAAATAGTCATTGAGGTTAGGAGGAAGAGGGTTGCCTTTAAGGATGTTCATGACAGTATCAGTGACTTGATTCCCAATATTAGGCCAGAAAGCTTTGAAAAAAGCCCCATTAAAGCCATCAGGCCCAGGGGCCTTATTCCCCCTAGTTGCTTAAAAGCTCTAAGAATCTCACCATTAGAGTAGGGGTTATTAAGGTCATTAACACAGTGAGAAGGGAGGATACCGTCAACTGCCTTTTTATGACAGTCCATATCAGTAGCGTCAGAGGCTTGGAACAGGTTTTGGAAGTAATTAGAAGCAATATTGTTGAGACTAGCCCAATCATGTTTCAAAATTCCCAGATCATCTTCAAGACAAAAGATTTCATTTCTCCTCTTGTTGTAGGAAGCCTTACTATGAAAATAACTAGAGTTTTTATCTCCTTCTTTGATCCACCTATCCCTTGACCTTTGTTTCCATTTCACTTCATCTTTCAGGAGGAGTAACTCAATTTCAAGGAGGAGCCTCTTTCTGTTCTCCACCGCCCAAATGTTTTGAAAACCTCTAGAAACTCCATCCAACTCTTTTCTTTTGCTCTCAATTTTTTTCTTAATTTTCACGAAGGACCAACCATTCCAATCTAGAAGTTTCTTTCTACACCTGAACATATTACTCATAAAGTCCTGAGAATTCTGCCCCCAAATTTCTTCAACAATGTCTCTGCATCTTTTTTCCTCTAACCACACATTTTCAAATCTGAAAATCTTACAAGGCTTTTTGTGACTCCCTATCAGATTTAACAAGATGGGACAATGATCCGAGAACTCTCGGGAAGGTGTTGAACAGACATAGAAGGAAAAGATTTATCATGTTATTGCAAGCAAACACTCTGTCTAATCTACTCTCAGAATGGTAAGGATCAAATTGGCAATTGGTAAAGGTAAAAGGATGACCTGCAAACCCCAGATCAATCAACTCAGCCCTAGCAATGCTATCCCTAAAGGGTGCCATTTGGTCCTCCCTTCGAGTGTTGCCTCCTTTTTTTTCACTCTCAAAAAGAATTTGGTTGAAATCTCCTCCTAATACCCAGGGAATATTAGTGGAGTCTCTGAGAAAATCAATAAGCTTCCAAGACAGAAATTTCAAACCCCAATCTGACCAACCATAAAAACCCGTAAAGTTAAAATGGGCCATACCTGGAAGTTTGATCTTAGCAGCCATGTGATGATTCGACCAATTGATCAGAGAGATCTCAATATCCTTCATCCAAAGGAGCATCAAACCTCCACTTCTACCGATACTACTAACAGCAGTTCCATTGTAATCTTTCCACAGCCTCAAAATAGCATTCATACCATCCTTGTTCTTGTGGGTCTCCATCAGAAAAGCCACCTTGGGTTTATGGGATTTAAGCAACGAAGTAACCCAAGAAACTGCGCAGGGGCGACCCAACCCCCGGCAGTTGAGGAATAGGCAAGTCATTTTGGCAGGCAGCCCTGATTCTCATCAGGGTCTGCCTTATCTAGGATTGCCTCATGGTAGTCAGACTCCTCTAGTTCATACAGTGGGACAGTTGAACTAGTCATCAGAGGTCTGGGTAGCTGAAGCTTCCTTTTCTTGGTTTTGAAAGTATCTGAATGCTTAGGGAGGAGGGAAGACATGGGGAAAATCTTCTCTTTTCCTTTAGCCACTGAAGAGGGGATATTCGAAGACTCAGGGCTTGAGGGGTGATTAGACAGAATCCCACCATGAAAATCAGGGGGTCTGAGAAGAAGGAAGGAAGGGGTTAAACATTGGTTGTTTTGCAGGGTTAGAGGGTTCGTTTTGAGGCACAATGGAGGTTTTAGAATTTTTATTGAAATCACTTTGAAAAGAAGACACAGCAGATTCCCAATCAAAGTTGTTAACTCCTAGCCTAGAGTCCACAAAATTGGAGGAAGGCATAGTTGGAGCACAGGAAATGGGAGGGGAAAGACATCCAGAGCTACCAGGATGACCCAAGGGTTGGCCCTTAAGATCAAAACCAGGGGGCGGGAGTAGGGGAACCAGGTCAAGGGACTGAGGGTTGGACTGAGAATTAAGGTAAATGTTGTTTGGAGGAGCTTTGAATTGAGGGAGAGCCACTGTAGGGGAAATGTCAACAGGAAGCGTGGCCAAAGATAAATCCACATTAACCCTAGGGGCCTGGGAAGAAGGGTTAACCTCGGACCTAGTCACCATAGCTGTAAGGGAGTCCAGAATCCCTTCCTCTTTCCAGAGCTGGAGGAGCTGCACGTCAGTGATAAAGGAGGTGGAATCCACATGTTCAGATCTTATCCAGGGGCCAAATTTTTCAGGAGTTCCAGGGATCGGTTTAGGGATATTACAGTCAGCCATGATGTGAGTTAGGCAACCACACCTATAGCAAAAACAAGGGAGATTCTCATACGATAATCTACAAACCCTTCTCCCTTGTTCCGTAGCAATCAACAGCATGCGACACAGAGGTTCATTAACCTTGATCTCAATCTTCATCCTTAAGACCTTGGAGGTGAGGGGGTTAATCCTATCAGCACATTCAACGAATTTTCCAATTCTATTCGCTAACTCAACCACAGACTGGCGATTAAAGAAAATCATGGGAAGCTTGTGGACACCGACCCATACCTTAGTAGTAATAGGGTCATGCTCAATCAGGTTGCACAGGGGGTTAATCTCCATCAGAGTCAACAATCGGTTTTGAAAGTGCCACAGACCGTTGTTGAGAATAATCCTTTTATCCACTTCGTTGGCAAAATGGAAGGAGAACCGATTTGGACCAACTTCTGCTACTTTGACATGGGCTCTAACCTTCCAAATGTGATTGAGCATGTTTTGGACAACTTTAGGGTTCGCACGGGAAGGACTCCACAATCTCCCGACAAGGGCACATTTGAAGTCGACCAAAGGGGAATTACTAGCTAAGAAACTCGCATCAATAAGATTCACTTCAGCAGGGTGGAGCTGCATCCTAGAGCAGTTGGCGATGATAGAGTCCATTGGAGGGGCGGTGAAGAGGAGAGGAGGGATTTTATGGATTAGCAAGCTAATCTGATTTTTCTTTTTGTTCGTACTACCTTTCTCTTCGCGGGAAGTCAAGCAACTATTACTAGTCGAACTAATTCTAAGAGAACTAAGAGAATCAGCTAAACAATCAGGAGGAACCAGAAAGATCTTTTCGGATAAATTCGGCATGCAAGATCTTACCAAATCAGAACTATTTCCTCCCATTGAATGTCTCTGGCTGACAAAATCGACACTCTTCTCAGGGGAGATAGGCGGAGCTTCTAGCACAGGCTGAACTTTGGAAGTCGGAGACATTGAATGTCGAAGGGACGTATTCGGAGAGATAGAGAACTCTTGTGAGAGGGGTAGACTATTCCAACGCTCTCGCAGTGGGAGATTTGCCATCATTTGGATCTTGGAGCTCACGAAGAGCTAGAGGTAGAGGTGCAGACGCAACTTTACTCTGAGGGAAGAGACACAAGGGGGCGCGTGGATAGCGCGTTCTCCTCTCTCACCCTAATGCTTCTCTCTCTTCAATATTTTGATTTTTTCTATCTATTTAGTATTTACTACAGCAACTGACTTCAAATTATATTTCCTTTCGGAGATAGACAGCCAAAACGGTCTTCTTAGCATCATGAGAAGAAATAAGTAAGTCCCTCCATGCAACACTTAAATTGTTGCTGCCTGGCTGGAAATGTTATAACTACTTCAGATTACATGGCCCGTCCCTAATCATTTTCTTTTTTAAGAATATAATCTTATATTATACTACTATATAGTATAAGTTACACGACTACAAATAGTAACATTCCCTAACTAAGATTCTTCATATTATCATATATAGATTCTTATATAATACTTTAAGTTCATAAAGGTTTAGGTATCTCGTTTCAACAAATCCTCTAAATAATTATCCACCTCGTCATAACAGCATCTCTAAGAAACCACTCCACCTCATCAACTCCATGATTATTAATTATTAATTCCCTCTCGAGCGTGAGACTAGTATATATATCAACGACGGCCGGAATCCTCACAATATCATCAAACCCCACTCACAACAGTTGTTAGTAATCCTCTAGCAGCAATCAAAATCAAACAGCTCCATATAATTTTCTTCTGCACACGTTTGCTTCCCAGGCCAGTACAAAGTACTAACAATGGCAGCTTCTATGCTCAGAAACCCGTTTCTAATGATCATCACATTATTAGCCCTCCTCTCAACAACTGCTACTTGTACTAGAGTCCTTCTTGATGAGCTTCCAGCAGACTCGACTATCATTCCTCCTCCTGACACTAGTCTCCCTGACCCCAACCCTGTAGTCGCGGCCGCCTCACCAGCAGTTGCTGACAATCCCGCTGGAGACACAGCAACTGGTGTTGGTGGTGTACCAGATACTACCACCCCCGACGCTACAACTACTCCTCAAGGTCCAGTTACAGCTGCTCCTGGATTGCCAGCAACTACTGGGCCAACTACAACCGGGCCAGCTGCTGCTGCTGGTGCAACTGGGCCTGCAGGTCCAACAACTACTGGTCACACCCCATCATCAGCAACAAACACCTTAGGTCATCCAACAATGATATTCTACATGCACGACATCCTTGGCGGATCAAACCCATCAGCAAAAGCAGTAACAGGAATAGTCTCAAACCCAGCAATAAGTGGTGGACAAATCCCATTCGCAAAACCTAACGGTGCCGTTTTATCAACCAACAACGGAGTACCACAAAACAACGACAATTCAGGCTTAATCAACAACAATAACCTCCCACTCCTAGTCGGACTGGGCGGCACAACACAAAACATCGCTCAAAACTTCAACAACAATAATAACGGCGGCATCATGGGCGGTGGCGGTTTCCCCGTCGTAAACGGTGCACAACTCTCAGCCGGAACAACACTCCAGAAACTCACATTCGGAACATTGACGGTGATTGATGATGAATTGACGGAAGGGTTAGAGCGTGGGTCAGGTATGATTGGGAAAGCTCAAGGGTTTTATGTAGCGAGTTCAATTGAAGGGACGAGTCAGACATTGGCATTTACAACTATGTTTCAAGAAGGTGGGTTTGAGGATAGTATTGTGTTCTTTGGGATTCATAGGACAGCGGTTTCAGAGAGTTATCTTGGGATTATGGGTGGGACTGGGAAGTATATGAGTGCTAAAGGGTTTGCTAAGATTAAGATCCTGCCTTCACCTGGTGCTCAACATGAGACTGATGGATTCCATACTTTGGTTGAGGTTGCAGTGTTTCTTACACATGAGTAAGGTATTTGAGTAGTATTATTGTGTTATGTAGTGTTGGTGGTGGTAACTGATAAATATATGTGTGAGTGTTATATTATGTAAGGTCTTTGAGAAGTGATGTAATGTAAATTAATAATTGTAATATTGAGAATATTGAATGAGAAGACTATAAATTAAAGCTTTCATCCTATTCCTAGTATGTGGTATGTGTGTCTCCTACTCCTAAATGTTTATTAATTGGAAACAAACCCTGTCTATTTAGCGTTTAAACGATTTAAATATTTCTTATCATTTTCTAAAACATATAGAATATGAATGTAATCATTTTGTAAAGCTTAATTAGTTGTAACTTTCAAGATAAACTAAATTAATTGAAAAGTACGTCCTTAATTTCCAAACGTATATATTAAGTATATGTAGCTAGAGACGTTTCTTGTAAAATAAAGTATGTGCAGCAAAAATTAAATTAATAGACACGCCAATTTATATTAAACCTAATCCCTTGATTTCAAAAAAAAAAATGATCGATCGATCGTAATCATTCAAATTCAATCACCAACTACAACACCTTTCATTAATCTCGTAACAATATTAAGGTTCAGTAAAAATGCTCTCTCCACCCCTTTCTTTCCAAACCTTCTTTTTTTCTTACCTCTCGTCATTACTCACCCATGTAAGTAACGAAGCGTCCACTTACCGCATCAACATAACTCTTAACTCATAGTCTATACCCGTTGTGATGACTAGAGATAGTTCACCACTATATATACATAATCAATCCATAATCCAAAATCCAGAATAAGTGAGCAACTACATAATCCTTACGGTTAGACAACCGTAGTAAATATACAAAATGAGCCTAAGAGTGCGATAATCAAAATAACAAACACCATCTACCCAAAAGTCCCGCACTCCGGCTTCAAGTCTCGATCATACTTCTGTAATATGTTTTCCACGACAGGCTCAACACAAACCGCTGAATATGCTAAACACTACAAGAAAAATCAGATTTAGCTCCACTGTATATCAGTAGCTAAATCATCAGTTTGGTAGTGTAGCTAAACACAACGGGCTACCGCATTTTATGATTTAGCTACTGATATACAGTGGTAGCAAAGGTCCTAGTGGCTAAATTAAAAATAGCTACTGTTTTGGAATGCGGTAGCTATTTCGCTTTGGCCTCGCTATACTTTTCCTATAGCTAGAATTGCTACCGTTTTAGAATGTAGAGCCAAATGGCTACTAGTGTAACAGTAGCAAAATAGCTTCAAGTATAACAGTTGCGAAATCGTTACTAGTACATCAGTAACAAAATCGATATCGTGTAGCAGTAACAAAATCGCTACTAAAATATTGGTAGCAAATGGCTACTAGCAAAGCAGTATCAAAGTTGCTACTAGTATAGCAATAACAAAATCGATACTAGAATGGTATATATATCTAGCTCTCTACACTACCTACTGAACAGTGGGCACCACCACCATTCAATCCCACACGAAGTGGGAGCCATGTGCCCGCTAACTTGACCTATCTTAAATCGAAGACTATGTTATGTGTACACATATAGGATCGAATCTTACAACATATGGCGTATATAAATAGACCTCCATACCAATGACATATTTAATTTAAACTAATGTGTTAAAAATGGCATAGAGCAGGAATCGATCCCCGTGTTTAGGATGAATATAAAATGTCTTAACCATTGTGCCTGATAGTTATCACATCATATATAGAAACTACGTGTTATATATGAATGTTGATACTGTAAAATATAAATGGAAGTTTTTGTCGAGACATGATCAAACCAGGATATTAAAATTAATAAATAGATATATGGTCGATTATATAATTAACAAATTAATTTAATGCGACCAAAATAGTAAAACTAATAAAATTTAAGTATATTATTGACTTAAAATTATAAAAAATTAAAAAATATAACATATATGTCTTTTAAAAAATCTTTGAATGTCAGAAATTATACACAAAAAGTTAATATATTATGAAAGTTATTATATAGTGTTACAAATACTAATATAATATACATCATACATGAAAATTAAAACTTTTAAATAATTGTTGTTTTTGTAAATTATAATATAATATTTTAGAATATTTTAATAGATGTATATTATTGTATATCTTGACTAATTTAAATTGTTTTAACTTTACTATTTTTCAACATCCTATTAATTTGTGTGTTGTTTTGTAAATTAAAAAATTAATATATCGTATATTTATGTACGTTTTATTATAATTTTGTATACTTGTTAACATTTATAAATTTATATATATATATCATTAACTCTTTGAAATTTTAACCTACACGTCAACATAATTTAAATTGTTATTAGTTTTAGTTTTTTTAGTTTTATTAGGTTTTGTGGCTTCTGTAAATAAAAGTATCATATGTAATAAACTGATTAAATTAAATATATATATATCAACACACACACATATATATATACACTTAACTAATTTAAACTATTATACTACTATTTTTATAATTTTGTAAATTTTAATCAACAGATGTACTAATTTAAATAATTATACTTTTACTCTATTTTATAATGTATTAATATTGTGATACTTTGAGACTTAAAAATATTATAATATCAAAATATAATGTTAGTTATATCTTATATGATAATAAATTCTAGTAGTAGTATATAGTTTAATTAATTTTTCACAAATTAGACCATTTTTATTTAATTAGGTTCTTTTTCAAAATTTTGATAGCTAAAAGCTAACCAATATACTATATTGAAAAATTAAAAAAAATTAAAAGTTTATATAAAAAGATAATATGTCCACTATGGCAGTAGCACTATAGGGTTAGTATTTCAAACTATGTAGTAATCACAAGTTTAAGTTATAAAAATATAATTTTGATACCACATTCTTTGTTGCATTCTACTAGCATAATATCAACTAAAGTTTATTAGCATTATTAGTTAGTAGCAATTTTGAAATTGAATTATACACATATCATACATTTTAAATTATAGAGAATTATAATTGCATCACTTAAAAATATTGTATCAATTTTATAATGTAGCACAATATAGCCCATAATCTCATTAACATCATGAGTCTTGGTGGTAGCAATTTCATAATTAAAGATAGTAACAATTTATGCTTGCTAAAAATATTCGCTATGACGCCCAAACAATAGCAGAACGGCAACCGTGATGAGTGTTAGTAGCATTTTATTAACTTGCTTATCTATTTGGTAGTAGCAACTTTTAGTAGCAATTTAGCTACTATTTTATAATATTTTTCGCTACTGCTGCTTTAATAGTGACACAATAGCTACCATGATTGAATTAGCCACATCTTTGCAGTATATTCCGTAATTTAGCTACCAACATTGGTAGCTAAATTGTTCTTAAAAAAGAACCAAGATGAAATCAAAAAAGCTACTACTAATGGTAGCTTCTTGTCAGGCGATAGCGATTGGCTACTGTTTAAAAAATCTAGCTACCATTGTCGTTGTCGTAGCAAAATAGACACCACTATGTTAGTACCATTAAAATCAGTAGCAATTTTTAGAGTAGAACCAATAATGTGTGGTAGAAAATCATTGGTAGCTAAATCTGTTTTTTCTTGTAGTGAAAGTGTAATCCTAGAATTCTTAGATTCGTTAAGTCAATTAGTCGTCTTAACATGCGGTTCATTTCATGCAATTCCGTTTTACGAGTATATATTAAAAACTGTAAATACTGTAATTAAACACTCAACCGTTCATCCCAACAAAACCACATCATTCACAGGTAATCATTCACATTATCAAAGCGATAAACGAGTAAGTATGATAATGTTACGAGGTTGTTTTCTTGTGAACGATTCTCGTTACTCGGCCTACGAGGCCCATTGTTTGTTATCCATGTTTACAAGGGATATTGAAATCTCGCACTACGGTATATCCGATACTCTTAGTCTCATTCGTTTTACATTTACTCTTATCATATGGTGGGTGTCATGTTAGGACTTTATAATTCATAATGTTTATTTAATTTGGACAGTCATCCTAGGTGCACCAACAGCAGTGCCTTCTGGCCAACGATCCGAAGATCTCTGGATTTCCTCTCTGCCTAATAAAGGCGTCCCATGTGGCGGTAGCCGTGTACCATCAGCAGTACCTTCTGACCAACGATCCTATTGGACTCATTGGATTTCATCAACGAGTGGATTCCAAATTTGGAAGTCCTCTTTAGGTGATCACTCTGCGCAACCAGTTAGTCTGTAGACTACACTGGGTTTCCCCCCATCATATACCAATTCTCACCATGTGATTAAGTAACTTAATCAATTTTCCTAAGATCTACTCTTAGGTTATGGAGAATACATTTTCATTTAGTTGCCATATACATCTTACACAATACCTAGAAGTTATCTAGGTTATATTCATGTTCGATTACAATGCTCTAGAGATTGGTATTACCAAATCTCATTCCTAATTCTTTTACTTAGGTTGATTAGGAATCATATTGATATTCATTTAACTTTCATAAGTAATGATATTCTCCTAATCTTGCTCGTGACTTAAGTCTAATTACAGTCGATATCACTTAAGTCCGAAAATGTTCACGCATAATTAATAATGCGAGGTGTCAAGCAATTAAATCATATAATCAGACATATCGCTCTTAGTAGATAAACAAACATGTTTGAACCCAAGGAAACCCTCAAGATATTCAGACCACACAATAACGTACCGTTCACCGACGGATGAGAAGAGCAGACGTCCAGATCCCATGCCCGCTCTCTAGATACTCCACTCTAGAATATGCATATGTATACGCTAAGTATTAATACTCTATAATTCGAATAACTTGGTATCCCGAATAGTAGCTAATCCCCCGTATGTTCACCCCGTGATTGATCATTGTTGTTTGTCGGGTTATTATTCAGGTTGGGATTAGCTGTTTAATCCATGAAGTATGTTAATAATTAACATGTTATATAATATTACAACTTAGGATTAGTTCTCATTAATGATCTCTTTATTAATGAGAATATACATTTATATATATACTTATACTTACACATTCATATAGTCTTACTACTATATGATAATTAATATAGTTTGACCTTAAGGTATTAGTAACCTTTGACATTTAAATTCCACTTAGTCATAAGTTTGTTAACTTCACCTTTTTTGAGCCTACCCATAGCCTCGTGCCACGGTGACACACACCTTGCGGCAGTAACACCCTACCGCTAATCCCGTCATTTTCTTAAAATTACTTACCTTAGCAGCGGATACTACATACTCAACGGTGGGTGTACAATGCCGTTAGTCACACACGTGACTAACAAGGCCAATTACAAATACAACATACTATCGGTCTGATGAATTTGAAAATACCGAGTATACTATACCAAACAATACTTACCAATTCCTTAGTCCAATCTTAGTACAATTACAACTTCAAATGAATCCTTATACAAATGCAATATCCGTACAATACTATACCGAGTATCTAAATTCCTCAAGTTCACCGATAACAAATCGGCATCACCATTCAACATTTACAAATACAAATCAATACAAATTCTTAATCAACTACCCAAGCTTATACAGCCATCCTCGTCCTACACTCGAACGGTGTTCAACTTCAAGTACCTGGAAAATAAAAACGGTGCCCCTAGGGGCTCAGCAAATTGCTGCATATGAAATTCGCATACCCCGCGTGCTAACCGGGGTACGCCGACTACTTTGTCGAATACATGGAGTTCATTTTCATGCATACGTACTTACTAATACTACGACATTACAAGCAGCGATACTTACATACATACACAAGATTCAATACCTACGAGGGAAGATAATTCGTCAGTCAACCGTTCATATTAGTTACCCATTCATCCGGGTTGATCGGATGCTCTCTTTCTCCCCGCTCGGGTTCATAAGCTTACACCAATCATGTTCTTACTTACTTGTTGCTTTACTCATACTTCACTCATTACTTCACTCGTTACCTTACTCATTACTTTACTCGTGCTTGCTCAATACTCATTACTTTACTAGTACTTACTCATTACTCAATACTCATTGCATTACTCGTACTTACTCATTACTCAATACTCATTACCTTACTCGTACTTACTCCTTACTCAATACTCATTACCTTACTCGTACTTACTCCTTACTCAATACTCATTACTTTACTCGTACATACTCAGTACTCATTACTTATAGCCTCCGGGCGGAGTCATACACAAAACTCACCACCGGGCTTACAAATACAAGCGGAGCTATATGCTTAGCTCCTCAAATACTCAAATGTCCGTTTCTACCGGACTACTCAAATTCCCAACACTCCTCTCTCGGAGTTATTTTACAATCTCATGGATTAGCCTAGAAGTATCTCTCTCGATATCCTCTACTAGCTTAGGGAATTGCCAATGTCTAGTATTCTCAGATTTAAGGGTTCCCCCAACGTATCGAATACTCTCATGTTCGGGACATTGTTTACATTAGTCAGATCCTCTCATTGTGGGTCGACTATTTTTCTAAGGGGTTTGGAGATCCCTTGTCATTCTTTACTTCTCTCAAAGTTCATGTCTTTGAATTTTCATCAATCCTCTAAATAGAGGTTCCTTATATACTTCCACTAGTAATTGTTTTGTGGATTATTCATTTCGGTTCTCTAACCGTTATCGGGAGTTTACTTGTCCCGTACACTCTCTCACACTCTAGTGAGTTCATACGTTTGCGTTATCGTTATTCTTAATTCGATAGTTTCGTGTGTTCTTACATTCTCGTTAGTTTGCGAGACGACTCTTTCTACAAGTCACTAACCAATCGTTACATAACTAGAAGTCGGCCTACAACGCTAAGTTAGACCATGCAATCATACAAGGGAGGTTAGTACACACAACATGCATCAAGATACACAATCAAGCAATAGAATATTTTTCATGCTTTTGTCTTGATTAGGTTGGCACACAAGCACACAGCACACAAATCAGTGTAACTCGCTTAGCATACGGGGCATGAGAAAATCATACCTTACACCTTGGTTTAACTTTTACCGTGTCGCCTCACATTGTTCGATTCACATACGATCCTCTGATAATGTTTCAAACATTTCTATTAATACCATGTTCATACAGTACGTAAATAATACTACTCCCGTACTTACCCCGTTGTCCCGTTATACTTAGTTTTACTCATGTCAAATTATGTTCTTACTTCTCACTCGTTCCCTACACTTGTTTACACTTCTTAGAACCTTTACATACCACCAAACAAGGCCTTAACAACATCTAAAACCATTACCAATCAATCCCCCATGTTTAGAACCCCTTAAAGCACTCTCGGTCAAATTTTGGGGGTGGTCCGGGACTTGGTCCGGACCCAAAGTCCCGGACCAATTCAATTTCATACTCTCGGCTCATTTTTACTACTGGTCTAGGACTTGGTCCTGGACTAAGGTCCCGGACCACCTGCTGTCTCAACTCTCGAGGCTTTTTTTGATGCGGTTCGGGACTTGGTGTGACCCCTAAGTCCCGGACCCTGCTAAAAACTACTACTTAGGTGATTTTTCATCCCCAAATCAACCCTTAATTCACCCCTAATCATTCCATAATATTTCCACATATTTTATACATGTTTAAACACCTTAGAACACTCCTTAAACCACCTTATTGGTCCAATCCTTGCTCAATTCTTGCTTAAGTTCTACATTTTCATTCTTGTATTTTTACACTTTGCACACTTGTGCATTTCTAACTTCCTCTTGGTGGGTTACTACCTTCTACCAACTTCACCAAACTACTTATTGACCATTACAATTCCATCCTAGACAAATTAATTCTCTACACCCAAGTCCATGCTTTTCTTTCAATGTCATAAAACGTAGTTTCTCTCCAAAGCTCTAAGGCATTAATACACTAACTTGCTACAGATTTTTACACTTCTCTTCCTAGTTCTCCAAATACCATTCCAAGGTTATTAATCAACCCAACTCCATCCTATAAACACCTAGTTAAGCCTAGGTCATTCTTTACTCAATATACCTTCAAAACTCCTTCGGTTTCTACCGAAATTTTACCATAACTCTATTGCTTTTCTAGCATTGTCCAAAACTCATCTCATCACCAAATTTCATTCAATACAAACCAAACCCTTAGTGGGTTATAACAGCACATAATACTCATTCAAATCTCATCAAGCTCTCAAAATACATCATAATAGATAATTCATACACTATTTGGCTCTAAGGCCTTTAATTCAAACCAATAATGAATTCCTCATCTAACTACTCAAGACACATTTCCATACAGTTTTTGGTTTATTCTTTTGGTTTTCCCCATTCCCAAAAATTCTAAAACATCAAGATAGTAGTTAAGGTAGATTTTCTTACCTTGAATATTCAAATCCTCTTTTTAGATTCACTTCTTCTCTTCTCCCATCCATTTTCGGTCAAGTGGCAATGTATTTGCCAATGCTCCGGCCCAACATTCAAGTAAAGGCAATGAGTTTAAGTAGGAACACTAAACTCCTTAATTAAAATGCTTAAGACACTAAAATTGGTCATTACCTTGAAACCTTAGAGTTGGTCTCTTGCCATGAATTAAAGGAGAGGCTCTAATCCACCATTGAAGGCTTGGAAAGATGCTCAAAACAAGGAAAGGAACAAGGCATAAGAGGGGGAAAAATCGGTCACACTAAGAGGTGGAGAAAAAAATGAGTTTTTCTTGGAGATTTTTACCTTGGATGAAAGGGGAGACTCCAAGCTTCAAGAAGATGTGGTTTTCTCTTCAAATGGCCAAAACCCATGGAGATGAACTTCTTCCTTTTCGAATTTTGAAAAGAGAAGGAGATAGGTCTTGGTGAGAGGAGCAAGAATCTATGCTCGGTTTTTAATTCGGAGCTTTATTGAAGCTTGTACAAGATGAGAAAGATGGAGTAGCCATTAGAGGAGCTCAAAGCGTGAGGTAGAAGAAGAGGAAAATCAGAAGGAGAAGAGAGAGAGATGGAGACTCATGCTGGAAGAGGGGAAGGGAGGAGGGAAAATCAGAAAAGTAGAGGAGAGAGAAGAGGTAGGTGAGTATTTGTTTCTTCTCACTTTTTGCTTTTTGCTTTATTCTCTCTCTTCTTCTTTTCTCTTGTTTAATTTACTAGTTGCTGAATGAGATAGTATATCTCATGTGGGGGGCGGTTTTTAGGCAGTCATGGGGGCCTTCATTGGCCCATTGACCAAGTTAAGTCAATATGAGTCCACATGTGCTTAAACTGTGTCTATTCATCGACCGGACCCGTTTTCCAGAATTTTCTCGTTTCTTTAATTTTAATGGTTCTTAAACTTTCATTAATGTTTAATTATAGTTATTTTGTTAACTATAATTTTTACGGGTTCATTTGACCACTCAAAGTCACGTTTTCGGGTTTTCTCGAAAAATGTGCGCTAAAGCTTTATTAGCGTTTTAATTCATTTTATGGATCCGTTTTCTACGAGAATTGTTCCCGTATATTATTTAGGCATTACTAAGCCTTGTACTTCAATCTAATACCGTGTTCGAGGTTGTATTCCTCCTACGACCACATAACGCTCATTTTTGCGTTTTTCACTTTTTAAGCGTTCTCTTTCTTTTGGATTTATTTTCTTTACCAAGATTACTTAGGCAATATTAGGCCCTCAAATACCATATTTGAATAGTAAATCACCATAATTAATTTTGGGGTATTTCAATCTACCCCCCTTAAAGAACTTTGCCCTCAAAGTTGGTGAATCTAATATTGTTACTCACATAGGTACTCTATGCTAAGGTTATAACCTCTATATAACCTGACAGACTCCAAATGTCTGACTCGATGTATACCACACATCCAAACAACATGTCACTGCATGTATAGCAATCAAAAATATTCGTTCCAAACTCTCCATGGGGTCCATCAGTAGATAAAGAAGGTACCATCCTCTCCCATGTCGAGTGATCCCTCAGGTACCGGTCACGTTGAACACTTACGCTTTGTGGTTCACGGCCGTCATGACATTGGGCACTTACACTTTCTGGCCCTACGGTCCTTTGGTTCTGATCAAATTCATTTGCACCTCTAGAGATCCTCAGACACTATTACTCATACTTACTAGACTACCTTGTCCTAGTGCCCTTGGAAAAAAATAAAACACGCACTACAAACTACCTACCATTCACTTAGTACCATTGCTCGTCCGTTGTAGTGGTTTCAAAACTAATCATCACTCCCACGGGTTCATAACTAGTCTTACTTCCTTGGTTTCGACCCCATTCTGGCGCCTAGCCATGAGAAGTTCCAACTAGCACCTGTGGGGCGGTTTCAAAACCGGTCCTCATTCTCGATTTGAAGAAAATCATTTGTACCAAATTATTTTGGAAAATTAATTTTGAAAACTTCATACAACTCCAAATTCCAATTGTGATAATCACACCTATTACTAGTGTTATTAATGTGACCACTTATAGGGAGCTTCAAGAGTCCTTCAACCCCAATGTGATCAGCATTGGTGTTGAACTATCCTTCCACCCCAATTTGTGTTCGATTTCCCTTGATCGCTAGCAAATCAAGTTCCACCTCCCACCTCAATTCACACAATCAAATAGTCAAACATCATTTCATTTTCTATTTTCTTAATCTTTCTAGTCATAATCACCAAGACATACATTTTCCAATTTCCAGAATTCTTTTACTCACTTACTCGTCATCTCATCGATTATTACTTCATCCATCTCTTAATTACTTACCTAAGAAATTCAAAAGCATACTCCAATTAGTTTCCTATCCTCCAATTGTTTACAAATAAAATCAAGTCACCTAGGGGACTCAATTCCCACTAGGTTCAACATCGGTTTCATACCGATTTATACTCGCCAAATACATCGGTTTCATACCGATTTATACTCATCGAATCTCCCAAATGTACTCATTTCTCATACTATTACCAAAATTTACACAATGAGTGGATAAAAATGTTTAAGTACCAATCATTAAAACAAATTCTTTTGCGCTATGCGCATTGTAGTTTACGCCCTTATCACGTAAAACATACACTTTGCGGTTTTCGCTCTACCCCCCTTAAAAGGGATTATGCCCACGTAATCTACCATGTGTCAACATTGGACATTGGTCTAAGGCGTTCGGCCGTCATGGAGTGTTTCAGCTTCCATGCGGTCTATTATACAATGTTCCTTGATCAAAGGGTCTTAACCGTATTATCGGTTAGTCCCTGCATCAAGAATTTTCATCAAAGTTATTCAACTCTTAGCCAGTTTCGGTTCTAGCCTTAGAGGCTTCAAGGTGTTGATAATTAGCCATTCATTCGTTAGGTATATTCAACCTTAGAATTCTGGGCCCAGTAGCTTCTACTGCGAGACCCTGATAACTTGGGTTTGTTCGCCCTTCTCGTTATTCTTAACATGTTATACATTACCCTTTTATCCCTTTTTATCTTGGGAGTAAGGTTTATCAATCAAGCGTGGTATTCCTTTACCGTACGCGAACTCAATGAGTTACAGGTTTTCTATCCAGGTCTCTGGAATCTATGTACATACTATTGTGTACTTTCGTGATTATTCACTGGGTTCCTCCGACTTATTGTCGGTTGAGGTTGAGCCACTACTTAGTTGTAGTGCTTCCTCTGTTGTCAGTGGTTTATGAATTATACCCACTTATCTGATTTGTACAAGTGTTCTTTACTTGTATGACCTTGCATTTTCTATGCATCGGTCTTCTTCAATGTTCATGGTTTCCTACCGCTTTTATTCCGGTGGAATTCACATCTTGTGATTGTTGGTGTATTTCACATCCTTCGTGCCTCTTTGGCTTAGGCCACACGGTTTGTTTCTAAGCTTTTTGCTTAGCTGGCTTGTGCCATGTTCGTTGGTGAAAGGAAGAATTTACCACAATTGACATTTTCTCATATTCCTATCTATCCCACTAGATCATTCCCCGCACAAGTGCAATACCAAAACACTCAGTCCTACAGAGTGCACAGGCGTAAACCCTTGGCAGTAATTCTCTTATGCAATTGCAATACGAAAGAACATTGCTTCCTTTGTGAGGTACTTCATCACTTGGTGCAGATTCCTGGCTTGTTGCCCGGTTTGTCTGCCATCTCGTATTTAACAAATCCATAGCATTGTGTGATTACTGAGGTACATTGGTCGCTTACTGTGCACCATGTTCGTACCTTGGTTTCCATGGCATCCGCTCATGTGATTCCACCATTTATATAATGGTAAGCCATTTATTTGACTGTTTACTGAATATACTATACTTGTGTTTCTGTGCTCCTTGAGCGTTATTGATTTTCCACTTCACATTTCCACATACGGTATTTCTTCTTAACCGATTACTCCCCGGTTTCCAATAATTGCTTTCAGAGCTTATTTCACATTGCTTGGCAATAATTGTATGCTCAAGCTTCACCACATTAGTAGTTCTGAAAGAAATATATTTTTCAGACATTTATTGATGGTATCCTCTTCTTTGGGATTTGTATGTTCACCGCTCTTGCGGTACCACAATAACGAAGGGTATCTTTGCTTGTTAGTCATTACACAATCATACTGGTTCCGTTCTTGGCAACTCTCTGTATGGTTCCCAATGGGTTTTGCAGCCGTTGGATTATGTCCTGTAGTAGGTTTATGGCATTCTAGCCATATTGCCTAGAGCTCTGCTCATCATAGGATGTCCCCAAGTGGTTACTTCTCCGTATGCCATCACTGGGTTTGGAGGTGATACTGGGCCTCATGATACGATCGTTGCATCATGCTTCTGTTTATTGGAGACCCTTTAAGTATCTTGGTATTGATCGGTACATTTATTAATTTAAGGTATCCCTTGTCAAGTGGGATCCCTTCGGTGTTCTAACCGAGTGTTCGTTCCAATTCTGGTGTTCTTATCACGACATTTCGTTCAACTATGTTGACTTGATACCCTTTATAGATTGCTCCTGGTAGGGATGGCAATGGGTCGGGTTTGGGTCGGGTGGACCATCACCCGCACCCATCACCCGACTTCACCCGCTCCACCCGTACCCGACCCGTCACCCGTTATGTATCACCCATCACCCGTTTCACCCGTCACCCGCGGGTGAAGCGGGTGAACCCGTTTACCCGTTTGTTTTTCTTTTTCCTTGTTCGTCAGTTAGGTTTGCAAATTACTGTGAGTAGAGAGAAAATAGAGACGCAGAGCATGTATGTTATATGTTCGCCGGTTAGGGTTGCGGAATTTACTTCAAAGAAAAGAATGAAATATTGCACAGAGCATGTATGTTCCATGTTCACCAATTATGGTTGCAAAATTACCATGAGTGAAGAGAGAAAATAGAGATGCAGAGCATGTATATATGCTCAATGTTCACCTGTTAGGATTGCAAAGTTACCTTCAGTGAAGAAAATGAAAAACTTCACAGGACATGTAAGTTATTTGTTTTTCAGTTAGGGTTTCAAAATTACCGAGAGTGAAAAAAGAAAATAGAGGCACATAGCATCGTTGTTCCATGTTTGCCAGTTAGGGTTGCAATTACCTTCGGTGAAGAGAATTAAAACCTACGCAGAGCAAGTATGTTAGGGCTGTAAAATTACCGAGAGTGGTGAGAATAAAGAATGGCGCAGTCACCCAGAGCATGAATGTTCCTTGTTCACTAGTTAGGGTTACAAAAATCGTGAGTAAAGGAGAATGAATAATAACAATATATAAATATATATATATATATATATATATATATATATATATAATCTATGCGGGCGAGCGGGTCGGGTGATGGGTAAAAATGTTCACCCGTCACCCGACCCGTACCAGTACCCCTTCCACCCGTCACCCGTTTTTCACCCGTTTTATGCGGGTTTTTCACCCGGTTTAGTGGATCGGGTGACCGGGTGAAATGGGTACCCGCGGACCCATTGCCATCCCTAGCTCCTGGGTACTGTTGATCATGCCATTGCATATGGCTGATATTTATGAGTATGTCCAGTCTGTTATCCTATCTTGCGGTTCTGGATCTGAGTTATGCCGTTGTGGGTTATAATGTCTCCCGTTCTTAGGGTGGACCATTGATGTTTTTCCTTATGTCTATAACTGGATTGATATTCTCCTCGGTGATGAATGGTATTTTCCGGTACCTTATATGATCACTCTGGGTATTTTGTCTTGTATGTTGAACATTGGCGTGATCATGTTAGGCATTTGCCTTACCGGGTTTAGACCGGGTATTCGTTCCGGTTGTTCCATGCATTTACTTCAAGATTTTTGAGACATATCCAATGTCTTTATTATGTTGTTAGTGCTTCTCGCACTTTTAACTCTTAATCGTCCTCCTGGGGTGAGTTCTTGTCCCCTTTTTCTTGTGAGCTTATCTGGGCTAATTTGATCGTTCAAGGTGTGAATTTACTTATGGTTCGTAGAACGGAGTCGACTACTTCCCGTGTTTCGTACACCACTTGTATACATACGGGGGGTACCTTATTGGCACGTTACCACTTACCTGACTAACTCGTAAAAGGGTCTATCAGGCCCGCATGCTCCTTCGGAGTGTGGTCGTCCCACATCCCGTATTCGGGTACACTCGTAGTGCTCGTCACACGCCTTGGTGAAGTATTCTATTGTCTCCTTCTCTCGTATCATCCTATGATACTCACCGTGATTCTTCTTGTCTGGTTTTAAAATTTGAGGTTTAAAAGAAATGTTTAGGTTTTAAAAGGAAGGTTGTGTCTGAAAGAAGATCTGGGTTTGAAAGAAGATTCTCATGGTGTTGCCATGTCTGAGGTCTTGACCAAGTCTAGCTTCTCGCTGACTGGTATGTTTGTTAATATGATGGTCGGGCCGTTAGGCCCTCCAAGGTTTTGTTGTTTCAAATTCTTAGGATTGGTGATCCCATATTTGCTTCAATCGTCATGGTGGTGACTTGGTAAGTATTTATTGGTCGTAAAGAGTCTTCCGACTGTCTTGCCTCTGCTGCACTTGCCCTGGGCAAGTGCACGGGTAGGTTGTTTTTGGTTAATGTATACCGGTTACGGTATCGTTTCCATCCATATTTGGTGGTCTTATTAGATCTTCCCTTGATCCTTTGATCTTAGAGATCAATATTCTGAGTCGTTTCTCAGTGTTTTTGACATGGTTGTCGTCAATCCGGGTGTCTCACATCTTCACTGTGGTTATCGAGACTTGACTTATCCATAGGAACCACGTTCTAGTCCTATAGGTGTATGTTTTATGAATACTTTCATAGTTATCTGAACTATGTCGTTCGGTTATTACGGCCTCTTGGCGTGTAGGTTTGGTGTTAATCCAACCTCGACTAATTCCTTAGTCGGTTTGTATACCGTTATTGGTATTATCAAGCATTACAGTCCGTAGACTCTCTTGTCTCGGGTTTGTTACTCTATCTTCCTTGCTTCATTGTGCGGTTGTGCTCCTCTTCTTGCTGGCTACTCATGGTTCTCATGACTGCGAAGCACGTCGCCCCATGGTGCCGTAACTTTCGTTATCCTATGGTTAGGATCTTCTTCGGTCATTAAATGCGGTTATTGTTGTTCCAACGGGAACCGTCTCTGGGATTTCCAGTTCCTGGAATCTACCGTATGATTGGTTCTTCTACTTCCAAGATTTATTATGCATCTGCCAGATGGGTTTTACCCAAGTGTGAGAGGTCTTTCCATCTCTCTGGCGTTCTCATCCTAACTTTATATCGGGGGATGTCGAGGGCGGGATTGGTTATGTAGGTATCCAGATCACACTGGAAGTTCCTAACTAGCGTACCTCACACACTAACACTCAACCCTTAGCCCTAAGTCTCTAATTCCTAACTCGGTATTTTCCTAAACTCGGTATTTCAACCATTTGAGCGATACTTCGCTCTGATACCACTTTTTGTAACACCCCTACCGCTAATCCCGTCATTTTCTTACAATTACTTACCTTCGCAGCGGATACTACATACTCAACGGTGGGTGTACAATGCCGTTAGTCACCCACGTGACTAACAAGGCCAATTACAAATGCAACATACTATCGGTCTGATGAACTTGAATATACTGAGTATACTAAACCAAACAATACATACCTGAAATACCCCAAACTTAGATATGGTGTGTAAGTGATAAGCTAAGATATAAGAAGGCTAAATAATGCCTTAGAAACATTAAGAAACCATTTTAATCAAAGAAAACATAAGGAAACACCAAAAGAGCAGTTTAAGCAAAAACGTGCTCTAAGCTTGGAGAGACTTGGGTGAGCACCCAAATATCATTCTAAGACCTTAGTAATATCCTAATGGTCATTTTAAGTCGATTACCAAAGAAAACCAAGCTCAAAAACAAGTTAAAACATAAATTGTGCTTTAAGGACTCTTAAAGCGCATTTTTGAAAAATTGTCTTAGAAAGGGGTTTTAAGTGGCTAAATGCCCATGATTACTCCTTATTTAACTTGTGTACTAATTAGTATCACATTAGGAAGTCTAAGTCAATGGGAAATCAAAAATTTCACAAATATGTGCACTAATTTGTGAATAGTAACCAAATAGTGCCTAGTTTAGTCATTAATCAATTAAGTCTAATTAATTGGTCAAACAAGACCATGACCAGCCTAATTAATGAGGGGGCCAGTTTTCTAAGGGTGTGAGTCACCAAGAATAGCCAATTAATGTTAGAAGAAAAAGAGAAAAGTAAGTTGTTACTATTTGCTTTTAAGGAATCAAATATCTTATATGCCATCTCTCTCCTCCTTTCTTCATTCTTCATCTTCTCCATCGATTCTCTTGCTCTCTTCTTCTCTCATGTAAGAAGCAACCTCCATGCTAGCTCCATCTTTTTGCCCACATCTTGCTCATTTAAGCTCCAAAATCAAAACCAAGCACATATATCTCTTAGTTAGCTCAAGCTCTTTCTTTCTATCCTTCCAAAACTTCAAGAGCTACATTTTGGTGCCAAGGCAAACCGCCATTAGAGGGGGAAACTCAAGCTTGGAGACTCCATTAGCTTCTCCATTCTCTTAAGGTAAAGAATATGTAAGAAAATCTAGGTTTCCATCATTTTCTCTCCATGTCCGAAAATTATCACTCATGGGGTTCCATTTTTATGCCTTGTTCTAGCTTGTTTTCTACTCTCCAAAGGATAAAGGAGGTCCTTCTTGCTTCATATCCAAGCTTGTCTTGAGAAACCAAGGTAAAACAATTAATTTAATACCTTAAAACACATTTTTAACCTAGGTTTTTATTTGTTAAGGTTAGTGTGTCGTTTAGTACTCATTGGAGTCATTGAATGTTGGTTAGAACATTGGCAAGGAGAACTTGGTTGGTGACCGAGATTGTTCAAGGAAAAAGTCTAAGGAGGAAAGTTTGTGAGCTTGTAAAAGAACAAGGTAAATTACTTACCTTAGGGTGTTTTATTGTTTAAGGGGATGTGATTTAGATAGGTGATGAGTTTAGTGTAGAGTTTACATTGGTAAAGAACTATAAAAACCTAGGAGAAACAATGACTATACTTGTGAACTTGTGACTAAGGAGCAAATGAGAAAAGAAGATAGTTTAAGAATGTCAAGGTGAATTATAAGAACATTTAAATTGCAATGGGAGCCTTGTTGTGTGTATTTGCAGGTCAAAGGCTATATATATTGAGGAAATTCAGTGTTTAAGATTTGTGCATTTAAGGGCCTAAGAGCCAAGTCATTTAAGGGCCTAAGAGCCAAGCAATTTTAAGTTTATGCACTATATTGTGATGTAGAGTAGTTTTGATGTTTTATGTGTGCTAAGGAGGTTTGGTGAGAATTTGAATGTTGATAGCTAATTAATGGTGAGAAACTAAATATTTTGGTGTAATGATATGCTAGAGAACCCATGGCAAAATTTAGTGAGGAACCTAAGTGTTTAAGATGTTCTAAGGAAATTTCATGACCAAGGTAGTACTAGGAAGTTTTAGAGGTTGTCTTGATGAAAAAGGGTGAGTTTAAGGTGTATAATGAGTTAGAATGACCTAGACATGATCATGGAGGATTTAGGAATCAAATGAATGTGCTAGTGTGTTTAGGACTTAGGCAAACATTGGTAAACTAGTAGAAAAGAAATAATGTGTTGGATGAAGGTGTCATAAACTTGTGTAGGAACTTTAAGTAGTTGCATAAAGGAATTTTAGATGGTGAAAGATGCTTGGGAGATGATGTTATAGTGGTGAGGAAGCACTTGGCATAGTGGCTATATTAGGTATGAACCACCACTTAGAAACCTAGTGAAAAACATTACAAGTGTTGGCATTATTATAAGGAGAATGCATAATGACTAAGGTGGATATTAGTGAGTGATTTAATGAGTTTTGTGGAGGGCTTAGGGTGTATTTGAAGTGCCCAAATGAGGTTATAACATACTAGGATATATGAGGTGAAGTTTGGAGTTAAATGGGAATTTAGAAACAAGGTCCAAGAGTCGACCGACCTTAGGGACCGGACCTGCAAGGTCGGTCGAGCTCTGTTTACACTACCAGAAAGAGTTTCTGGAATGGACCGAACTTGGGGACCGGACTTACAAGTTCGGTCGGGCTTGTATTTTGTGTACGAATTAAGTCTCTGGAATGGACCGACCTTGGGGACCGGACTTGCAAGGTCGGTCATGCCAAGAATTTTGTACGGGAATTGGTCTCTGGAATCGACCGAACTTGGGACCGGACTTACAAGTTCGGTCGGGCTTAAATTTCCCACGGGGAAAACTCTCTGGAATGGACCGACCTTGGGGACCGGACTTGCAAGGTCGGTCGGGGTAAAATTTTCAAACGGTAATACGTCCTGGAATGGACCGACCTTGGGTAAGGTCGGTCGGTAAGATCGGTCGAGCCAAAAACACAAAAAAAAAAGAAATTTTAAATTCTAAAGATGATAATTGGTAGTAAGGTATGCCATTGGTAGGGTAATAATGATTAGGGACCTAAGGACCTAAGGAATTAAGTTAAGTATAAACCTTAAGTTTAAAGTTAAGTTAATATGATTAAGTGGTAAAGACTTAAGAGGGTATCGAATGGGAATCTTTAGGGATTAAGTGTCTTAGGTAAGGTGCAAATAACTAATGGCCTAAAAATGAATGAATGTTTTAGGTTTGTGAATTGGGACCCCGGAGAAGGTTAAACAAACGACAGTCGACGGTGAACGGTACAGTCTTTCTTGTGACCTGCTTGCTAACGAGGTGTCCCTCGGCTTGTGTGCTACCTGTTTGTTTGATATGACTAAGACAAGATAAAGCATGCAACCGGATATTAATGTTCTCGTTGTGTATGTGTTTTCCCTACACTAACCCACGAGGCTTAAGGATAGCTACTAACTAAGCTTGATACTTATTGAGTTAAGGAGAGGATTTGTACATTGGTGATTGTTGGTTAATACCCGTCAAGGTTTAACTAACACTTGGTATTTAAGACTTTCACTAACCGTAACTTGGGGGGGAGTGAGGAATCCGGAATGGTACCGGCACATGTGTATTGGGGGAGGTCGGTATCTGAATCAGATCCGACTTCCGAATAAGACTTGTCCTCGACTCGTCGCCTAGGGTCAACAAACCGACCCGACCACCCGGACTACTGTTTGAGGTGGGAGGCACATTAAGGATGGCGGGGGGGATCAAGCCTACATCCCCAACAAATTAAGAAAGGTAGCTTATTGCCGGATAGTGCACTGCTACCGGCTAGGGTTAACCAAGCCCTACAAAAATAAGCAACCAATTAAGGGATAACCAATCTAATAGTGGAATGGTTGGCAATTATAAGGTTAAGGTGATTGTGGATTTAAGGAGTTAAGATCTAACTCACTTATTAAGGAAACGCCTGAGTCGTTCATTTGCTTTTGAGCTATTTATGTTCATTGTGGTTTGTTGTTTTATTGCATTTCATATTATGATTGTGATGCTAATCAACTTCCATGATATCGACAATTAGTCGTTGTAGTCCCGTTAGCTTGGGGGCCACGGGAGGGTCGTACCAACATTCGTGTTGACCCCCTTTGGGGGCTGTTTTTACACTTGCAGGTAAGCGGCCCATGAAGTCACACCACGAGAGTAGGAGCGGGTAGCTCTAGGTGGGACTTTATTTTGAGTACGGGTAGCGCCTGTGCACCCGTCTATTGATAGTTGAACTTGTGAAATATTGTATGGTTTTGGAGATACTTTAAACTCGGTTGGTGTATGTATCATGGATATACGGTTGTAAATATTTAAGTAACGGTATTTCTTGTTGATTAGACCGTGGCAAGGTCCTGGTGATAGTTTATTTCCGCTGCGATGTTTAGGTATTATTTGTTAAGTTGCGATAACCACAATTGGCTTAGGACGGGGTGTTACAAAAGTGGTATCAGAGCGTAGTTACGCTCTGATCAAGAAATACCGGACATAAGAAACCACTGAGTTAGGATATAAGTTAAGAAATAAGTGACGGGTTAAGGGTGTGAGCTGTTAGTGCGAGTAGAGTCAGATGACCACTAATAAGTGTGGATCGTCTTTACCGTCTACAGACGTTATAAATTTGTTAACCAAAACAGGGTGGATACGAATCTAATGTGAGTTGTGATTGTTCAGATGTCAGGAAGGAAAGGCCGAGGCCGTGGTCGAGGCGACGAGACTGATATACCGGAAGGACAGACGATCGCAGAGATCGTAGCTGCCGCCTTAGGGCACATGGGATATCAGCCCGGTGTGGGTGCACCACCTCCACCGCCACAACCCCGGGAACCGAATTGGGTGAAGAGCCTTGCAGACCTTCAACCCACACATTTTAAGGGGGAGACCGATCCCGCCAAGCTCGAGGCGTACATCTCCGAGCTGGAGACCGCCTTTGAGACCCTTGACGTCCCTCTGGGATCAAGGTGCGTCTAGCTGTGTTCTACCTAAAGGGGGCAGCAGGCGATTGGTGGAAGGTGGTGAGGGCCGAGCATGTGGCCAATCCAGAGTTCGGCTGGGAGTGTAACACCCCTACCGCTAATCCTGTGCTTACCGTCCAATCATCCTAATAATCAAAGTTACTCGAAGCGGAAATACTACTTACTACGGCGGGTGATACAACGCCGCTAACCGCCCATACGGCTAACAAGGCTATTACTACTTACAGTGACGGTCTGATGCCTAAGTATACCGAGCTACTATATTACTTACCAAAATACCACATACCGAATACTTACATCAATGGATTACCGAGTGCCAAAGTATATTCGATTACATCATTTCTAAGTTCCCAAAAAGAATGAGCTTCTATCAGCTACTCATCTATACCAATTCCCATTTTATCAATATCCAAAAAGGTGTACCCCATGGTACACTGGCTAATCAAAAAGCTACAGCCATGTACTACTTATTACACCAATCATAATTCATTGTTTACAACCCAAAGAAAACAAAAGAAATAGAACTAAGTCTTCACGTCTTCATCCTTCGCGAGTACCTGCGTGTAGTAAAAACATCGCCCCAAGGGACTCAGCAAACGCTGCGTATAAACTCCGTATATACCGCGTGCTAGCTAGGGCACACCGACTATTTGACGTCCACTAAACATGCGGTTCATTATTTTCATACATACATGATTTACATACAACATACATGCATATACAATACATTACACAATTCAAGGCATCAATACAATATTGCATACAATACTTACCTTCATGATGTTAGCTAAATTACGCATCCGGGTTAATCGGAATGCTATTTACTCTTTTACTCATTTCACTTTACTTCCTCTTACTTGCACTTACTTACTTTCATCTACTTCACTTACTCATTCTTACTTACTTGCTTATACTCAAGTTAAGTCGGTATGAAATCCGGCCCTGGGGACTACTCCGTCCCACCTCCGGGATTTACTTGACTCACCAATCCGGGATGCTACCCACTTAAGGGATTTGGGCCGCGGACCAGTTTAAGAGTCAGGAATCGGATCCAACCTCTTGTGTCTCCTCATCCTCACGCGTGGCCGAAACTATATCGGACTTCTACTCATTCCAATTTAATTACCAATTTAAGTTAGATTGGTTAGCTTGTTAGGAATCAGTCAGAAGTCCAATCACAAAACATATTCGGTCACAATACAATACATCACACATACACACACCCATATTCATCCATACATTTCATGAATTATACAAACTAAGATTTAAAGACAATATACAACAATATACAACACTACATATTCACAAGTAAACATGGTAACTCCGATTCGTGCATTTATCTTATTTGGTGATCAATTAGCACACAACACATAAATCAGAGTAACCAAGATAGCATACAGGGCATGAGGAATTCATACCGTTCACCGTTGTACGTGTTTCCAAACGTTCTTCCGGTGTCACAAATCAAATCCTATTATGTACATATACAATTGAATGATTAATACAACTATCATTAACTTAACTCGATTACTCCTATGTTTACTAATCCATACTTACTATGTCCTTATACTTCTTACACTTACACATTACTTACTTATTTTTCATTACCATAAGTTTTATTTTCTTACTTAATATTAGCTTACTTACATACATGTACATATATATATATATGGGTATATATATATATATATATATATATATATATATATATATATAATTATATTTATTTAAATTAAAATTTTTTTGTAAGACCGGACCGACCTTGCAAGTCCGGTCGCAAGTCCGGTCCGTTCCAGTAGCCTTCATTACCGAATTTTTCTGGCCCGACCGGACTTGCAAGTCCGGTCGCAAGTTCGGTCCATTCCAGAAGGTTTCATCGGGGAATTTTTTCTGGCTCGACCGAACTTGCAAGTCCGGTCGCAAGTTCGGTCCATTCCAGTAGGTTACAGACGGGAGAATTTTCTGGTCCGACCGAACTTGCAAGTCCGGTCACAAGTTCGGTCCATTCCAGTAGGTTACACACGGGAGAATTTTCTGGTCCGACCGAACTTGCAAGTCCGGTCGCAAGTTCGGTCCATTCCAGAAGCTTTCCCGTCTTTGTAAATCTGGGCTCGACCGACCTTGCAAGTTCGGTCCCAAGGTCGGTCCGGCCCAGTATTTCAGTTTTTATTTCTGTTTTCAGTCCTCTCCTTCAACCATTACTTCCCCATTGTTCCTACACTTAATCCCACATGTTTTAACATTAATTAAACCTTCTAATACACCTTAGTTCATTCCTTAACTCCTTACACATTTCTATACCAATTTATACACAAAATTTCCCAAGTTTCAACTCAACACTCACATTGTTTCTTCCCTTACTACATTATGCTACAGATTTTGACATTTACACTCCTCTTCTATAGATCCCTCTTCTAATGTCATTTCTAACACTCCTAGTGCATTTACAATACATTATCTATCTCTCTCAATCTACCCTCCATCTTCCTCAAACAAAATCTGTTACAACTTATGTTATTCACCTAGTTTCTAACACACTAAGTGTTATATTCCTAGGTAAATTTTGCCATAACCTCCCCTATATTTTTACACTCTCACCACATTGTTTCACTCACATCTTATTACCCAATTCACCTGTTTTCAATAGCATCAATATACAAGGCTCCCATACACAATTACCAACACTTAAACACTCTTAAAAATTCCTGCACAACATCTCATTCCCAAACTAGTTTGTAACAGTTTTTAAATGTCTTTTAATTGTTTAAAATCTTGTTTCTTCCTACACATTACACTACTAGTACACTATCATTTTACACTAGAGATTTTCATTACTAAAAATCTGTTACATAAGCATTTACAAAGCTACCCATGATGAGTGTAATTACCTTGTCCTCTTCTACTAGTTTCTTTTCTTCTTCTTCCTTGCTTCTTCCTTCTCTCTTTCCACCGGTTTTAACTCAAGTTCTCTAACACTACAACCCCTTCATATATACATATCAATACCAATAATTAACCCTAACCATTCCTTTAAAGCTTAATGCATATTTTAGGGTTTAGGATTTCATTACCTTACAAGGGTGCAAATAAAGCTTGGAGTGGCTCAAGAACAAGATTCCAACTCCACCAATGAGGCCAAAATCGGCTAGAGTACAAGGAGTAACAAGAGGTTAGTTTCCAAATTCGTTTTGCCCTTAAGGGCTTGAAAAAGATGGAGTTTCAAGAATATTTTTACCTCAATAGAACAAGGAGAAGAAGGTGGTTCTAGTGGTGGTCTTGAAGCTCCAAATGCTCCATACCCATGGAGATGAAAGTTGTTGTTTTCGAATTTTGGAAGGATGGAAATGTAGCTCTTGATGAGAGGATTCCAATGGTATACTTTTTATAATTTTTGGAAGAGATTAAAGGGGGTTACAAGAGGAGAGAAGAGAGGTTTTGTGTGGGTTCTCTTATTTCACCATGGAAATCGCATGAAGGAAGAAGAAAGGAAGAAAGAGAGTGAGGGAGAGGGGTATTACGTGAGTGAAGAGAGTGTGGGGTAGGAGAGAGAGTGAGATAGGTATTAGTGTGTTACTTTTTGATTTTTAATTGCTTTTGTCTTTTGTGAGTAAAAAGAGAGTAGAGTGTGTGTGTGTGAGTGGGATAAAATCGGACAGCACACAGCCCATGAGGGTTTTAATAATTCTTTTTACATTATTGGACACATAAGTTTTGGTTATTTGAGTTTCTACCCCACAACTTCCCGTTTTTGACAGTTTTTACTAATTCCTCATTTTATTGATTTTATTGGTTCTAAAGCCTCACTAATATTTATTAATGATTATTTAGTTGACCAAAATTGTTACGAGTCTATTTGACCCGCTTAAAGACACGTTTTCCCGGTTACCTCGAAAAATGCGCTTTAAGGTTCGTTGGTGATTTTAATCCGTTTTAAGGATCCGTTTTCTTCGGGATTTGTTCCCTCATGATTATTTATACTTAATTAAGCCTCTAAATTACTCATTAGCCTAATTAATCACTATTTTTAATTACGGGGTATTTCAATCTACCCCCCTTAAGAAAGTTTGCCCTCAAAGTTGCTCAAGGTTAATAGTTTTATAATTCTACTCATTATGCAAACCAATTGCCATAATGCATCTTACTACACCTATGAGGTGTTTACTTCCTTCCACATTGCAAGCATACACACTTCAAGCATCATACACAATTCACATATTCAATCCAACACTTCCAATTCATACCATTCCACAATACACAATGCACCATTACCATTCACAATACACATCCATCACACATCGTACAAGCACGTCCATACACTACACATTACACATACATACACATACCAAATTCACTTGCACTACATGTGCCATACAAAACCTATTACAACACCTACACGCTATGCAATGCTTACCCCGAAGCAATGCAAAAGCAAAAGGCTCTACCCCCCTTAAAAGGGGTACGACCCGTACTCGTATTGCTAAATACTAGACTATCTGGTCTATGAATAACTACGGGTACTTAGCCTTCATGGCATCTTCCAACTCCCATGTCGCTTCTTCGACATCATGGTTTGACCATAGGACCTTCATCATTCGTATGGACTTATGGCGAGTGTCTCTGGTCTTCCTATCAAGGATTCTCACCGGGGTTTCAACATATCGCATAGTCGGCTCGATGGAGAGTCTCTCGGGCTCTAAGACATGAGAAGGATCAGCAATGTACTTCTTGAGTTGTGACACATGAAATACATCATGGACACGTCCCAAGTCCTCAGGTAATGCTAACCTGTAGGCTACGGATCCAACTCTTTCGGTGATAGCGTACGGCCCTACAAACTTTGGGCTCAACTTGCCCTTCTGACCAAAATGGAATACGCCCTTCATAGGTGAAACTTGCAAGAACACTTGGTCGCCTACGGCGAACTCAAGGTCGCGTCGTCTCACATCTGCATAGGATTTCTGTCTATCTTGGGCTGCCTTCATATTGGCTCGGATTTGTTGTACTTCCGCTTGGACTTGTTCTAGGTGCTCCGGTCCTATGATGACCGCTTCGCTTGACTCATCCCAACACAAGGGTGTACGGCAGGGTCTACCGTATAGAGCTTGGAAAGGCAACATCTTAATCGAGGCATGATAACTATTATTGTATGAAAATTCGATAAGATGAAGCTTGTCTAACCAACTCCCCTGAAAGTCTAAGGCACATGCCCGAAGCATGTCCTCCAGTGTCTGGATGGTCCTTTCTGTCTGACCGTCAGTCTGAGGATGGAAGGCGGTACTCAACTTCAATTCCGTACCCAGCGCTTCCCGTGGCTCTCCAGTATCTCGAAAGAAATCTGGTGTCGCGGTCAGATACTATGGTTTTAGGGACTCCGTGATGTCTGATAATCTCCTTGTCGAAAAGCTCAGCTAGCTTTACTACCTTCCAGGTGTCCTTCATCGGTATGAATCTGGCAACCTTGGTAAGGCGATCGACTACAACCCAGATCATGTTGAGTCCTCCCCTGGCAGGTGGGAGTCCTACAACAAAATCCATGGAGATATCATGAAATTTCCACTCCGGAACTGGCATCGATTGTACCATTCCGCCCGGTCTACGATGTTCAAACTTTACTTTCTGGCATGTTAAGCATCTCAATACATACTCTATCACGTCTGATTTCATTCCAGACCACCAGAAGTACCTCTTCATGTCTTTGTACATCTTGGAGGCTCCCGGATGGACTGACAATGTGGAACTGTGTGACTCTCGCAGGATGCGATCCCTTAGCTCAGCATTGCTTCGGGGGACGCATAGCCTGCCATTCAACCGAATCAAACCATCTTCATGTAGCTTGAAGTCATACTTTTTCTTTTCAAATGTACCATTCTCGATCTTTTATCTGATTTCGGTCATGTAAGGGTCGCTCAACTGAGCGTCTCGCACCTCGTCAACCAAGCTAGAAGAAGCGAGTAGCGAATGGAGCGAGTGTGCTCGACGGCTCAGAGCGTCGGCTACAACGTTTGCCTTCCCTTCCTTATACTGCAAGTTGATGTCGTAATCTGAAAGAAACTCCATCCATCTTCTCTGTCTCAAATTGAGTTCTTTCTGTGTGAATACATACTGTAAGCTCTTATGGTCAGAGTAGATGGTGATGCTTACCCCATAGAGATAGTGTCGCCATATCTTCAAGGCGAAGACAATGGCTCCTAACTCTAAGTCGTGTGTCGGGTAATTCTCCTCATGCTTTTTCAGCTGGCGGGAGGCATAAGCAACAACCTTGCCATGCTGCATGAGTACGCATCCCATTCCTTTGCCTGATGCATCACAATATACCTCAAATCCCTCTGTGCCCTTTGGAAGAGTAAGGATGGGCGCTGAGGTCAATGAGTCTTTCAATTTCTGAAATGATAACTCGCACTCGTCTGTCCATACAAACGGTGCATCTTTCTTCATCAATGTAGTCATGGGCTTAGCGACCTTCGAGATGTCCTTTACAAATCTCCGGTAATAACCGGCTAGACCAAGAAAGCTCCGAATGTCGGTAACAGTCTTAGGTCTAGGCCATGATCGTACTGCTTCTATCTTTGAAGGGTCAACTGAGATACCTGCGCTCGAGATGACATGACCAAGGAATGATACCTGATCTAGCCAGAATTCGCATTTGGAGAACTTCGCATACAGCTGGTTCTCGCGCAGTGTCTCAAGCACTTTCCTCAAGTGAATTTCATGTTCCTCTGCTGATTTGGAGTATACAAGTATGTCGTCGATGAAGACAACCACTGAAGTGTCCAACTGCTCACTGAATAGTCGATTCATGAGGTCCATGAATTTAGCTGGTGCGTTTGACAAACCGAATGGCATCACTGTGAATTCATAGTGGCCATATCTAGTACGGAATGCCGTTTTCTCAATATCCTGCTCTTTGATAGCAATTTGATGATACCCAGAACGGAGGTCAATCTTGGAGAAGACTGATGCTCCTTTCAGCTGGTCAAATAGGTCGTCGATGCGTGGCAATGGGTATTTATTTTTGACTGTGACCGCATTCAGCTCGCGGTAGTCAATGCAAAGTCGGAGGCTACCGTCCTTCTTCTTCACAAAGAGGACCAGTGCTCCCCAGGGTGATACGCTCGGGCGTACAAACCCTTTGTCGAGTAAGTCACGTAACTGCTCTTTCAGTTCGGTCATTTCAGCAGGTGCCATGCGGTACGGTGCCCTAGCAATGGGACCGGTACCTGGCAAAAGGTCAATCTCAAATTCCACTGCTCTCAGTGGTGGCATGCCGGGTAGCTCCTTAGGGAATACATCAGGAAATTTGGATACAATTGGTACATCTTCACTGAACTCTGGATCTCTCTCCAGGTCTTGCACATAACATAGATATACTTCATGGCCCTTTTTGAGCTCCCGGTACATAGCCATAGCAGATATAAGTGTGGTCGAAGGCTCTCTCGGTCTCTGGCGGTAAGATACAGTAACCCCAGAAGGACTCTTGAGCAGCAATCGATGCTCGGCGCAGATAATTCTACCTTTGTGCCGCTCCAACCAATTCATTCCAATGATTAAGTCGAATCCCAATCCATTGAATTCGATGAAGGAAATGGGAAATGTTTCATCTTTGATTTCGATGGTGGCTGATTGATAGTATTTGGTGCACTTTACTCGCTCCTTCGATGGGAGAGTAACTAGAAAATTCGGTAGCTCATCCGCATCTAGCTTCAACCTCTTCACAAAAGATGGTGATACGAAAGTGTGAGAGGCGCCGGAGTCGAATAACACATGGGCATCAATGCCGTTCACTGGGAAGGTTCCCATTAAAATGGTGCCGCTTCTGCCGGCTTGTGCTTCGGTGAGGATGCTCAGGTTACCTTCGGTACCGAGTCCACAACCTATTGAAGTCACAATTGGATAAGTATTGATGGTGGACACAAGTGGAATTGAAATCAACACTGCTCTTTATTGATAAACCAACCATCATACAAACCGTGTCTCTAATACACGTTACTAATAGATTACATGATACTATGAATTTAATACTTCCTAAAGGTAAGGTTCAGGCGTCCTGGTTTCATGTGTGTGGCGTTGATTATTGCCGGCGGTGCTTTATTCAACTTGATCTTGTTGATCCCGTGATACAGCATCCTAGAGTTTCCACCCATGATTAGGACATCTCCTGATCTCAATACCAGTTTCTGTGTGAGGTCCACACGCTTCTGCTCGCTATACAAAAATACGGCGTCATCACCAATGGACCAAGACACTACGGGCACTCCTTGTTCAAGAGATTCCGCTGTCTCGTCCTTGTCTTGGTGTAACCCAAGTCGTCCTTCTTTCTCATAGAAGTTGACAATACAAAGGTCCGCTTCAAGTGCGGGGATCGGTTCATGTTCGCATTGTCGTGCAAGTTCTACTGCTTGTGTGACAAGTGTCTGAAACTCTGGAGGTATTGTCGGTGGCGTTGTTTCATCTTGTGTTCGTGTCTCCTGGTATGTCTTGGTATAAGGATTCCAATCCTTTCCCAAGCACATCATCTTCAGCTTCATCTTCGCTCCACCGGGGAATTCGGGTGTATAAAATCCACCTTGACTCGTTCCTAGCTCGTTGCATCGTCGGATGATTGAGATTTGCGCTTCGGGTGTCAGGTATCCCCTTAATAAGATCATACCTGGTCGGATGACCTGACACTGTTCGCTGGTGTAGTAGTGGTTGGTGATGTCGATCTCTTCTTGATTCAGGTTTACCGGTATCGGATAATAGATACTAAAGCTTCCTATGGTTATAAATTTCATCTACGATGAGTACTAGTTTCAACTACTTCATTTCATGCTCAATACACACTTCAATTCATCTACTCATGCATTCACTCATACAGTTACTCTAATACTTAGACATGCTTCTTCAAGGATTAAAGGTTCGAATTGTTACCTGGGCCGGACTTAGAACCGGACCCGTCACGGTCTATGACATGAAGGACAGGCTGCCTCTGAGGTCCCCGGGATCCCTGTCCCTGTGGTGCCTGCTGGGTCGGTGCATCACCAGATGCAACCTCCTTGCCTTCCCTCTGCTTGTAGCTTTGGAAGTTCCCTTTCGGTTTAGCATTCTCTGGGCATCTATTGGCTGTATGTCCCGGTTTCTGGCAGTTGTAGCATTTGATTTCTCTCCCATAGCAGTCTTTGCCAGGATGGTCCTGGTTGCATTTCCTGCACACATAGGTGCGGCCGTCGGAGAAGGTTTTGGTGAAACCGGAGCCAGAACCTAAGGTTTAGAGGGTTAGCACATGTGTGCGTGGATATACTAGATATGATACTTGTATGAATATGAATTTGGATTAGAAGTTTACCCTTAGGTGGGTGTGATCTCAGTGGCTTCGCAGCCACTGGTGCAGAAGACCCTAGTTGAAGAATCTCAACCGGGTTGCCCTTCTCAGCATGGGCACTCCTCTCACTTGGGAAGTTCTTTGAGGTTTGATGAAAGAATTTCCCTTTCTTCTTTTTCCAGTTTTTACCCTGGTTCTGCTCCTCGACACTTGTGTTCTTATTGTTTGCCTTGCGCTTCAGCGCGGTTTCTTCATCCCGTAATTGGCTAGTGATCTCAACGCGAGAAGTCGCGTGATAACACTCCTGAAGTTTCAGGTATTAGCCGGGATTCTTATTTAACAGAAGATAAGAAAAGATTTTAGGAATTACAATGGTACTAAGGGTTAAACTGATATTTACCTGAAGGGAGGTAAATCTAGTGTAGCCCATACCGTACCGAAGGCGATGGCTCAGACCGCCATAGAAGCGATCGACCAACACCTGGCCGGTGTACCCAAGGTCGGGTAGAAGACGGAGGATGGAGGTAAAGGTGCGATAGTACTCGTCGACAGACATCTTCTCTGTCATCTTCAAGGCATCTAGCTCTAGCCTCTTCTTGGTTTTCACATGCTCCGGATAGTACTTGGATCGGTGGAGTGATGCAAAAGACTCCCAATCGAAGGTGGGGTCGTTGACGTGCTCATGCTTGATTAGCTTCCACCAATCCATGGCTGCATCTTTTAAGTAGTAGGCTGCTACTCTAACTCGAAATCCAGCAGGAGCTTCGAGGGTTTCGAACGCCGTCTCCATCTCGGAGATGTAGGCTTCGAGCTTAGCCGGGTCACTCTCGCCCCTAAAGCAAGGAGGGCGGAGTTCCGCTACAGCTTTTACCCAGTTAGCTTCTCTGGGTGGAGGGGGAGGGATTGGCCCCGCTTGTGTCTGCTGATTTTGTTGAGTTTGTTGCATAGCTTGGATTACTTGGGGTAGCATCTGCGCTACCGTGGCAGCGACGATTTCAGCTATCGTCTGCGTGCCGGGTCCGTCATTGCCCCCTCCTCTAGGGCGACCTGGACCTCTTCCTGACATCTGAACATTTAGCAGTTACATTAGGCTCCGCAAGATATGACTCAAAGGTCTTGGAATTTAAACAAGGTATCGTTCCTGAGAACGTCAAGGATATCCGTTGTTAACAACGGTAGTTCCTAGTTAGGTTTCTAAGTATTCGTCTTAAGACGGTTGAAATCCTAACTCGGTAATCCCCTATGCTCGGTAACTAAGGACATCAGAGCGTTACTACGCTCTGATACCACTTTTTGTAACACCCCTACCGCTAATCCTGTGCTTACCGTCCAATCATCCCAATAATCAAAGTTACTCGCAGCGGAAATACTACTTACTACGGCGGGTGATACAACGCCGCTAACCGCCCATACGGCTAACAAGGCTATTACTACTTACAGTGACGGATGATGCCTAAGTATGCCAGCTACTATATTACTTACCAAAATACCACATACCGAATACTTACATCAATGGATTACCGAGTGCCAAAGTATATTCGATTACATCATTTCTAAGTTTCCAAAAAGAATGAGTTTCTACCAGCTACTCATCTATACCAATTCCCATTCTATCAATATCCAAAAAGGTGTACCCCATGGTACACGGCTAATCAAAAAGCTACAGCCGTGTACTACTTAGTACACCAATCATAATTCATTGTTTACAACCCAAAGAAAACAAAAGAAATAGAACTAAGTCTTCACGTCTTCATCCTTCGCGAGTACCTGTGTAGTAAAAACATCGCCCCAAGGGGCTCAGCAAACGCTGCGTATAAACTCCGCATATACCGCGTGCTAGCTAGGGCACGCCGACTATTTGACGTCCACTAAACATGCGGTTCATTATTTTACATACATGTACATGCATATACAATAAATTACACAATTCAAGGCATCAATACAATATTGCATACAATACTTACCTTCATGATGTTAGCCAAATTACGCATCCGGGTTAATCGGAATGCTATTTACTCTTTTACTCATTTCACTTTACTTCCTCTTACTTGCACTTACTTACTTTCATTTACTTCACTTACTCATTCTTACTTACTTGCTTATACTCAAGTTAAGTCGGCATGACCTCCGGCCCTGAGGACTACTCCGTCCCACCTCCGGGATTTACTTGACTCACCAATCCGGGATGCTACCCACTTAAGGGATTTGGGCCGCGGACCAGTTTAAGAGTCAGGAATCGGATCCAACCTCTTGTGTTTCCTCATCCTCACGCGTGGCGAAACTAATCGGACTTCTACTCATTCCAATTTAATTACCAATTTAAGTTAGATTGGTTAGCTTGTTAGGAATCAGTCAGAAGTCCAATCACAAAACATATTCGGTCACAATACAATACATCACACATACACACACTCATATTCATCCATACATTTCATGAATTATACAAACTAAGATTTAAAGACAATATACAACAATATACAACACTACATATTCACAAGTAAACATGGTAACTCCGATTCGTGCATTTATCTTATTTGGTGATCAATTAGCACACAACACACAAATCAGAGTAACCAAGATAGCATACGGGGCATGAGGAATTCATACCGTTCACCGTTGTACGTGTTTCCAAACGTTCTTCCGGTGTCACAAATCAAATCCTATTATGTACATATACAATTGAATGATTAATACAACTATCATTAACTTAACTCGATTACTCCTATGTTTACTAATCCATACTTACTATGTCCTTATACTTCTTACACTTACACATTACTTACTTATTTTTCATTACCATAAGTTTTATTTTCTTACTTAATATTAGCTTACTTACATACATGTACATATATATATGGGTATACATATATATATATATATAGTTATATTTAATTTAAATTAATTTTTTTTTGTAAGACCGGATCGACCTTGCAAGTCCGGTCGCAAGTCCGGTCCGTTCCAGTAGCCTTCATTACCGAATTTTTCTGGCCCGACCGAACTTGCAAGTCCGGTCACAAGTTCGGTCCATTCCAGAAGGTTTCATCGGAGAATTTTTTCTGGCTCGACCGAACTTGCAAGTCCGGTCGCAAGTTCGGTCCATTCCAGTAGGTTACAGACGGGAGAATTTTCTGGTCCGACCGAACTTGCAAGTCCGGTCGCAAGTTCGGACCATTCCAGTAGGTTACAGACGGGAGAATTTTCTGGTCCGACCGAACTTGCAAGTCCGGTCGCAAGTTCGGTCCATTCCAGAAGCTTTCCCGTCTTTGTAAATCTGGGCTCGACCGACCTTGCAAGTCGGTCCCAAGGTCGGTCCGGCCCAGTATTTCAGTTTTTATTTCTGTTTTCAGTCCTCTCCTTCAACCATTACTTCCCCATTGTTCCTACACTTAATCCCACATGTTTTAACACTAATTAAACCTCCTAATACACCTTAGTTCATTCCTTAACTCCTTACACATTTCTATACCAATTTATACACAAAATTTCCCAAGTTTCAACTCAACACTCACATTGTTTCTTCCCTTACTACATTATGCTACAGATTTTGACATTTACACTCCTCTTCTATAGATCCCTCTTCTAATGTCATTTCTAACACTCCTAGTGCATTTAGAATACATTATCTATCTCTCTCAATCTACCCTCCATCTTCATCAAACAAAATCTGTTACAACTCATGTTATTCACCTAGTTTCTAACACACCAAGTGTTCTATTCCTAGGTAAATTTTGCCATAACCTCCCCTATATTTTTACACTCTCACCACATTGTTTCACTCACATCTTATTACCCAATTCACCTGTTTTCTATAGTATCGATATACAAGGCTCCCATACACAATTACCAACACCAAAACACTCTTAAAAATTCCTGCACAACATCTCATTCCCAAACTAGTTTGTAACAGTTTTTAAATGTCTTTTAAGGGTTTAAAATCTTGTTTCTTCCTACACATTACACTACTAGTACACTATCATTTTACACTAGAGATTTTCATTACTAAAAATCAGTTACATAAGCATTTACAAACCTACCCAAAGATGAGTGTAATTAACTTGCCCTCTTCTACTAGTTTCTTTTCTTCTTCTTCCTTGCTTCTTCCTTCTCTCTTTCCACCGGTTTTAACTCAAGTTCTCTAACACTACAACCCCTTCATATATACATTTCAATACCAATAATTAACCCTAACCATTCCTTTAAAGCTTAATGCATATTTTAGGGTTTAGGATTTCATTACCTTACAAGGGTGCAAATAAAGCTTGGAGTGGCTCAAGAACAAGATTCCAACTCCACCAATGAGGCCAAAATCGGCTAGAGTACAAGGAGTAACAAGAGGTTAGTTTCCAAATTCGTTTTGCCCTTAAGGGCTAGAAAAAGATGGAGTTTCAAGAAGATTTTTACCTCAATAGAACAAGGAGAAGAAGGTGGTTCTAGTGGTGGTCTTGAAGCTCCAAATGCTCCATACCCATGGAGATGAAAGTTGTTGTTTTCGAATTTTTGAAGGATGGAAATGTAGCTCTTGATGAGAGGATTCCAATGGTATACTTTTTATAATTTTTGGAAGAGATTAAAGGGGGTTACAAGAGGAGAGAAGAGAGGTTTTGTGTGGGTTCTCTTATTTCACCATGGAAATCGCATGGGAAGAAGAAAGGAAGAAAAGAGAGAGTGAGGGAGAGGGGTATTACGTGAGTGAAGAGAGTGTGGGGTAGGAGAGAGAGTGAGATAGGTATTAGTGTGTTACTTTTTGATTTTTAATTGCTTTTGTCTTTTGTGAGTAAAAAGAGAGTAGAGTGTGTGTGTGTGAGTGGGATAAAATCGGACAGCACACAGCCCATGAGGGTTTTAATAATTCTTTTTACATTATTGGACACATAAGTTTTGGTTATTTGAGTTTCTACCCCACAACTTCCCGTTTTTGACAGTTTTTACTAACCTCGTTTTATTGATTTTATTGGTTCTAAAGCCTCACTAATATTTATTAATGATTATTTAGTTGACCAAAATTGTTACGAGTCTATTTGACCCGCTTAAAGACACGTTTTCCCGGTTACCTCGAAAAACGCGCTTTAAGGTTCGTTGGTGATTTTAATCCGTTTTAAGGATCCGTTTTCTTCGGGATTTGTTCCCTCATGATTATTTATACTTAATTAATCCTCTAAATTACTCATTAGCCTAATTAATCACTATTTTTAATTACGGGGTATTTCAGGGAGCAGTACACCGCCTTGCTACGAGCAAAGTACTATCCCACCCATGTCCAGACGAAGAAGCGCTTACAGTTGGATGCGCTCAAGCAGACCGACAAGATGACAGTGGACGAGTACTACACAGAGTTCACCGCCTTGCTCCGTCTTCTGCCAGGACTTGGGTATTCAGACCAGATACTGGTGGACCGCTTCTATGGCGGGCTTAGCCATCGACTCCGCTACGGCATGGGGCCGACGAGCTATACTACCTTGCAGGTAATAAGAATGAGTAAGATATAATTAAGTGAATAAGATTTAGTTTGTGAGAAATAAGAGGAACTAATACCTTGGGAAGCAGGAGTGCTATCATGCCGCTGCTAAGGTTGAGATAACCGTCCAGCTGAGGGACGAGGACAATGCCAAGAGAAAGAATGCTGGGAAGAGTACAGAACACCAAGGGCAAGGTGGGTACAAGAAACAGAAGTACCAGCCTCAAGCCCAAAAGAACCAGAACCAAAAAGGAAAGGAGGAAAAGGAGAAGGCTACTGATGAGCCACTGAAACTGACTTATGCTTATGCTGCTAAGCCCCTGCGCTCCAGGGCGCCAAAGGGTAAGGAAATACATCTTGAGTAAATAAGAATGGTTAACAACATTGAGACACAATCACTGATGCGATACGTAATCAGGTACTGAGACTGGAAAGGAAACCGGAGGTGGCTACCAACGACACTACTATTGCCAGAGGTGCAAGGGGGACCACCCCGGAGTTGACTGCAGGGGGAATAAGGTGGAGTGTAATTTTTGCGGTGTACTCGGGCACCGGGCATATGAGTGCTACGGGAACCCGGAGAGTAAGAATTACAGACCCAGTTTTAAGATTAAGACTAAGACCGATCAGGGAGCTGGTTCTGACGGTCAGAAGGGGGCGCAGCAATCGGCGAGCAAGAACCCACGGGTAGCCCAGAAATCGGGACCCACTACACTTGGTGGACCGGGAATGAGCCTGAACCCTCATCGAGGCAGGTACCGCTATAACCATTTAGTAATAAAATTGCCTGCTTACCGCATTACATGCATGCTTAGGAATAAATAAGATAAGTGAGAAAGATAAGATTAGAATAAGTAAGAATAACCTATACCTTAGGAAGCTTCAACATTGCTATCCAATGCCTTCACACCTAACCCGGAGTACACCGACATCGAAACCATAGACTTTCCAACCGAACAATGTCAGGTTATCCGCCCAGGTATGATTTTATTAAGGGGATACCTGACACCCGAAGCGCAAATAGCCATCATCAGGAAATGCAATCAACTAGGAATGGGACCGGGAGGTTTTTATACACCGGAGTACCCAGGGGGAGCAAGAATGAAGTTAAAGATGATGAGCTTAGGCAAGGATTGGAATCCGTATGCCAAGACCTACCAAACCATGAGGACACAGGATGGAATCTCACCACCGGAAATACCCGAAGAATTCCATCCGGTAAATACACAAGTCATGGAGATCGCTCAGCAGTTGGAAGCTGAACCGGTTCCAGACATACAAGCAGACATTTCATCGTAAACTTCTATGAGAAAGATGGGTGACTTGGACTACATCAGGACAAGGACGAGACAACGGAGTCTCTCGAATGAGGGATACCCGTAGTGTCTTGGTCCATAGGAGATGACGCTGAATTTTTGTACGGCGCAGAAGCGTGCGGACCGTGCTAATAAGTTAATACTTAAGTCAGGGGATGTATTAGTTATGGGAGGAGAGTCAAGGATGTTATACCATGGGATTAAGAGAATCAAGCTGAATACAGCACCGTCAGTAATGATTAATGCGACGCATATGAAACCAGGACGGTTGAACCTAACCTTTAGACAATATTAGCTATGTAACGTTTTAGTGTGAGATAAGGAATGAGATGTAAGATCAAAGCACATGTTGTAAGCAGGATGGTTATGAATAAAATAACAGTGTTGTTCATATAAATTGTTACGACTCGTGTTATACCATCATTACTCATGAAGCTTGTGAATACGATTAGGTCATGGACTCGGTACGGAAGGTGCGCTAAGCATACTTACAGAGGCTCAGGCCGACGCCAGCGGTACTATCCTCACCGGCACCTTTCGATTAGTGGGATTGAGGCATCAGTTCTCTTCGACTCAGGGGCCTCGCATACCTTTGTCTCAACATCTTTTGCGAGAAGGTTGGGGCTAGACGCCGACGAGCTACCCGACTTCACGGTTACGCTCCCGTCTAAGGAGAAGGTTCGTCGCACTCGCTACTACCGAGGAGCCATTGTCAGAATTAAGGGGGAAGACTTCCCAGTCAGTTTTATTGAGTTCAGGGAGTTGGGATTTGATGTTATCTTCGGGATGAACTGGTTGGAGCGGCACAAGGGTTGTATCCTCTGCGCCGAGCATAGATTGCTGCTCAGGAGCCCGTCTGGGGTAAAAATATCATACCGCCAGAGGCCCAGAGAGCCTTCGACTAAGATCATCACCGCCATGGCAATGTATAAGGAGTTGAGGAGAAAGGAAGAAGTGTACCTCTGCTATGTACAGGACATAGAGAGAGACCCCGAGTTCGACCCCGACTTACCGGTAGTGTCGGAGTTCCCCGACCTATTTCCACGGGAACTGCCCGGCATGCCACCCACTCGGGAGGTAGAGTTCACCATCGAGCTGCTACCTGGTACCGGACCGATAGCCAAGGCACCATACCGCATGGCTCCGGCAGAGATGAATGAGTTAAAGGAACAACTGAAGGACTTGTTAGACAAAGGGTTCATAAGACCAGTGTATCACCATGGGGAGCGCCAGTTCTCTTCGTAAAGAAGAAGGATGGTAGTCTCCGCCTCTGCATCGACTACAGAGAGTTGAATGCAGTGACAGTGAAGAATAAGTACCCACTACCCCGCATTGACGATCTGTTCGATCAGTTGAAGGGAGCATCTGTGTTTTCCAAGATTGATCTTAGATCGGGGTATCATCAGATAGCCATTAAGGAGGGAGATATTGAGAAGACGGCATTCCGGACACGATACGGCCACTATGAGTTTACAGTGATGTCGTTCGGTTTGTCGAACGCACCGGCGAAGTTTATGGATCTGATGAACCGCTTGTTCCGGGAGCAGCTGGACAAGTCGGTTGTGGTGTTTATTGATGATATTTTGATATACTCGAAATCGAAGACTGAGCATGAGGAACACTTGAGGAGAGTATTGGAGATATTGAGGGAGAACCAGCTATATGCTAAGTTCTCCAAGTGTGAGTTTTGGCTTGACCAGGTCTCTTTCCTAGGTCATGTCATCTCAGATGCTGGGATCTCAGTGGATCCAGCAAAGATTGATGCCGTGCGTACTTGGCCAAGACCGAAGACTGTTACCGACATCCGGAGCTTTCTCGGTCTGGCAGGTTATTACCGGAGGTTTGTTAGGGATTTCAGCAAGGTCGCGAAACCGATGACCAGTCTGATGAGAAAGATGCACCGTTCTTATGGACGGCTGACTGTGAGAGATCATTTCAGAGTTTGAAAGACTCACTGACCACTGCACCGGTTCTGATCATTCCAGACGGTACAGAGGGCTTTGAGGTTTACTGTGATGCATCGGCAGAGGGCTGGGTTGCGTGCTCATGCAACATGGCAAGGTGGTGGCATATGCCTCACGCCAGTTGAAGAAACATGAGGAGAACTACCCCACACATGATTTGGAGCTGGGAGCTGTAGTCTTCGCTTTGAAGATATGGCGCCACTACTTATACGGGGTTAGTGTGACGATCTACACCGATCATAAGAGCTTAAGATACATATTTACTCAGAAGGAGTTGAATCTCAGACAGAGGAGATGGTTAGAATTCTTGAAAGACTATGACATTGACCTCCAATACAAAGAGGGAAAGGCCAATGTTGTAGCGGACGCCCTGAGCCGTCGAGCACACTCACTCCATTCGCTAGTTTCTTTCTCCAGCTTGGTTGATGAGGTGCGAGAGGCTCAGAGGACAGATGAGTATATGAGAGAGGTCAGACAGAAGCTGACAGATGGTACTTTTGAGGGTCAGAAATATGACTTCAGACTTCACGACGATGATCTGATCAGACTTAAGGGCCGGTTATGCATACCACGGGGCAACACGGATCTGAAAGACCGTATACTTAGGGAATCACACTGTTCTTCAGTTTCCATCCATCCGGGAGCCTCTAAGATGTATAAAGACATGAAGAGATACTTCTGGTGGTCGGGGATGAAGACAGATGTTACCGAGTTCGTCTTGAGGTGTCTCACATGCCAGAAGGTAAAATTCGAGCACCGACGACCGGGCGGAATGGTACAGTCGATGCCAGTTCCGGAGTGGAAGTTCCATGATATCTCCATGGACTTTGTAGTTGGACTCCCACCTGCTAGGGGAGGTCTCAACATGATATGGGTGGTGGTGGATCGCCTTACCAAAGTAGCCCGATTCATACCGATGAAGGATACTTGGAAGGTGACCAAATTAGCTGAGTTGTTTGAGAGAGAAATCATGAGACATCACGGGATACCAAAGACCATAGTGTCAGATAGAGATACCAGATTCCTTTCGAGGTACTGGAGAGCTACTAGAGAAGCGTTGGGTACAGAACTCAAGCTGAGTACCGCGTTCCATCCTCAGACAGATGGTCAGACTGAGCGTACTATTCAGACACTCGAGGACATGCTGAGGGCATGTGCCTTAGACTTCCAGGGCAGTTGGATTGACAAATTGCATCTGATCGAGTTTTCATACAACAACAGCTATCACGCTTCGATCAAGATGGCACCTTTTCAAGCATTGTACGGTAGACCATGTCGTACACCGCTCTGCTGGGATGAGTCGAGTGAGACGGTCATTATAGGACCAGAATACTTAGAGCAAGTTAAGGCTGAAGTTCAGCAAATCAGGGAGAACATGAAAGCTGCTCAAGATAGGCAGAAGTCGTATGCTGATGTTCGACGACGAGACCTGGAGTTCGCAGTGGGCGACCGGGTATTTCTGCGAGTTTCACCAATGAAGGGTGTATTCAGATTTGGGCAGAAGGGCAAATTAAGCCCGAAGTTTGTTGGTCCTTATGAGATTACGGAGCGGGTGGGCCCGGTTGCTTACAGGTTGAATTTACCTGCTGAACTGGGTAAAGTGCATGATGTTTTTCATGTTTCACAGCTAAAGAAATACATGCACCACCCCTCCCATGTGTTAGAACCTGAGAGGTTGACATTAGAACCGAATATGAGATCAGTGGAGATTCCTCAGAGAATCTTGGATAGTAAGACTAGGGACACTCGCCATAAGTCTGTGCGACTGGTGAAGGTTCTCTGGTCTAACCAGGATGTCGAAGAGGCCACGTGGGAATTAGAGGATAAGATGAGGGTGAAGTACCCTTCTTTGTTTACTGACTAGATCGTCTGTATAGGGTACGGGGCGTACCCCTTTTTAAGGGGGGTAGAGCTTCCTCGCTTTTGAGTTAGGAAACGAACATGTTTGTCGTTTGTTTGGTTGTGTAAGATGTGATTTTGTGTAAGTTGCTACACTTTGGTGATAAGTTTGAGATATGTATAATACTTTTGTATTGTAGGTATTGTATTTGTGATTGACCTTCGAGTCTTGAGATGTGTGAATGAGAATATAAGATGTGGTATTAAGATTAAGAAATTGAGTACCGTGAATGATTTAGTACACGTGTGAACTTTGGGGACAAAGTTCTTTTAAGGGGGGTAGATTGAAATACCCCAAACTTAGATATGGTGTGTAAGTGATAACTAAGATATAAGAAGGCTAAATAATGCCTTAGAAACATTAAGAAACCATTTTAATCAAAGAAAACATAAGGAAACACCAAAAGAGCAGTTTAAGCAAAAACGTGCTCTAAGCTTGGAGAGACTTGGGTGAGCACCCAAATATCATTCTAAGACCTTAGTAATATCCTAATGGTCATTTTAAGCCAATTACCAAAGAAAACCAAGCTCAAAAACAAGTTAAAACATAAATTGTGCTTTAAGGACTCTTAAAGCACATTTTTGAAAAATTGTCTTAGAAAGGGGTTTTAAGTGGCTAAATCCCATGATTACTCCTTAATAACTTGTGTACTAATTAGTATCACATTAGGAAGTAAATCAATGGGAAATCAAAAATTTCACAAATATGTGCACTAATTTGTGAATAGTAACCAAATAGTGCCTAGTTTAGTCTTTAATCAATTAAGTAATTAATTGGTCAAACAAGACCATGACCAGCCTAATTAATGAGGGGGCCGGTTTTCTAAGGGTGTGAGTTACCAAGAGTGGCCAATTAATGTTAGAAGAAAAAGAGAAAAGTAAGTTGTTACTATTTGCTTTTAAGGAATCAAATATCTTATATGCCATCTCTCTCCTCCTTTCTTCATTCTTCATCTTCTCCATCGATTTCTCTTGCTCTCTTTCTTCTCTCTCACGTAAGAAGCAACCTCCATGCTAGCTCCATCTTCTTTTGCCCACATCTTGCTCATTTAAGCTCCAAAATCAAAACCAAGCACATATATCTCTTAGTTAGCTCAAGCTCTTTCTTTCTATCCTTCCAAAACTTCAAGAGCTCCATTTTGGTGCCAAGGAAAACCGCCATTATAGGGGGAAACTCAAGCTTGGAGACTCCATTAGCTTCTCCATTCTCTCAAGGTAAAGAATATGTAAGAAAATCTAGGTTTCCATCATTTTCTCTCCATGTCCGAAAATTATCACTCATGGGGTTCCATTTTTATGCCTTGTTCTAGCTTGTTTTCTACTCTCCAAAGGATAAAAGAGGTCCTTCTTGCTTCATATCCAAGCTTGTCTTGAGAGACCAAGGTAAAACAATCAATTTAATACCTTAAAACACATTTTTAACCTAGGTTTTATTCCTTAAGGTTAGTGTGTTGTTTAGTACTCATTGGAGTCATTGAATGTTGGTTAGAACATTGGCAAGGAGAACTTGGTTGGTGACCGAGATTGTTCAAGGAAAAAGTCTAAGGAGGAAAGTTTGTGAGCTTGTAAAAGAACAAGGTAAATTACTTACCTTAGGGTGTTTTATTGTTTAAGGGGATGGGATTTAGATAGGTGATGAGTTTAGTGTAGAGTTTACATTGGAAAAGAACTATAAAAACCTAGGAGAAACAATGACTATACTTGTGAACTTGTGACTAAGGAGCAAATGAGAAAAGAGATAGTTTAAGAATGTCAAGGTGAATTATAAGAACATTTAAATTGCAATGGGAGCCTTGTTGTGTGTATTTGCAGGTCAAAGGCTATATATATTGAGGAAATTCAGTGTTTAAGATTTGTGCATTTAAGGGCCTAAGTGCCAAGCAATTTTAAGTTTATGCACTATATTGTGATGTAGAGTAGTTTTGATGTTTTATGTGTGCTAAGGAGGTTTGGTGAGAATTTGAATGTTGATAGCTAATTAATGGTGAGAAACTAAATGTTTTGGTGTAATGATATGCTAGAGAACCCATGGCAAAATTTAGTGAGGAACCTAAGTGTTTAAGATGTTCTAAGGAAATTTCATGACCAAGGTAGTACTAGGAAGTTTTAGAGGTTGTCTTGATGAAAAAGGGTGAGTTTAAGGTGTATAATGAGTTAGAATGACCTAGACATGATCATGGAGGATTTAGGAATCAAATGAATGTGCTAGTGTGTTTAGGACTTAGGCAAACATTGATAAACTAGTAGAAAAGAAATAATGTGTTGGATGAAGGTGTCATAAACTTGTGTAGGAACTTTAAGTAGTTGCATAAAGGAGTTTTAGATGGTGAAAGATGCTTGGGAGATGATGTTATAGTGGTGAGGAAGCACTGGCATATGGCTATTAGGTATGAACCACCACTTAGAAACCTAGTGAAAAACATTACAAGTGTTGGCATTATTATAAGGAGAATGCATAATGACTAAGGTGGATATTAGTGAGTGATTTAATGAGTTTTGTGGAGGGCTTAGGGTGTATTTGAAGTGCCCAAATGAGGTTAGAACATACTAGGATATATGAGGTGAAGTTTGGAGTTAAATGGGAATTTAGAAACAAGGTCCTGGAGTCGACCGACCTTAGGGACCGGACCTGCAAGGTCGGTCGAGCTCAGTTTACACTACCGGAAAGAGTTTCTGGAATCGACCGAACTTGGGGACCGGACTTACAAGTTCGGTCGGGCTTGTATTTTGTGTACGAATTAAGTCTCTGGAATGGACCGACCTTGGGGACCGGACTTGCAAGGTCGGTCATGCCTAGAATTTTGTACGGGAATTGGTCTCTGGAATCGACCGAACTTGGGACTGGACTTACAAGTTCGGTCGGGCTTAAATTTCCCACGGGGAAAACTCTCGGGAATGGACCGACCTTGGGGACCGGACTTGCAAGGTCGGTCGGGGTAAAATTTTCAAACGGTAATACATCCTGGAATGGACCGACCTTGGGTAAGGTCGGTCAGTAAGATCGGTCGAGCCAAAAACACAAAAAAAAAGAAATTTTAAATTCTAAAGATGATAATTGGTAGTAAGGTATGCCATTGGTAGGGTAATAATGATTAGGGACCTAAGGACCTAAGGAATTAAGTTAAGTTAAGTATAAACCTTAAGTTTAAAGTTAAGTTAATATGGTTAAGTGGTAAAGACTTAAGAGGGTATTGAAAGGGAATCTTTAGGGATTAAGTGTCTTAGGTAAGGTGCAAATAACTAATGGCCTAAAAAATGAATGAATGTTTTAGGTTTGTGAATTGGGACCCCGGAGAAGGTTAAACAAACGACAGTCGACGGTGAACGGTACAGTCTTCCTTGTGACCTGCTTGCTAACGAGGTGTCCCTCGGCTTGTGTGCTACCTGTTTTTTGATATGACTAAGACAAGATAAAGCATGCAACCGGATATTAATGTTCTCGTTGTGTATGTGTTTTCTACACTAACCCACGAGGCTTAAGGATAGCTACTAACTAAGCTTGATACTTATTGAGTTAAGGAGAGGATTTGTACATTGGTGATTGTTGGTTAATACCCGTCAAGGTTTAACTAACACTTGGTATTTAAGACTTTCACTAACCGTAACTTGGGGTGGGAGTGAGGAATCCGGAATGGTACCGGCACATGTGTATTGGGGGAGGTCGGTATCTGAATCAGATCCGACTTCGAATAAGACTTGTCCTCGGACTCGTCGCCTAGGTCAACAAACCGACCCAGACCACCCGGACTATGTTTGAGGTGGGAGGCATTAAGGATGGGTGGGGGATCAAGCCTACATCCCCAAAAATTAAGAAAGGTAGCTTATTGTCGGATAGTGCACTGCTACCGGCTAGGGTAATCAGCCCTACAAAAATAAGCAACCAATTAAGGGCTAACCAATCTAATAGTGGAATGGTTGGCAATTATAAGGTTAGGAGATTGTGGATTTAAGGAGTTAAGATCTAACTACTTATTAAGGAAACGCCTGAGTCGTTCATTTGCTTTTGAGCTATTTATGTTCATGTGGTTGTTGTTTTATTACATTTCATATTATGATTGTGATGCTAATCAACTTCCATGCTATCGACAATTAGTCGTCGTAGCCCCGTTAGCTTGGGGGCCACGGGAGGGTCATACAACATTCGTGCTGACCCCCTTTGGGGGCTGTTTTTACACTTGCAGGTAAGCGGCCATGAAGTCACACCACAGATGGAGCGGGTAGCTCTAGGTGGGACTTATTTGAGTACGGGTAGAGCCTGTGCACCCGTCTGTTGATAGTTGAACTGTGAAATATTGTATGGTTTTAGAGAATTTAAACTCAGTTGGTGTATGTATTATGGATATACGGTTGTAAATATTTAAGTAACGGTATTTCTTGTTGATTAGACCGTGGCAAGTCCTGGTGATCGTTTATTTCGCTGCGACGTTTAGGTTATTTGTTAAGTTGCGATAAGCACGATTGGCTTAGGACGGGGTGTTACAATACCAATTCCTTAGTCCAATCTTAGTACAATTACAACTTCAAATGAATCCTTATACAAATGCAATATCCGTACAATACTATACGAGTATCTAAATTCCTCAAGTTCATCGATAACAAATCGGTCTCACCAGTCAACATTTACAAATACAAATCAATACAAATTCTTAATCAACTACCCAAGCTTATACAGCCATCCCCGTCCTACACTCGTACGGTGTTCAACTTCAAGTACCTGGAAAATAAAAACGGTGCCCCTACGGGCTCAGCAAATTGCTGCATATGAAATTCGCATACCCCGCGTGCTAACCGGGGTACGCCGACTACTTTGTCGAATACATGGAGTTCATTCGTGCATACGTACTTACTAATACTACGACATTACAAGCAGCGTTACTTACATACATACACAAGATTCAATACCTACGAGGGAAGATAATCGTCAGTCAACCGTTCATATTAGTTACCCATTCATCCAGGTTGATCGGATGCTCTCTTTCTCCCCGCTCGGGTTCATAAGCTTACACAATCATGTTCTTACTTACTTGTTGCTTTACTCATACTTCATTACTTCACTCGTTACCTTACTCATTACTTTACTCGTGCTTGCTCAATACTCATTACTTTACTAGTACTTACTCATTACTCAATACTCATTGCATTACTCGTACTTACTCATTACTCAATACTCATTACCTTACTCGTACTTATCCTTACTCAATACTCATTACCTTACTCGTACTTACTCCTTACTCAATACTCATAACTACTTCTACTCACTACTCACTCAATACTCATTACTTATAGCCTCCGGAGGAGTCATACACAAGACTCACCACCGGGCTTACAAATACAAGCGGACATACGCTTAGCTCCTCAAATACTCAAATGTCCGTTTTACCGGACTACTCAAATTCCCAACACTCCTCTCTCGGAGTTATTATACAATCTCATGGATTAGCCCAGAAGTATCTCTCTCGATATATCTACTAGCTTAGGGAATTGCCAATGTCTAGTATTCTCAGATTTAGGGTTTCTCCAACGTATCGAATACTCTCATGTTCGGGACATTGTTTACATTAGTCAGATCCTCTCATTGTGGGTCGACTATTTTTCTAAGGGGTTTGGAGATCCCTTGTCATTCTTTACTTCTCTCAAAGTTCATGTCTTTAAATTTTCATCAATCCTCTAAATAGAGGTTCCTTATAATTTCCACTAGTAATTGTTTGTGGATTATTCATTTCGGTTCTCTAACCGTTACGGGAGTTTACTAGTCCCGTACACTCTCTCACACTCTAGTGAGTTCATACGTTTGTGTTATCGTTATTCTTAATTCAATAGTTTCGTGTGTTCTCACATTCTCGTTAGTTTCCAAGATGACTCTTTCTACGAGTCACTAACCAATCGTTACACAACTAGAAGTCGACCTACAACGCTAAGTTAGACCATGCAATCATACAAGGGAGGTTAGTACACACGACATGCATCAAGATATACAATCAAGCAATAGAAAATTTTTCATGCTTTTATCTTGATTAGGTCGTCACGCAAGCCACACACACAATCAGTGTAACTCGGTTAGCATACGGGGCATGAAAAAATCATACCTTACACCTTGGTTTAACTTTTACCGTGTCGCCTCACATTGTTCGGTTCACATACGATCCTCTGATAATGTTTCAAACATTGCTATTAATATCATGTTCATACGGTACGTAAATAATTACTACTCCCGTACTTACCCCATTGTCCTGTTATACTTAGTTTTACTCATGTCAAATTATGTTCTTACTTCTCACTCGTTCGCTACACTTGTTTACACTTCTTAGGACCTTTACATACCACCAAACAAGGCCTTAACAACATCGAAAACCATTACCAATCAATCCCCCATGTTTAGAACCCATTAAAGCACTCTCGGTCAAATTTTGGGGGTGGTTCGGGACGTGGTGCGACCCCTAAGTCCCGGACCCTGCTAAAAACTGCTACTTAGGTGATTTTTGATCCCCAAATCAACCCTTAATTCACCCCTAATCATTCCATAATATTTCCACATGTTTAAACATCTTAGAACACTCCTTAAACCACCTTAAATCGTTGACCCAATCCTTGCTCAATTCTTGCTTAAGTTCTACATTTTCATTCTTGCATTTTTACACTTTGCACACTTGTGCATTTCTAACTTCCTCTTGGTGGGTTACTACCTTCTACCAACTTCACCAAACTACTTATTGACCATTACAATTCCATCCTTGACAAATGCATTCTCTACACCCAAGTCCATCCTTTTCTTTCAATGTCATACAACCTAGTTTATTTCCAAAGCTCTAAGGCATTAATACACTAACTTGCTACAGATTTTTACACTTCTCTTCCAAGTTCTCCAATTACCATTCCAAGGTTATTAATCAACGTAACTCCATCCTATAAACACCTAGTTAAGCCTAGGTCATTCTTTACTCAATATACCTTCAAAACTCCTTCGGTTTCTATCGAAATTTTGTCATAACTATGTTGCTTTTCTAGCATTGTCCAAAACTCATCTCATCACCAAATTTCATTCAATACTAACCAAACCCTTAGTGGGTTCTAACAACACACAATACTCATCCAAATCTCATCAAGTTCTCCAAATACATCATAATACATAATTCATACACTATTTGGCTCTAAGGCCTTTAATTCAAACCAACAATGCATAAATTCCTCATCTAACTACTCAAGACACATTTCCATACAGTTTTAGGTTTATTCTTTTGGTTTTCCCCATTCCCAAAAATTCTAAAACATCAAGATAGTAGTTAAGGTGGATTTTCTTACCTTAAATATTCAAATCCCCTTTTTAGATTCACTTCTTCTCTTCTCTCGTCCATTTTCGGTCAAGTGGCAATGTATTTGCCAATGCTCCAGCCCAACATTCAAGTAAAGGTAATGAGTTTAAGTAGGAACACTAAACTCCTTAATTAAAATGCTTAAGACACTAAAATTGGTCATTACCTTGAAACCCTAGAGTTGGTCTCTTGCCATGAATTAAAGGAGAGGCTCTAATCCACCATTGAAGGCTTGGAAAGATGCTCAAAACAAGGAAAGGAACAAGGCATAAGAGGGGGGAAAATCGGCCACACTAAGAGGTGGAGAAAAAAATGAGTTTTTCTTGAAGATTTTTACCTTGGATGAAAGGGGAGACTCCAAGCTTCAAGAAGATATGGCTTTCTCTTCAAATGGCCAAAACCCATGGAGATGAACTTCTTCCTTTTCAAATTTTAAAAGAGAGGGAGATAGGTCTTGGTGATAGGAGCAAGAATCTATGCTCGGTTTTTAATTCGGAGCTTTATTGAAGCTTGTACAAGATGAGAAAGATGGAGTAGCTCAAAGCGTGAGGTATAAGAAGAGGAAAATCAGAAGAAGAAGAGAGAGAGGGAGACTCACACTGGAAGAGAGGAAGGGAGGAGGGAAAATCAGAAAAGTAGAGGAGAGAGAAGAGGTAGGTGAGTATTTGTTTCTTCTCACCTTTTGCTTTTTGCTTTATTCTCTCTCTTCTTCTTTTCTCTTGTTTAATTTACTAGTTGCTGAATGAGATAGTATATCTCATGTGGGGGGCCGGTTTTTAGGCAGTCATGGGGGCCTTCATTGGCCCATTGACCAAGTTGAGTCAATATGAGTCCACATGTGCTTAAACTGTTACTATTCATCGACCGGACCCATTTTCCGGAATTTTCTCGTTTCTTTAATTTTAATGGTTCTTAAACTTTCATTAATGTTTAATTTTTGTTATTTAGTTAACTAATTTTTACGGGTTCATTTGACCACTCAAAGTCATGTTTTCGGGTTTTCTCGAAAAACGTGCGCTAAAGCTTTATTAGCGTTTTTAATTCATTTTATGGATCCGTTTTCTTTGGGAATTGTTCCTGTATATTATTTAGGCATTACTAAGCCTTTTACATCCATATAATACCCTGTTCGAGGTTGTATTCCTCCTACGTCACATAACGCTCATTTTTACGTTTTTCGCTTTTTAAGCGTTTTCTCTTTATTTTGGATTTATTTTCTTTACCAAGATTACTTAGGCACTATTAGGTCCTCAAATACCATATTAGAATAATTAATCACCATAATTAAGTTCGGGGTATTTCACTTGGTCTATGTATACTAACCAACAATATTATATATATACTTCACTATAATTCCTTGAATTATATAATTCTATTATTTCATGTAACTCCTTTACATTGACATTAAGTCCTAATGTCTTAATATTACATACTGAATTTCCCCATCTTATAATAAACTCCATCATCCTTAATATATTTCTCCAATCATATTATATAATCTAACAATCTCCAAATATTCATACTCATTTATATGAATTATAAAACTCCTTTTATAATCATTGAACCTCATTACTTTATCTGAAGCACTTAACCTCCTTAATTGTGCTAACTTTCACATACTAATGATTATGACCATCATCTATACTAAAATACAACTCCAACTATTCTATATACTCGGCATACACCCATAATTCTTTAATATTACGCTTTTGCCCATATTTGTTTTCTAACATTATACAATGACATCCCATATCATATATTATAACTCTATTTCCTCATTTATTTCATTCCAAAGGTCTAACCCAATGTTTTTAATAATGCCGAACTGGCCCTAATATTATTCCCATAGTTTCCACACTACTTTCCTTAAATTACAAAGTGGCCACACATTTTATAAATCTTACAATTTAATCCTTAATTCACATCTATCTTAACCTTCCAATTTAATCACAAACTCTAACCCAAAAATTTCATATTTATGAACAAACCCCCACTAGGTCTGTTATGTTTTTCCACACTACTGTTTCCCAAAATTGGGTTTTGACCCCTTATACTTTCTAAACTTTACAAACAACCTCTAATCTTTCTTTAACTTACATTTCCATCTATAATTTCTTTTAATTGGTCAAACCCTCAAAATTTCCTCCTAAGTTGACTAACAATCTGCCATTGACCCATACTTTCCAATAATTATGGTTTGACCCCAAAACTTTCCACACTTTACGAATAACTCCTAAATTCTTCTAAAATTGCAATTAAGCCCTTTTCTTCTTCTTAATTTGGTCAAAGGCCCATATATCACCTAAGGTTAACCCTAGCCTCGGTTTTTACCTTAATTTTCTAGAAATTACAATTTGACCCCAAATGTTTTCTAGAATTTACATTTAACTCCTTAAACTTATAAATTCTATAATTCATCAAATTGATCTCCTAACTCTCGGCCAAATACATAAATTATACTCCCAACTTTATTTCATTCACCTATTTAGCCCAATCATAGGTTATACACCTCCTTTACATATATTTCTTCTAAGGTCATTTGAATTACCTTTTTGCCCCTTAACCATTTCAATTACATTCCGAAATTTCCCAAACTGTCGAAGTGTACCCAAACCACTCCTAGTACACTTAAATAACCAGAACATCATCCAAAATGATTTAAAACCTTAACCTATGCTATTAAAGCATAAAAAGTGCATTAAAGCTCCAAAAGCAAGCCTAAACATTTGGCTAGTGTAAAAATCATAACATAAGCTTAAAGTATGTTATAAATGCACCAAAATACTATAAAGTCTCTGCCTAATTTTTCCAAGGCATAATACTTTCAGCTTATTACATATTTACCCCATTTCCTTTATAACTTTGACCTTTAAGTCATTAAATCATTCACCAACTTATCCAAATGGGTTTATAACATTTTATGTTCATTCTTAGGTCTTAATAGATCATTTTAGTCAGATTCATTTTGGCCATAATTGTTTCCCCACAAATATAACACTTTAAAACCTTAAAATGTGTTTTAAGGCTAGCATCTTACCTTTGTTGCTCCAAGCTTGTTTTTCTCAACTCTTCACTCACAACTCTATTTATTATATAGGGGGAGTTAGTTTATTTCATAAAACATTAGTATAGGTGATTATTCAAGAGTTTAACAACTTAGATTAAGGTTTACCTTCACAAAAATGATGTTTTTCACCAAATTTGTTCCTTGAACTTTCAGCCACTCTCTAGGAAATTAAGCTCCACTTTTTGACAGATTTGAACACATGGAAAAGATATCTGGTTAGCATCTTTAATACACCATAAAAATAGAAAGAGTTTAAAGCACATGATGTATCTTAAGAAGATGAGTTTACCTTTGATGTTCTAAGAAGATTTTCTCCACCAAACTTTGGCTACAATATGGAAAATAGATGAGAATACTGTTTAGGGCAGATCCAAGGACGAAATATGAAATACCCCGAGTAATTACCACTTTAAATTAGTGAAGTTTAAAAGTTGAAACACCCCTGAACAATTAAACACATAACATCATAAATGCGAGGAGATTATCCGGAAATAACGTGTTATATGATATGTAATTTGAACAACTAAGTGTAGTATATACATGTCCGCAAACATGACAACGTTACACATTAACAAGGACACGTACTTAGGTATGTACGTATATGTATTTTAACGTTACAATATTACAATGTCGTATGTAATAAATAATAACATCGCATAGTTATGTATAACTAAAACGCGACAAAATAAAAGGGTCATATATATATAACGTAACAAAATTAAGTGGTTGTGTATCCAACTAATAACGCGATATATTATATAGTCCCACATATATGTAAATAAACAAGTATATGGCTTATACAAAAAATGGGGGAATACGCTCCCTCTGAGGTTCGAACCCCGCACCTCTCGTATACCTCCTAAACGCTTTAACCGGTTGAGCTGTGCTCGTATTCAATAGTAATCTGCACCTCTAGACATATGAAGCTACTAAGTTATAAAAAAATAGTGAAACATAATCTGTAATCGACATGTACACAGCACTAGCACTAGCGCCAACCCATTCACGTGCCTTTTCATTTCAAATTCTCAACAGTGATTCTTCTCTAATTCCCCTCTGTTCATACGCACGCCATGAAGAAAAAATTGCCACCACCGATTTTTTTTTCTCTTATCAGTATACACCTGCTCCCTTCCTCTTTTATCGCATACCCCCACTCCTTTCACCTCGGTACCAAGTTTTGAACAGCTAACGACAACAACTTTTGCTCCTTCACATGTGGGCACAAAATCCCTCAAATCCCACTTCCCATGAGCACTGCAACAGAGCGTTATACTACCCCCTTTTGTCGAGCTTCCCTCCTCTGTCCCATGTCGAACCAGCAGCAGACCCAAAATGGGACACATCAGCTTTCCATTCTTTTGACAACCGGACACTAGCTCCCATGATTTTAGTTCCCACGCACGACTGAAAACCATCAAGAATGCAACTTGCCCTTCCTCTGCATGATACAACAACAAGTCCTGCATTATCTCTTTCTGTTTCGTTCTCGTGCAGCAGCAATATCTCCAACCTGCTGCTACCCCTTCACGTGACGGGCGATAAAGAGCGCATAGGCTTTATGCCTTTCTCCTTCTTTTGAAAAAAAACTAGGGAATCCAGTCACATGCCCACGCACCACACTGCTCGCATGAATACATCAGAACAGATACAATAAAAAATGAATGGATTTCCATCCTCAGTAATGTTGCAGACGGCCTGGTGAACAAAGAGCATACACGCTCTGCGTGCCTTCTTTTCCCCCTGTAGAAATACACTCCAGTTGATCTTCTTCTCTCCTTCTTCACTTGTGCTCATTGCTTCCATTCTCTTCTTGCACCTACGCTTTGAAGAGCTAGAGCTCTGGTGCTTAAATGCAACCAAACTGGCGAACAGGAGCACATGTCCTGCAAATCTTCCTCCTGCTCCTGTTACTGTCATGGTAATATTGCAAGCTCCTTGTTCCATTTCCATTCTGTGTAACTCATGACAATATTGCATTTGAACAAGAACACGTGCTATCTGTTGGATTTTCCCTCCTCTCTAGTGTCAACTCCTCGGAAACGGGAGCCACGGGATCTGTTGCGTCAGGCACACCAGATTGAGGGAAGGTGGGTTATTTCTTTCTGGATCCATCTCCCCACTTGCAGAACCAGATAACTAACCAGCTACGTATTCATTCCTCTTTGTTATGTTCAGTTGATGAACAAGAGACAATTGCTCCTCGGTCCAGCCTCTCCCTGGTTGATAAACAGTAAACCAACGCATCAGAACACACCCACTCTGCACACCTCCTCGTTAACTCCTTGTAAGTCGAACATGCAGGTGTTACTTCTCTTCGTTTTCTCTTCTGTATTGCAGTGTTCTCTAACCCATTCCTTCTTTGTGTCTGCACCTGGTGGTGATAAATCCCTGGAACCGCAACACAGTGGCCAGTGAATGGAGTATGCCAATTCTGTAAACCTACTCAACCCCTTGTCGAGTTTGCTAAACAGCAAACGAGGAGTTTCTGCCATTCTCCATATTCCCTCCTCATGTCTGCTCCTCTGATGCGATAAACTGTTGCAGCCGCTGCACTTGCACGCCGGTTTGCATGGGGCTGAAACAGAATCGGTAATGCACTCAAGCACGCTCTTTTTCCACTGTGCACATTATCATAGCTGAAACCTCTAGTTTCCTCTACTACACCAATATACAGACAAGAGCATGATCATTTACACTATCTCTGCAATTGACATTATAATAAAGGCCTTAGGCCAGGCGTAAATGTGAAGTTAACCAACAACATATATGCGGTAGTTGCTGTCTTGGAACCCAAAACCCAAGTGAATAATAACTATCATACGTGGCTCTGGTTTCCAAAAGAAAATGTATGTATATGGGAATTTCTGAAGTATAAAGCGTAACAAGTGAGGTGTATATGTGATACATTGGTGTTATAATGCATAACTGGTAACATAGGTATGCATGCACTATGTAGTTAAAACGCGTACGTAGAAATGGATGTATATATATATATATATATATTATTGTGATGAATTGATAACTCGTAACCGATGTTAGCTATAAGTTAGGAAAATATATAAAAACATATATATATAGTCAATTAAGAGCGCTGGACAGTGCGAAAGGTACGTAACACATAATCGATAAGGGATATGGGTAAGTTGGAAGAAAAATATATATATATATATATGCATTAGGGGGAAATGATAATACGTAACCAAGAGGGTTATAAATTAGGAAGGAAAAGGATATATATTATAATATATCTATATATATATATATTATATATATATTATATATATATCGTATAATAATTAATTAATGTACATAGTACTTAACTAAGAATATGTGAGGAAATAGTTTAAAGACTAAAGATATATATAGATATATATATATATATATATATTAGTATATCTATATATAATATATATATATATATATATATAATATATGTATAAGTAGTGATTTTGGGGAGTTTGGAGACATTATATACCGTCACTATGAGGATGTAATTTTTGTGGGCTACTTTTAAGGCCGCATATCCAGGCCAAGTCAAAAATAATTACCTTGAGATCTAGATGGTTATTATTAAACTATATGGTTATATGGGTTACCGGTGGAAGAACTATCATGATAGTAATTATAGCTACTTGGGAATATCTTGGAAAATTATAGACATAAATGTAAGCTTGTTATATGGCTTAAACGAATTTCTAAAACCATATATATCTATATATATACCTTATATAAATAAATAAATAAAAAAGAGGTCAAGGTGTGACAAAAAGAAATATAAGGTATAAATAGTAACAACAATGACCGAAAGGGATAGTCCTCTGGAGTTTTATAAGTATAACATGCGAATTTATTAGAATAAATGAGTAAATGGTAAAACTAGGAAACCATGGGAGTACTTTTGTAAATACAATCAAAATGGGTCAAAGAATCATTTAAGTGGTCAACCTTGACCGCCTATGAAGGTTGGCCAAAATAAAAGGATAAGGATAATTACTCTAAGTATGTAAAGGAATATTAAGTCTAAAAGAATAACAAAAAATTATTATAGGGAGTATATGTAATTATCAAAAATTTTGGACATAAATGGAGGTTTTAATATTTGAGGGGATTAGTATATAAACCTAGAAAGGTTTTAGGAATTTAAGTAATGATATAAATTAATTCAGGGGTATAATATAAGGGTTTAATTAATTAAAGTGTTGGTTATAAATAAAAGGGTTATGATATAATTATGGGGAAAATACGGGTGAATGGTCTATTTGGATACATTGAGGGCTCATCCATAACTAAATATATATGTTTATGGAGAGATAATATAATGTTGAGATACCTTGGGGTGATGATTAACGAGGTAAATAATATAACGGGAATAACAAGTCACATACGAGAGTATGTTACGACCAGCGGGAACGTAACTGTAACAACGATGTAAACGCCCTAGGAATTAAACAAAAGTCTAAGGTGAATACTTGGAGAGTTCTAAGGGCTAGTATAAATTGTACATTCAACAAGTCACCTAGGGGATAACACCCGATAAAAATGCGATGAACTAGGGAAACGTCACAAAGGTCGTCACATGAAATCATAAACTGACAAGTTATTTTAATTAACTCTAGGGCCGTAACAAACACCAACTGGGACCCCGTGTGTGAGACAACCCTTTTGCTTCTGAACCAGGTATGGATATGTGTGGTCCGTATGTTGTCGTGTTACACGGCTTGTTTGTTGTGTGCCTTGTGTGAAAATGACCATAAGATCAAAGCATGGAATTTAGATTGCTTGCTTATCTTGCTTACATGATTGCTATACCCTTGTTGCATATTATTTGCGCGCACACAGTAGTTTAGTCCCTTCTCGTTTATGGAACTTGAGATGAAACACGACGAACCACGCAAACAAAACAAAACAACTATACAAGGAGAAAACTCCTCTTAAACTATAGAGGACTTCTAATGACACCCACTATGGTGTTGATCTTATAATGATAATGAAAAGTAAAGTACCAGTTGGTGGAACACATCCTGGGGTCTAGAGATGACCCTGCTTTCTCGACGCATGATGCCAGGAACGGAGGATTAGCTATGGAGAAGACGTTCTCCAACGTTTGGTGATAAGAGAATTCATAAATAACCCTTAAAGAAACAAGGAAAGATTCGCACCTACATGATATGGTCACGGGATCTAAACTATATCCCCAGACCTAGTGCAAGGAAAGAGAAAGAAAATACACATTATGGGAACAAGAGAAAAGAAACAAAAAAACACAACGCTCGAATGATCCCATAGTGAGGATCATGAGTATAACATACCTATGCACACATTTTGTTATGTACATGATTGTTGTTGTGATACTAGCAGCTTGTTGTGCTTGGTTATTGTTGATAATGTTTTGCTACCTTTACATGTGTATGATACCATGACGCATTGTGGGGTGTTTTACTGCTTTATTATAGCATTTAAATTGACTTAATAATATTCGACCAAGTAGTCGTGTAGCCCGGCAACATATGGGCTACACATATTCATACTCAGCGTAGTTCGCTGAATCCTTTACAACCCAATTTTACAGGTATTGTGCCGGACGATAACGGAGTGTAGGCGGGATGGCTACCATGGGGGTAGTCCATGAGGGCATGACTTTTGGGTTTGTAGTAGTATGATTAATGTATAGGTTGTTACTAAACCCGAGATGTAAATTACAGTTTATGATTTGGTAATTTTGTTGTAGACACACGGTATTTGGGAATTGTACTTTATGTTGTATACGAGTTTTGATATAGGGCTTTTTCCAGTCATACAGACCGTAACTTGGTATTGGTAATGTGGTCGTGTCAACCACGTGGGTGGTTGGCGTCTGTGACACCCGGATGGAGTTTATACCGCTGCATAGTTATCTTGTAATATGGCGAGGAGCGATGTTTGTGCTATTGGATGTTTATTCGGGGGTGTTACAAAATATAGCTTAAGAGTTCAAAAAGACTAGATTATGACTTACCTTTGAAGTCACTTTTGGAGTTGATTTTTGCTTCAAATTTTGGTCAACCAAAGGGGTGAATGGAGCTTCATTTTTGTGTGAGAAAAATGGAAGGAAAGGGGTATAAGAATGAGTGATTTTCGGACATATATAGATCAAAGGAAAGGATGAAGGTTTAGAGCACCTTTTTCTTACCTTAAGCTTGTAGAACTTTGCTACTCTTCCTCCATAGTTTTCCTACATATTTTTGGCTCCAAGACTTCATATTTTCAAACATGAAAAAAGGGGAGTGAGTGAGTGGTTTTCTTGCTATGTTTGATGAAGAAATGATAGAGATTTAAGGCATTTTTCTTACCTTAACTTCTGTTGTCTTCCTCCCTTGGTTATTTCCGAAAAATTTGACCTCAAGACCTTCAGATTATTAGACATAAAATGAATATAATGTGTTTGTTGTTGTCCTTGTTTTGTTTGGAGAAGAAAAGAGGAAGAATAAAAAAGAAATGATGTGTTTAAGGCTTAGAACATGAAGTTCTTCAATGGAGCTTTGATGTTGGATGAAGATGAATAAGGAAGGAGATGTCATCAGCCACAAAATTGGAGAGAGGAGAGAGCATCTGTCGTGCAATATGGTGTGTATGGGGGGAATTAGTATGATGAGTGTTATGTAAGGAAGTCTAATAGAGTGTGAGTTGGGGTCCCCTATGTGGAAGACTTTTATGACACTATGAAGCTTTCATAAAGTAGAATTTACTTTTGATTTTTGCTTTTCCCTTCAAACAGTTCTGCAAGGGTGTGAGTGAAAGAATCAAAGTATGACTTTGTCACTTATAAGATCTTCATCCATTTTTCCAGGGTTGATTCTTAGCCCATGGATGCACCTACCAAGGCCATCAAAACCGGCCACACATGAGGGAGAGAGAATGTGTTTTTGTGTCTTTTGTTTTTATTTAATATTAAGGTATTACATGTTATTCTTTTGGACTTATTTTATGTGTTAGGTTGTAACGTGTTTAACTACTTTTCCTAAGGTGTATTTATTTGTGTTCTTGGTGTAATTGGTATACTTACTATTTGAAATACCCCAAACTAATAAAACATGGATTAAACATCTAATCACATTAATTAAGGCCTAAACATGCCTTAAAAGTCAACTGAGATCAACAGTGGTCAACACAAAGCAAGATGTTGCACCCTTTGACTGTTTAAGGGTAAATAAATACCCAAATGAACTACTTAGGACCTAAAAATTTGTCCTAAGCATAGTAATACATTACTAAACATATTACAATTGTTGGAAAACACTCCAACACAAAGAACAAGCATATTCATGCTTCAAGGTCAAGTAGGGCAAAAATGTGCTCTAAGAAAACCTTAAAGGTCTAATGACCTCCAAATGATATAAAATTGGATACCATGATCAAATATCATGTAAGGAACACAACAAAACAATTCTCAAAGAAAACAGAGCTCAGAAACACCTTGTGACACAAAATGTGCGCTAAAACACCTTAAAGCACGTTTTTGTGTATGGGCTCTAAGATAATGACTTTTTGTCATTTTAAAGACTGGAGTATATCATTTATAATATTTATGTGACATGATAGACTATATTTTAAAGTCTAAATCAAAGTTTGAAAATTAAAAATCAAAAATGACAATTTAGTATGAATAGTAACCCAAATAGTGCATTTTCAAGCAATATTGACTAAGTATGGTCAATTAGTTGACCATCTTAGCCCTTGGAGGTCGGCAGCAAGGGAGCTGGGAAGACATCTCACACAGCATTAACACAAAATATCTACCAATTTGGTGATTCACCATTTACTATTACATATTATAATGTAAACTTAACTTAATAAGCTAATTAGATTTCAAACCTCATTAGCTGCCTTCCCAGCCGACACAGCAGCTTCACACTCTCCATTTGGCTTCTCCAAACCGTGGCTAAGTCACCAAGAACAAGGAAGAACACCTTGCTACCTAGGTAAGCTTAATTAGTCATTTTATGCTCATTTTCTTCACAATTCTTACCGCTTTCAATGGCGCAAAGCATCAACCTTCCATCAATGTTCTTATTGTTTTGGAGGTTAAATGGAGGGTGTATCTCGGCCTTAACAAGGGAAGAAGTGGAGAAAGCTAATCTTGTTTCTTAAGGTATAAAAATGTGCTTTAAGCTCATATCTTTTGATTCCCTTCAAATTCGGCTGTGAAACTTGTTCCTAGCCTTATTATCTTCATATTAACATACTTATTCAGTTGGTATATCAAGAGCTTCAAGGTATAGCCAGATCCAAGCCAAAAACACCATTTTAGGCACTTTAAACAAGGTAAAAATTAGCCATCTTTAATCTGAGTTATACCAGTTTAAAGCTTGGTTTAGTAGCTCTTTTGAGCTCTTTAACTGTGTAAATTTAGGCCGAATTAAGCCTTGGGAACCTTGGTATTTTAAGGTAAATTTTACCTTGAAAATTGACATTAAACACTTCTTTGGTTAGATCTTGCTTGGAGACTAATGCCTTAATTGCTGTTTGAAAACATGTAACAATGCTGGGAAATATTATCTCCAATCAGCCGTGGCCAAACAAGGCCTTAAATAGGCAAAAAACAAGTTAAAATCACTAACCATTCACTTGGTATATTAATATGTGCTTATACATATTGTATAATATGTGCCGTGAGTGAACAAGGTATTAAGGTCTTTTTTGACCTTAGGTGATTAAGGAATGGTTTAATAAATTTTATAACTAATTAATTATTAGCATAATTGTCAAATTTAAGACATTATGCGGAAAATTGGTAAATAAAGAAAATATATGTAAGGGCCGAGAGTTTAAGGCTTTTATGGGCATTTATGTGTATTTATTTTATAAGCCAATGTTTGTAATAAGGCCATGTACTTTAGGCCATTTTATTTATGCATTTATAAGCTTTTATTTAAGTTTAGGTGATATATAATTATTACCGCAAGGAATTGGGGTCTTAGGTGTAATTAAATTAAATTTGGGGGCTATAAAAGGATATAGCTGAAAATTGGAGGTTTAAATGAGTTTATATAAAAATTATAAGATTATATAAAGTTTTGGGGTTAAATGGTAATTTCTGAAAAGATATGGGTATAAACCGTAATTTATGGTTATTAATGGTCAAGGAATTATTAAGGTGGTCAACCTTGACCATATGGTAGGTTTTGACCAAATTAGATAAGTTAAATAACTTATTTAAGGTTATATAATAAGATAAGTATTTTATTGTAATAATTTTATAACATATGTGGTATATATGTTATTTCTGAAAGTTAAGGGTGTAAAATGGTATTATAAACACCCATGGGCTATTAGGAATTTTAGGAATTTATTGGTTGATTTTGGAATTAAGATAAACTATATGTATAATATATAGTTATTATGTCATTATGACACTTTGAAATAAAAGATGGGGTGGTATAGCAAATACCGAAAATATATGGGTTAGTAAGGGTAATTATAACCCTTTGGTGAAATTTGGTGATTTTTAGAATTATATAAGAGTATTTATTAGGGGGTTGCTATTCGCAGTACAAAATTACTAATCACCGCAGTACAAATTTTTTTAATTCATATTGACGTTGTACACATGTAATGATGTGTCGCTGTGTTTTTTTTTTTCAAAAAATGATATCAGAAAGTAAATTTACCGAAGTAGTTTGTAGTTGATAGTAGCGAATTTTACTAGTTACTTTTTTGTTGGAATCAATACAGGAACCTTTTTTTTGTAAAAAAAAGTGTTGGATTACATTTTTATGTGTTTATATTACATTTTTATGTGTTTATATTATTAATTTGACTTAAAATTAATTTGTACTGCGAATAGCAAATACTTTACTATTCGCAGTACAAATTTTTTTTTCACCAAACTTAGTTGAATAAGTTTGAATGTTACGGGGAGACACTTTTTTTTGAAATAATAGATGTTTGAATAACCAAATTTAAGTCAATATGAGTAAAACAACAACTAAGTTAAAGAGCAACTAATTTATAAAAACTAATTTATGAAAACTAAGTTACAACAACAAACTAAGTTAAAGAAAGACTAAGTTACAACAACTAAGTTAATGAAAAACTAAGGTATATACGTTGATCCAACTATCTAACCTAGATTGTATTTGATGAATCCAAGGTCCGACAGTGTTTGGATTTCTATAAGTGAACCACTGCGGATAGACAGGGGGGAGTGGGGAGTCATGAACCATGCCGAACCTTATGAAATGACCCTCGGGGCAAATTCCTATGTGGATCTCTCCTCTTGGGCTATCACGATCGGTATAATTATCGATCGGAAGGTATGTGCACTTGCCGCACCCCCATAGACAGTAGAGTAGAAAACTACTATCGAAGTGTACCTTGTCGCGATCACCAACCCCATTTCCGTGTGCATCCATTTATGTGGAGGTGCTGGCCCTCCTGAATTCCAATGAAGCGCTCTTAACATGCCGTTGTACGGTCCTTCGTTAAAAATGGCCTTGTATAGTCCATTCGCTGGTGCTTGATTCTTCATGTGATTGTACAATTGTACACGGACATCTTTCCACCTCTCTTGGTCTGAATATAGGTAGTCAGCAATGACCCTGAAACCACAATTCCCATCTCCACGAACATCAATATACCCAGTCATATATTGATATAGGTTGGGGTTGAAATTCTGGTAGTATGGGAAGTCGTCAAAGGGCTTGAATCGACTCGGATTTGATGATCCTCTATTACGTGATCTTGTATTTGATGTCGCTCCTTGTGACTGGCCTGCCCTTGGTCGGTTACGCTCCCAAGACGAAGGTTCACGTCGGTTTGGTCTTGAGGGCCCGGTAGGTCTGCCAATCCCAACCTGTTCCAACGGCTCTCCTAATTGGCACACCATATCTGGGTGAAGGAAGTTTTGGAGTTGACTGTAACATCTCGCAATCAGAGTAGGATCATCTGACTGTGCTACCTCAGAAGCTATGTGTCGCCATCTATTTTGTTCTTCCTCCATGTAGGATACCATATCAATCGTCGATTCATGCTTCTCCCAGCTTAGGGTATACCAAAAACGATGTATATCCCTCTTGGAGCATAGTATACCATTATCCAGCATGTAGTTTAATTTACAAGCGCAAGGTAATCCATGAGAGGTTACCTTGTCACATCCACAGATTGAGCTGTCCATTTGCACATAATTCGTCCTTCCAAGCTCCTTGACTAGCTCATCTAAGCAAAGGGTACTAACCTTCCCGATCAGGTCAGCGATTGGAACCCTCATGTGCTCTCTTCTGTGTTTTGTCCTGGCTGCCTCAAAATCCTTTTTTAACTCCCGGATGCTTGTATTCACATGATCGTGAATCTTTGGAAAGATTACATCCAAAGTGTGTCTAGCACTCCTTAATCTCGCCTTTAGAGAAGAATGTGCGGCCTCCACCCTATCAAATGTTTAAGTAAGTTTTATAGATCTATAACAATCACTGTATTATCTTAAACATTACAAGATTAACAATTTTACCTATTTGTCGTTGTGTTGCCGAAGTGCAACACATTCTTGACCCAAGCCTCCACAAATTTTTCCTTGTATTTCTCCCAGACTGATGCAACATACGTAATGAAACGTGGGTAGCTTCGGTATGTCTCCTTGAAATATGCGTACCTCTCGTTGTAGTCCTGCTCTGTGCTCGAGTAGACAACCGAAGTCCACATTCGGACTGCAGCCGCCGCCCTTCCTCTATCACCCATATAAGTCTCGGCTTTCCCCTGAACGTTCCTACTTATGTGCCACCGACATAGTAGGTGATGAGATTCAGGAAATACCTCATCTAAGGCATTCATCAGGGCCAGACATCTGTCGGTGATAAATGTAGAGGTTGTAGTCCGCCCGAGGAGGACCCTTAATTGTTGAAGTGCCCACACATACATGTCTGTTGCTTCTGATACAAGGAAGGCGAAGGCAATGCTGAAGTTTTTGCCTATACTCGTCATCCCGATGAACTGAACCAACGGCATTTTTGCTATGTTTGTTTTATAGGTAGCATCAATGCCTATGACATACGGGAACGCATGGAGCAGTAATCTAGATGTAGGGTGTGCAAAGAAGATGGACCCAAGTCGTGTTTGATCAACTATACATGTGAAATATAATCATGTTATCTATCAAATTAACATGAAACCTAAATGATTGAAGTTATTTGAGACATACTGAGTTGACTTACTTGGATCTGTTGTGTAATCGTAGTAGTAGCTGTTTTTGTCTAGCTCACTCAGCAGAGTCTGCACCATAGATCGACCATCTCTATTTACTAGTTTTTTTTTTGTATCCGGTTGTATATGTCTTTCCTTGTTGTTGACGTTTCTGGGTTGATTGTTGTGAGCTCGGAATAAATTGCACAGGGTGGCACACCGACTCTGGTTCTCTGATCGATCATAATCTCCTCATCCTCAGTCAGGCGTTTTCCCACAAAATGACCCTCTGCCCACTCTGCGAGATCATGGTTATGCCATCCGTTACCCACTCGCAAGAAACACCCGTAGCTTGTGTAATACCCCTTAATTTTAAAAGGACAACCACATTTCTTTGAACCAGATGATCTGCGCCGGTTGATGACACCAGGTCGTGATGTCCTTCGTGGTTTCCAATACCTCTCGCACGTTATGTGGAAATCTTGGCCTGACCGAGAACTTTGAATTATGGTGTAGATATGGTTGGGATGGCCAACACTATCTACCCAAGCTTTCGCTTCTTCTTTACCACTAAAGGCCTGGTTTGTTTCAAATAAGTAACCTGTGTCCACCACCGGAGCTCGATTATACATGTCTTGCATGTAGTCATCCATCTGTGCATTATGATCCGGAACACCTTCATCAAATTCATCCCAATCTGGCAGAGTGGTTGAGTCACTATCCTGCAATAAGGGTCGAGAGAATGTTAGATGAATATTGAAATATGAAATGTTAGTGCGAATATGATTAACAACGACAATAAACTAAATACTTACTGGGCTTGATATTGGAACATACTCATGATCCGAATCTGAAGATTGACTCATGTTTAGAGAGAGAGCTTGCACAGTTTAACGAAATAAGTGTTGGAAGAGAGTAAGGAAATAGAGAGCTTCGAGAATATGGAGAGAGAGTGTGTGAAGATGAAATGGAGGAGGCATCCCTTATATAGAGGTTGGTCATGAACTAGCCACAAGGTTAAAAGTTAAAAAAACGGTAACCTGGTACGTGTACAGTGACCTGGTACGTGTACCTTTCCTGACAAAAGTAATTACCAGGTAACTTTGAATTCACTTTGTACTGCAAACGGTAACCTGGTACGTGTACAGTGACCTAGTACGTGTACCTTTCCTGACAAAAGTAATTACCTATGGTAACTTTGAATTCACTTTGTACTGCAAACGGTAACCTGGTACGTGTACAGTGACCTAGTACGTGTACCTTCCTGACAAAAGTAATTACCTATGGTAACTTTGAATTCACTTTGTACTGCAAACGGTAACCTGGTACGTGTAGAAATGTTATATTAAACGGTATATATAACATGGTATAAATAATGGGGTGATTTTGTAAATAAAGGAAACTATGGTTTATGGAAAAGAATAAGGTTTAATATATGTGCCTATGCGGCAATATATGATAGTTTTGTATAAAAACTATAGGTTATAAGTTAAAGGAAATAAAAATCATATCAATCAAATGATATTAGTATATGGTATAACATTACATAATGTTATGTGGTCAAAATAGAATTTAAATAAATTCAAGGGCTGTACTGAAATATTAAAGGTTGGAAAATGGATTTTAGACTAAGGTCTATAATGTTATAAATGTTATAACAATTATATGGGTTAGATGGAATTAATATAAGGAAGGATATTCACATTAAATAATGTGACGAACTATAAATAAATGGGATTTATAAACTAAGGTATTTATTGATTAAACCTTAGGAGTTGTAAATATGCAACATAAATTGTTACATAATATTAGGATAATAATCATAATATAAGTTGTATAAATATGATACAACTAATGGGAATAATCATCTAATATAAGATGATAAAATGTAACATATAATATAAGAGTTTATTAAACTCATGAAAATTACCTACATGGTAAATATATACATACACAAGAATAATGTATATAGGGATGAGTATATATTATGGTTGGAAACCATATGATATAATGATGGTGGTTGTTACATGAAAAATAGTTACGAACTATAAGTTATGAGTTTTTAGATGCAAATATTATTTGCTAAATATAATGGAGTATATAATACAATGTATTATAATGGATGGTGGAAAATAATACAATATAATATAGTAATGCATGCATACATGCAACTATAGGTTATATACCTAAGTTTAATGGTGGATAAGATTAAAGAAATATAATGAATTAAACTTGACAGTCGAAATGTTTTGACATACGAGTTTTAGTAACAAAGCCGACTGGTTTAGAGAAACCCGTAACAAACAACTGTAGAAAACGGGGATGAACTGTCGGGGTTACTTGTTATTCAGAAATACTGGATGTAGTTAGTCATGGAGACTGACTTATAGTTTATTACCGTTTAGATCATACTTCAGACAAGGACGCTTGACGAGCTAGTGGTCTACACTGCGCATCCTAGGTCTTGGTGAACGGTATGTAAAGGGGTTTGATCCAAGTTGTCCTAAGGAGACTCCTTGGGCTCGGATTTGGTTGATATCACTTGTGTGTTAAGTGTTTTTGGATACATGTATGTGATTGTGTGCTACTGCATTAATTATTTATGCACGAGCGTCCTACGGGACTAACACTACGTCGACTATGGATCGACTTATATAAACATACATATACGTTAATGTGATAACAGGACGGTTACTTGATATAATACCATAGTAATATTAAGTATATGGTAACCTAAGTAAAATACTTAGGGACGAGTCACGACATTGTCGGTCTCTAGAGCATGGATCTCGAACATGAATATAACCTAGATTACCTCTAGGTATGCGTGAGACCCATTGGGCAGCCAGGTAATAAGTTATATTCTCCATAAGACTAAGAGCATATCTTAAACATTATGAGAGAGAGTTGGTATGAGTTGAGGTGAGGAATCCCGGTAGTTTACGAACTACTTGGTTGCGCAGTTGTGATCACTGAGGGGTACCCGATCGGGTTCCGCTCCAGGTTATACCCATACGAGCCCTATTTGGATCGTGGGTCAGGTAGCTACGACTTTTATATGGACGTCTTACGAGACATAAGTGAATAGTCAGGGGCCTCCGGACCTCTGGCGAAATGAGCACCTTTGTGTGTACGGGAGGACTACTGTCCATGGTGAGGTTATCGGGTTGTCTTAACATGACGCCCAACTGGTATTAATTAAACATGGTTGGATGGGGCCTTAAAGGCCAAGGTAAATTAACTATGGAAACTGTACGCTACGGCGATTGTACATTGTACATATGGATGGGGCCTTGAAGGCCAAATTAAATTAAATTAAAAATGGATGGTGAACGCTACGGCGATTGTACATTGTACATTATACTGTTATTATTCGATACGTTCGATATACAATTGTTGTTTGTAATGATTAATGAATGATTGGATTGGATGGATGGTTGAATATTTATGAATATTTGGATGGATGATTATGTATATTATACATGTATATTACAGTATTGATTATAACTGTAAAATGGAAAAGCATGAACTCAATCTAATAATAAGATGGTTAAAATGACTAAGTGACCATTAGGGTCCAGGCCCGGCATACTCAGCGTCTATCGCTGATACTACACCATATGCAGGTTATTGATTATCGCCGAAGTGCGGGAACAGGGTAATTAGAGTTTACTTTAATTACCGCACATGGAGTTTGTTTGTATAGCAATGAAGGTGGTGAATTGTATTATGGAAAAGTTATGTATATTTGGGATTGGGTAGACGCTCACCTGTCGATATTTATGAGTATGGACATAGTATGATGTATAGGAGTTTTCTCGTTATCACGGCGGTTAGTAGTTTGTTTATAATGGAAGTTGGATGTAGTTTGGCTTCGTTGCTCGCATGGGCGAGTAATGGTCGGTGACACCCGAGTGAGTATTGTTATTGTTATTTATTCTTCCGTTGTAAAACGTTTTATTTATTGCTACGTGAGAGATTATTACGTGATTATGGAGAGGGGTGTTACAAAAGTGGTATCAGAGCGGAGTACCGCTCTAATGACGAGAAAGTAGGTTAAGACAGTGAGCTTAGGACTTGGGAAATTATGGGAAACGTTTGTGAGGTATGAGACGATTCGTCTTAAAAGATATTGTGTCTAGTAACGCAAATTGCGTGACATATTAGCCTTAAAGGCAATTCAATATCTACTGGTTGTGTACGGTAATTTACCGAGTATTTATGTGACATACTGTACTACAGATGTCTGGGGGAACAAGAGGGCGTGGTACTGGTAGAGGTGCAGGCGGTGACCCCGTCATTCCAGGAGTTGCAGAGACGGTTGCTGCCATACTCGCACAGTTTGGTACTCAAATAGAAGGAGCACCAGCCCACCCGCCACAGCCCAGGGAAACGAACTGGCTGAAGTCAATTAGCGAGACCCGACCACCTACCTATTCTGGGGAGCCAGACCCCGTAGCCTTGGAGTGATTCATAGTTGAACATGAGAAAGCCTACGAAGCTTTACAAGTACCTGCCAACTAGAAGGTTGTCATTGCTGCTTTCCATCTGAAGGATGCAGCCAGCACTTGGTGGAGGTTGGTTAAGGACCATCACCTGGCTACGCCCGACTTTTCGTGGGCTGCCTTTGTCGAGTTGCTGAGGGGGAAGTACTACCCGGCACATCTCAAGCTGAAGAAGCGCCATGAGTTCAAGACATTGTCTCAGGGAGGTCTGACCGTGGATTCATTGGTCTGCTGGACTTTATCCCCGGAGTTGATTACTCAAAGACCCGTTAAGGTCGAGAAGTTCCGGGGGGATTGTTGTTTCGCATCCAGATGGCGATGGGTGCTACCCTCTACACTACCATCCAGGTATTAACATGGAAGGCATAAATTCTTTACTTACTACAGTACCGTTTAACCTTGTGAGAACTTACCAATGAGATTCCAGGAGTGTTATGACGCTGCCTCGAGGACGGAGCTAATGCTCCAGACTCGGGAAGAGACTCTAGGGGCAAAGAAGAGAAAGAACCCGGAGGGAGAGTCTGAGGGTGGAGGAGCATCTCCAGGCGATGGCCAAAAGAAGGGAAAGTAAGGACTTATCCCATTCTAGATTATTTATCATATTAAATACCTTTTGAATGCTGACCCAAAACCTTAAACAGGAAATTCTTTCAGAACAAAGGGCAGCAGGGTCACCAGGGAGCGAAGGGAAAGAGCCCGTCCTTCGGTTGACCGGCCCAGTTATAGATGCTCAGCCTCTAAGATCTGCACCTCCTAAGGGTGAGGACACCTACCTCTTAAATTCAACTGTAACCTTAACCTTTATATCATCAGATATTAACTTAAATTAAATGCTATCATCAGGCACCGGACAACCCCAGCGCCATTTCTATTGTAAACGTTGTGGGAAGGACCATCCTGGGGTCGACTGCGATGGCCGCAAAGTTGTGTGTCGCTGTTGCAGGAAAGAGGGCCACCGGGAGTTCGAGTGCTGGATGAACCCTGAGAGCCGTAATTACAGGCCACCAAGGAATACTCAGAAGACCTCAAATGGAGGATCTGGAGTACCACGAGGCGGTCAGGATGGCCAGACATCTACTGATGCTGGAGCCCAGAGAGGCAAGGGAGTAGATAGGGCATGAGTACCCTGACTCCATGAGACCGCTGGTGGAAGACTTTTGCTTACTATGTTATGTACTTACCTTGAATGTTAGACAGAGATATGTTATAAGTATGTGGGAGTGTGTCATTGACCACTTGCCTTTTGTGTATGACTTTTGGGAACTAGTGTTGTGGACTCGATACGAGTAACCTTGGAACCTTAACGGGTTATATATATGAACAGGATGTTAATGCTTACATTATCATGTAGCCTATACTCGACGACGCAGAGTCAATGAGACCAGAGATTACTGAACCAGAATTTCCACCTGCATGGCGCACTTGCTATTGCAAGCGCTATGACAAGTAAACCACTGAAATTTCCATCTGCCTTGCGCACTTGACAGAGCAAGTGCTGCTACTGCTATTGCTACTGCAAATGCAACTACTACTTTTTAGTCTTTTATTATAAATATACCAAAAAAAAATGTTTTCCAAACTTTTTCATACAAACCTTAAGATTAGAAACCTATGCAACTTTGGAAGGACCATTAGTCCAACCACTGCAACCGAAGAAACTATACAGCCACTGTGATTGTAAACCACACCAGTTTAATTGTTTGGGGATTTTCAGACAGGGCTTATTAGCCAAATACCATCAGAGTATACTCGCATTTAATGCTAATCACTACTAGTGATACATGTTTAGTCCTTATGGACAAGCATCCCCTTTGTAGATGCACCACCGTCAGTGAGGATGGTTGGGAAGTGAAGATCCAAGTTGCTCAAGCTATTATGTAATCTGCAATATATCCAATTAAACGGATGAGGGAACGAATATGAAATATGGGTGAGATATGATCAGGATAAACAGGGAGAAAAGGAATATGTGTTGCACTCAATGAGATCGATAGGAGAACCAAGTTTACTAAATATAGCACAGATTTTACTTACAAGCCGGCGTTATGGCTTATGGCTTATGGCACGAATTACCACTAATGCCACTAAGGCAATAATACTTATTACAAGATAACTGATAACATGAACTACAAACAAAAAAAAGAGAAAAAGAAGAGGAAAGAAAAGAGGATATCTATCAAAGGGAGATTGACAACAGAATACTTCACAATAACTGTGTGACAAACATTACCAGTTTACTAAATGAGACATGGGACGACCGCACTCCGACAGGAGCATGTGGGCCTGACAGACTTATTTATGAGTTAGTCGGGTAAGTAGTAATGTATTAGTACGGTACCCCATGCAAGTAGACAAGTAGTGTTAGGAACACGAGAAGTAGTCAACTCCGTATTAAGGACAGTGATACAGATTACCTCGAAGATGGACGAGAAGAGCCGCTGTTAAACCAACGGGCTAAAGAAATTAAGAACCTTCAACACAGAGCAGTAGACAGTATACAGTGAAGACAAGGAAACCGGTCAAGGACGTGAAAGAGAAGGAAAGAAACATGAAAACCCATTATGGACGAATATTATGTAGAACCCTCATAAGGATCGAGCAATTCTTGCAATCCAGAGGAAATCTACCAGATTATGTGAACATAAACGCGTGACTACGCAATGATGAGTGAAATACCCCAAACCTTGATATGTGGTTTAAATATCAAACTAGGTTATATAAAGGCTAAAAAGTGCCTTAGAAACATCAGTGAACAATTTAAACCATAGTAAATGCAATAAAGCACTAAGACACGGTATGAGCAAAAACATGCTCTAAGCTATGAGTGAACTTGGTTAGGACCCAAAGAGCCTACCAAGACTTAATAACATTCAATTATGATTTAATAAGGCTAAATAAGTCCTTAGGAAACCTTGGTGGACAGTTAAACCAAATAAAACACAAGGAAATACCTTAAAGTCAATATGAGCAAAAATGTGCTCTAAGCTTGGGATAAATTTGTATAAGACCTAAGGGTCATACCTATACCTTATAAATATGTAAATGAACATATTAAATCAATTACCAAAGAAAACCAAGCTTGAAAACAAGTTAAAACACAAAAAGTGCTTTAAGGAGTCTTAAAGCACGTTTTTGAAAAATTGTCTTGTAAATGAGTTTTGAATGGCTAAATGTCCATCATTACTCTTTAATTAACATGTGTACTATATAGTATCACATTTGGAAGTCTATATCAATGGGAAATCAAAAATTTCACTTCTATGTGCCTTGTTTTATGAATAGTAACCTTTTTAAGCTAGTTTGTAACATATGTTGTTATAAGCAATTAAGTTGGTCAACAAAGACTATTATACCCTCCTAGGTATATGGGGGCCGGTTTTTCATGGTGTGAGTCACCAACATGTAAAAGAAATCAAATAAGTAAAGTAAAGCTTAAAGTAAAAGTACTATTTTGCTTTATAACATAAATATCTCCAAAAGCAAACTTACCTTCTCATTTCCTTCTCTTCTTTCATTTCACACGGTTTCTTCATCTTCTCCTTTCCTCCATTTACGATTTGCTACAGCTCCTCTCTTCTCCATCTTCATTTCCTTGCCAAATCCAACTCCATGCTCCAAATCAAATTCTAAGACCATATTTGTCTTAGTTAGGACAAGCTCTACACTTCTACCTTTTCAAATCTTCAAGAGCTCAATTTTGGTGCCATGGAGAATCACCATTGATGGAGCTTGAGCTTGTGTTTCTACACATTATTATTCTCCTTTGCTTCTAGGTAAGGAATCTCAAAGAAAAATCAAGTTTCCTCTCCTTTTAGTACATGGCCGAAAATTCACCTCACCATGGTGTCTTTACCTTGCTTGTTTTAGCTTCATTTGAATCTTCCAAGGGCTAGGAGGAGTCCTCTCTTGATACTTGTTCAAGCTCTCTTTCCATTCCAAGGTAAAACAATCATTTTAATACCTTAAGATAATATATGTAAACCTAGGGTTTACAATGAGATGAAGCATAAAGCTTATATACTCATTTCAATGTTGGTATATTGTTTAGTAGTTGACAAGGAATGAAATGCCTTACCGGTTTTAAGAGGAAACAAGAAAGAAGTTTGTGTGGAAAAGAGGTAAAATACTATCTCAATGTGGTTTAATGCCTTAGGAGAGATGAGCTTATAATGCTTGTTAAAACTACCTAAAGAGCAAATGGTGAATGACTTAGTAAAGTGTTCTCAAGGAAACTAGTAAAAGAACATATGTCTTGGTGTATGTATTTGCAGGTCAAAGGCATTATTTATGTGGGAAATTCAGTGTTTAAGGTTTATGCAATTTAAGGGCCTAAGAGCCATGTTATTTAAGGGCCTAAGTGCCAAGCAATTTAAGTTATGCACTATATTGTGATGTAGTGCTAAATGTGTGAAGTTTGTGTATAAAAATGTGTTTGGTGGATTTTAGGTGTTTTGAATGAAATAAGGTAAAAACCTAAGTGTTTGGATGTGAGTATATACAAGAGAAGCTATGGCCAAATTTGGGAAAATGTGTGAGAAGTTCTAAGTGTTTTAAGAAAGTTTGGTGAACTAGGAAGTTGTTTTAGGTTTAGGTAATGTTGATATCCAAGGAATAAGTGATGTTTAGGTAAGATGTGAAAAAGGAGGTTTAGTTAGTAAGAAAAGAAGCTTGAGAGATGATGTTAAGGTGTAGAGGAGACACCTTGGTATAGTGGTCATTATAGGTGAAATACCACCTAGAAATCTTAAGGAGAAAACGTTGTAAGTGTTAGGAATTTTGTGAAGATATAAGTAAAGGCTTAAGGAATTAGAAAATGAGTTTTATGAGTGTTTGAGGATGTCTTAAGGTGTGTTTGAAGTGCCCAAATGAGGTTAGGGAGTACTAGGTTATATGGGGTGAAGTTTGGAGTTGAATGTAAAAAGGAAAACAAAGGTCTGGGGCAGACCGAACTTGCGACCGGACTTGCAAGTTCGGTCGAGCCCAGTTTACCCTGCGAAAATTGGCTTCTGGAATGGACCGACCTTGGGGACCGGACTTGCAAGGTCGGTCGGGCTTGTATTTTGTGTACGGATTGAGTTACTGGAATCGACCGGACTTGGGTAAGTCCGGTCGGTAAGGTCGGTCGGACCAAAAATGTTGTTTATGGTTATAAAGATGATATTTAGACATTAGAATATACCTAGGAACATTAGGTAAGTTTATACAATTGATGGAGGTGGAGAAGTAATGCAACAAGGTTTGAAAAATGCAATTTTACCAAGTCTGTAGCTTTGGTCCGGGACCTAGGTCATGGTTCAAGTCCCGGACCAGGGGTGTAAAATAGGCCGAGACTCACATAAGGATGTGGTCCGGGACTTAGGCCTTGTATAAGGTCCCGAACCACCCCATTTTAAAGGCCGGGAGTGGAGTTTGCTTCTGGTCCGGGTCTTAAGTTAGGGACCAAGTCCCGGACCACTATAAAAACATGGCTTTAGCTTAGTAAATGATGTCTAATGATGGGGATAAGTTAGTAATGATATTATAAGGTTATGTAGGACATGATAGGTGAGTTATAGTCACAATTTGGTGGGTGAAAAGTTGTAATAAAATGTGAAAGTAAATCAAGTTAAAATTGATAAAGTTATGTAACTAAGTTAACGGGGAAAAGTTATAAGCATTAGACATTAAATGATCGTGCTACCCCGATGTTAATAAAAGTACATGTAATGTTATCAGTTGTTCGAGAATTGCTCGAGGAACGTAAGTGGACGTGATAAAGTGGACTCTGGTGACAGGTATGGTTTTCTTGCAACCTGTGTCCTACCGGATTACACCGGCTTGTATGCCAATGTGTTTTCTGTATGTTTGCCACGTTATAAGATAAATCATGAAACGAGTTTACAGTCGTTATTGTTGTTGTATGTTTACGTGCCGATACCGGTAACCTCGAATGCGCTTGAAGGGCTAGTTAACCACTATTAGGTAAACGTAGGAGAACGGTATCCGGTAACAACGTTACCGACTTAAGGAACGTTCTAACCACGGCTATGCGTGAGTTGGATATGTGATGTTTGGTGTGATGCTGTATGTGAATGTATGACGCTCCCTTCCCTTGGTGTGTGTCTAACAAGACTTAACCCAATGTGTGATTGTTTAACTAAGTTCAATGATGAACTTCTGACAAGTGCTAACGGGGGGAGTGAGGAGTCCGGTCTGTTCCGGCCACGCGTGTGAGTATGGGGGTCGTTGTCATAGCAGGTTCGATCCTCTCTGTATGTTATGGTTGTTTTCCAATTTGGTTCCCAACCTTCCCTTAGCTTAACCAAGGCTATTACTGCTCACGTCGGGCCCAGGGGCATACTATTGTTATGTTTGTTTCGGTGTGCTTGGTTCACTATATCCGAGACACCTTGTGTTAAGTTAACCGTTCATTTAACGAGACGGTAACGAGTTATGTAACGAGCTTATCATGAGACTGGCAACATTCTCTTGGCTCACCAGTGTATTAACAATGTTTGGGTCGGTTCCTAAGAGGACCATTCCCGTTATGTATGTATCCTTGTTGTGGTGCAATATCTGTTGCGGTGTTATGTTGTGCACGTGGAAACGTGCAAGGTGTTGTTAAGTGTTGTTATGTAGTGTATGTTATATGTTGTAAAATGTGGAGTGGTGGATCATGATATGAATCCCAGTTGAGAAAAGAGGCGTTTAAGGATACCCGATTTAAGGGTAAGTGTCGTCTATTAAGGAAGTAGCTCCATTAGAGGAGGAACACTCTAGGGATAATGAATACCATGAGGACTTATTAAGTAAGGGTATATTATCCGTTTGTTGAGCCCGTTGAGGCGAAATGATTAGTGTTGTGTGTTTACAGTTACATGTACGATTTAAAATAATCAACCGCATGCTAAGTCGACAATCAGTTGTGCGTGGCCCGGTAGTATGTGGGCTGCGGATTTCCATACCAGCAAATGTACTGATCCCCTTGGGCCACACCTTTCTCTCCTTTTCTATTTCATACAAGAGCTGGAAGCCGTTCGAAAGTAGGACGGGGTTAGTCGTTGTACATGGGTAAATCGTTCATGTTGTATATATACAGTAGGTGTAGTAAGACCGAGATTGTTATCGGCACTAGTTATCAATACTCGGTTAGTTGGAAGGTGTATGTTGCTGTTGTGATTAATGGAAAGGGTTAGATGTGCATCGCTCGGGATTTAGCCCATCAACCGGTACAATGTGTAGTATTGGCCTTGTTAGCCACGTGGGTGGCTACCGGCGTGTAACACCAACGAGATAAGTAATGTGATGAGGTTGTTTTTCCGCTGCAGTTTATTTAAGTTGTTATTTTGGATGGGGTGTTACAGAAAGTGGTATCAGAGCGAAGTATCGCTCTGATGACTGAATTACCGAGCTTAGGAAGTACGAGTTAGGATTTAAGTACTTTGGGTTAGGGTTGAGTGATAGCGTGAGAAATACGCTAGATAGGAACTACCAGTGAATACTGGGAAACCTACAGTATCCATCCCCACCCTCCACAATCCCTGTTTTAATTGGGAAAAGAACGCCAGAGAGATGGAGGTCCCCTCTTACTCGGGATACCCGATCTGGCTGTTATAAATACCTTTGGGGTACGGAGACCGTCATGCGGTAGATTCCGAAAACTGGGAATCCCGAGCGACGGTCTCCATCTGAACAATGTTAACCGCATTTAATAGCGAAGAATGAAGAATCTTGTTATAGAGAATAGAATTTCCGGCAACCTGGGTCGACATGCCGAGAGTCGAGGACAACCACTTGCAACGCACTGAACGTGCACAGGCAGAAATGGATTAATAGCACCCGAGACAAGTTTCTACGGAACCACAGTTGATAAATAAAACACCAACTGTGTACCGACCGGCAAGGGGGAACAAACGTATGCCCAAATACGTGGAACGGGCTACAAGAGAAATACAATACTAAGACAAAAGGGGTCTCCCAGATGGGAACACCTAGTTGAAGATTATCATGTGAAGACAGTGAGAAGTCACCTAGAGGGTTATCATCAAGACAGTAAGATCAGTGAGGGCCAACAAGGCCACTGATGACAGTGCGGGTAAAAACAATACCACAACCGGTATGTGTTAACCGATAGCCAGTTAGCATGGCGCACTTGCCATAGTAAGTGCTGCTATAACAGGGCTGTTCGGGAAAGTTATAACCACTACAAAGTACTTGGTAAAGTACCATAAAGTTAAATATGATCGTCATAACAGTGGAAGGGCCTGTTAGCCTAACCTCTGTAATTGGGAGTACACCAGTCAGCAAGAAGCTAGACTTGGCTAAGGTAAGAAGATGTTGTGAAACCATGAAAATTTTCTTTCAAACCCAAACTTATTCAAACTCCTTCTTTTCAAAACCAAATTTTCTTTCAAACCAACACTTCTTTCCAACCTTCTTTTAAACCAAACCAGTAAAACCAAGGGCAGATGATAAGATACAACAGTGGATAAACTTTCCTTCGATTAAGTTCGGGAAGCACGGGACGCATATTGTCAGGGGACAATATAAGGGAGTTGACAACAGAACTTCACCTAGGCGTGTGACGGACACTACGAGTGTACCAACTGAATTGTGGACGACCGCACTCCGATAGGAGCTTGTGGGCCTGACAGACCTACTTATGGGTTAGTTGGGTAAGTAGTAATGTATCAGTATGATACCCCATATATGTATACGAGTGGAGTCCGAAACACGGGAAGTAGTCGACTCCGTCTACGGTCAGCAGTATGAGTCAAACAAGAGCTAAGGATTACAAGGAATAGTTGAAGTTAAGGAACTCAGTTAAATTAACAAGACTAAAGGAATTAGTGAATTCCTTTCAATGAAATGTTTAAGAGTTAGGAAGTGCGAAGGGCACAAACTGTTAAGTAAAGACATAGCATATGTCTTAAGGATCCTCAGGGATAAACATGATAGCTGGAAAGCAGGGCAAGGCAGATGCCTAATGTGGACACATTAATGTGCAATGGACGGGATGAAACTCCCAGAATGAGTACCTACACTATCAGGAGCAAAAAGGCGTGGCTAACTGAATGTACCAATAAGTGTGAACTTGATGTAAGGGCATAACTTAGTAACACCCAGGAGCAATCCTTAAAGGGTGTTCGCATCAGTAATTGTTGCACGAAATAACATGACAGAAACACAAGGGTTGAAACTAACACCCAGTTTAGACATAAGCTGTCAGGAGACGGACTGACAAACCTAAGGGGCATCACATGAAAGGAAACGTGATGTAACGACCTTGTCATGAAGCTCAATATAATATCCAAACCATGTAATGTTGTACAGAGAAGTACATATGTGTGGACAGCCTACAATGAGCTCAGCTCAAGGCAAACAAGGCTCATAAGCCATAAGCAAGATATGTTATATAAATTCAATTGATTGTAGAAGTTTATGTTGTATAAGTGATCAGAGTGGTAAACGAACCACTGCATTAAGAGTGGGGATACCTCTCGATATTGTGAGACCGCAGGAGCGGTAGTTATGTGTATCAAGCTCAAGAAATATGTTAAGGATTGACCATATTGTTATTGAAAGAGAGCAGTTAGCTTAGTAGTACGTGTGTATAAAGTGAAACACCGAGCTGAATAATGCCGAATTGTGACTCGAATGATCGATGCTCAAGGAGCATTCAGTAGTCATCCAAATGAGTGATGAACCATAATACGAATGATAAAGTATATGTGTGGAAGTTAATGTGACAGTAAATACGATGTAAGCTAGTGTTATACAATAAGCGCGGTTCGCAGTAAGCGACCGTTGTATAACTGATGTGGCAGATAAGACCAGTTATGAGTTAAACTTAATGGACATGCAAGCAAGTGATGATAAACAGACTGGGCAATAAGCCAGTGGTAGGTACTATGTGATAAGGAAACTCAGTGTGAATTCCATGGCGAATTGCATAAGGGATTTACTGTCAAGAGTTTACGCCTCTGCACTCTGTATGACTGAGTGTTTTGGTATTGCACTTGCGCAGTAATGATCGAGTGGGATAGCTAGGAATTGGAAACATGTTAATTATGAAGGAATAATGTTATAATGGCCGATGCATAGGAAATGCAAGGCTGCACCTATAGAAAGTACTTGTACAAGACCAAATGTGGAGGCATGATTAACAGTAAGTGACTACAGTAGCACTAACTGTCAAATATCGGTATGGAATATACCCCAAATGTTGGAAATAGCTGAGAGAGCACTACACACTAGGTAGTAGCTCAATCTCAACCGACAGTAAGTCGGAAGGGAACAAGTCAATCATGGTGAAATACATAGTTGTATACACAGTAAATTGTTATGGAAGTGGATAGAAAGTGTATAACTCACCGAATTCGCTAACGGTAAGAGATACCACGCGTCGGTTGAGAAACCATTGTTGCCTAGATGAAGGTGACAATTGGGGATGTACAATACAGCAAGAATAACAAATGGAGCAATTAAGCTCTACAGTTATTAGAGTTTCGCAGCAGAAACTAGTGAGCCAGTGATTCAAGTGTTGAATGTACATGGCGAACATGAGTGAATGGCTAATTATTAACGCCTAGAAGCCTAACAGGCCAGAATCGAAACCAACTAAGAGTTTAAACAAACTCCAATGAGAATTCTTGGTTTAGGAACTAAACCGCCAATATGGTTAAGATCCTCTAATCAGAATCCATTGTGTAATAGACCGCGTGGAAGTTAAAACACTTCACGACGGCAGAACATTAAAGCCAATGTTTAGTGATTGATTACGTGGGCGTAATCCCTTTTAAGGGGGGTAGAGCGCAAAACCACTTAGTGTATATTACCGTACAAGTGTACGTAGTGTATGTGACTTATATTGTGCATAGCACAAAATTATATTATTGTTTTGATGATTGGTGTGTGTGTTACGTAAACATACACATTCATTCATGGTTTAATTGTGGTAATTGCGCACAGAAGATGCGAACACCATTGTGATAAGTGTGTGTATTTGTTAACAGTTGTGTGATAGTACAAGTGTGGGGAGTAGAGAAACTCCCGGGGGAACAAAAGCCCCGACAGTGTATAAATGTGAAATGGTGTGTCGTATTTTGATAAAATATATATGTATATATATACTATATAGTGATTCATGAAAGAATACGAAACTGACATAGAACCTAGTGAGAATGAGATTCCCTGGGTAATAACATTAAAGTGAATGGAAATAACTGATAGACGAAGTTCTATCCCTTGGAGATGTTATGATCATGATTAGAATGATTTAGAAGATAGAAAATTGGAAATGAGTGATTTAATTGATGCTTGAAAAGGAAGTGGGAGGTGGAACTTGATTTGCATGTGATCAAGGGAAGCCGAACACAAATTGGGGTGGAAGGATAGTTCAACACTGATGCTGATCACATCAGGGTTGGATGATTCTTGAAGCTCCCTATAAGTGGTCACAAATAACCACGCTAATAAAAGAAGCAAAGAGCTTAAGTTGGACTTGGAGTTGTGTGTGTTTTCAAAAGGATTTTCAATTGGTATTTATAAAACGTTGATAGATACTTTATATAATTAAAGTCTTCTTACTTAACCTCACAAGGAAAATTTTCAAATTTAAGTGATTGATTTAATCTCCCAAAGGCACGGGGACGGAAGGTGTCCATCGCGACCGGGTTCTGCGGGATCACAGTGTGTATCAAGGATATTTTTGATTGTTATACATGCTATGACATGTTGTGTGGTATGTGTAATAAATATTATTTTGACCTTGAGTTCCTAAAGTGTATGCTATCAAGACCTATGAGTCTAAATGTGTTGTGTTACATAGACCTATGTGCCTAAAGACTGTTATGTTATTGGGACCTATGTGTCTAAATGTTGTTATGTTACCCAAGACCAGTGAGTCAAAGGGGTTGTTATGTATGTGTAAGTGTTGTTAAGATACCCGGACCATTGAGTCCGAGGTTATCATGTGAATATGTTATGTTATGTGTGATGTGAATGTGTTGCCCGGACCATTAAGTCCGAGGTTGTGATGTAAAGTGTGTTTGGTTATGGAAGTTTTATGGATGTAAGTAATCCCCGTATTCTAATCTAATGATGTGAGGGAAATGTGAACTTCGAGGACGAAGTTCTTTTAAGGGGGGTAGATTGAAATACCCCAAACCTTGATATGTGGTTTAAATATCAAACTAGGTTATATAAAGGCTAAAAAGTGCCTTAGAAACATCAGTGAACAATTTAAACCATAGTAAATGCAATAAAGCACTAAGACACGGTATGAGCAAAAACATGCTCTAAGCTATGAGTGAACTTGGTTAGGACCCAAAGAGCCTACCAAGACTTAATAACATTCAATTATGATTTAATAAGGCTAAATAAGTCCTTAGGAAACCTTGGTGGACAGTTAAACCAAATAAAACACAAGGAAATACCTTAAAGTCAATATGAGCAAAAATGTGCTCTAAGCTTGGGATAAATTTGTATAAGACCTAAGGGTCATACCTATACCTTATAAATATGTAAATGAACATATTAAATCAATTACCAAAGAAAACCAAGCTTGAAAACAAGTTAAAACACAAAAGTGCTTTAAGGAGTCTTAAAGCACGTTTTTGAAAAATTGTCTTGTAAATGAGTTTTGAATGGCTAAATGTCCATCATTACTCTTTAATTAACATGTGTACTATATAGTATCACATTTGGAAGTCTATATCAATGGGAAATCAAAAATTTCACTTCTATGTGCCTTGTTTTATGAATAGTAACCTTTTTAAGCTAGTTTGTAACATATGTTGTTATAAGTAATTAAGTTGGTCAACAAAGACTATTATACCCTCCTAAGTATATGGGGGCCGGTTTTTCATGGTGTGAGTCACCAACATGTAAAAGAAATCAAATAAGTAAAGTAAAGCTTAAAGTAAAAGTACTATTTTGCTTTATAACATAAATATCTCCAAAAGCAAACTTACCTTCTCATTTCCTTCTCTTCTTTCATTTCACACGGTTTTCTTCTCTTCCTTTCCTCCATTTACGATTTGCTACAGCTCCTCTCTTCTCCATCTTCATTTCCTTGCCAAATCCAACTCCATGCTCCAAATAAAATTCTAAGACCATATTTGTCTTAGTTAGGACAAGCTCTACACTTACTTACCTTTCAAATCTTCAAGAGCTCAATTTTGGTGCCATGGAGAATCACCATTGATGGAGCTTGAGCTTGTGTTTCTACACATTATTATTCTCCTTTGCTTCTAGGTAAGGAATCTCAAAGAAAAATCAAGTTTCCTCTCCTTTTAGTACATGGCCGAAAATTCACCTCACCATGGTGTCTTTACCTTGCTTGTTTTAGCTTCATTTGGATCTTCCAAGGGCTAGGAGGAGTCCTCTCTTGATACTTGTTCAAGCTCTCTTTCCATTCCAAGGTAAAACAATCATTTTAATACCTTAAGATAATATGTAAACCTAGGGTTTACAATGAGATGAAGCATAAAGCTTATATACTCATTTCAATGTTGGTATATTGTTTAGTAGTTGACAAGGAATGAAATGCCTTACCGGTTTTAAGAGGAAACAAGAAAGAAGTTTTGTGGAAAAGAGGTAAACATACTATCTCAATGTGGTTTAATGCCTTAGGAGAGATGAGCTTATAATGCTTGTTAAAACTACCTAAAGATCAAATGGTGAATGACTTAGTAAAGTGTTCTCAAGGAGACTAGTAAAAGAACATATGTCTTGGTGTATGTATTTGCAGGTCAAAGGCATTATTTATGTGGGAAATTCAGTGTTTAAGGTTTATGCAATTTAAGGGCCTAAGATCCATGTTATTTAAGGGCCTAAGTGCCAAGCAATTTAAGTTATGCATTATATTGTGATGTAGTGCTAAATGTGTGAAGTTTGTGTATAAAAATGTGTTTGGTGGATTTTAGGTGTTTTGAATGAAATAAGGTAAAAACCTAAGTGTTTGGATGTGAGTATATACAAGAGAAGCTATGGCCAAATTTGGTAAAATGTGTGAGAAGTTCTAAGTGTTTTAAGAAAGTTTGGTGAACTAGGAAGTTGTTTAAGGTTTAGGTAATGTTGATATCCAAGGAATAAGTGATGTTTAGGTAAGATGTGAAAAAGGAGGTTTAGTTAGTAAGAAAAGAAGCTTGAGAGATGATGTTAAGGTGTAGAGGAGACACCTTGGTATAGTGGTCATTATAGGTGAAATACCACCTAGAAATCTTAAGGAGAAAACGTTGTAAGTGTTAGGAATTTTGTGAAGATATAAGTAAAGGCTTAAGGAATTAGAAAATGAGTTTTATGAGTGTTTGAGGATGTCTTAAGGTGTGTTTGAAGTGCCCAAATGAGGTTAGGGAGTACTAGGTTATATGGGGTGAAGTTTGGAGTTGAATGTAAAAAGGAAAACAAAGGTCTGGGGCAGACCGAACTTGCGACCGGACTTGCAAGTTCGGTCGAGCCCAGTTTACCCTGCGAAAATTGGCTTCTGGAATGGACCGACCTTGGGGACCGGACTTGCAAGGTCGGTCGGGCTTGTATTTTGTGTACGGATTGAGTTACTGGAATCGACCGGACTTGGGTAAGAGCGGTCGGTAAGGTCGGTCGGACCAAAAATGTTGTTTATGGTTATAAAGATGATATTTGGACATTAGAATATACCTAGGAACATTAGGTAAGTTTATACAATTGATGGAGGTGGAGAAGTAATGCAACAAGGTTTGAAAAATGCAATTTTACCAAGTCTGTAGCTTTGGTCCGGGACCTAGGTCATGGTTCAAGTCCCGGACCAGGGGTGTAAAATAGGCCGAGACTCACATAAGGATGTGGTCCGGGACTTAGGCCTTGTATAAGGTCCCGGACCACCCCATTTTAAAGGCCGAGAGTGGAGTTTGCTTCTGGTCCGGGTCTTAAGTTAGGGACCAAGTCCCGGACCACTATAAAAACATGGCTTTAGCTTAGTAAATGATGTCTAATGATGGGGATAAGTTAGTAATGATATTATAAGGTTATGTAGGACATGATAGGTGAGTTATAGTCACAATTTGGTGGGTGAAAAGTTGTAATAAAATGTGAAAGTAAATCAAGTTAAAATTGATAAAGTTATGTAACTAAGTTAACGGGGAAAAGTTATAAGCATTAGACATTAAATGATCGTGCTACCCCGATGTTAATAAAAGTACATGTAATGTTATCAGTTGTTCGAGAATTGCTCGAGGAACGTAAGTGGACGTGATAAAGTGGACTCCGGTGACAGGTATAGTTTTCTTGCAACCTGTGTCCTACCGGATTACACCGGCTTGTATGCCAATGTGTTTTCTGTATGTTTGCCACGTTATAAGATAAATCATGAAACGAGTTTACAGTCGTTATTGTTGTTGTATGTTTACGTGCCGATACCGGTAACCTCGAATGCGCTTGAAGGGCTAGTTAACCACTATTAGGTAAACGTAGGAGAACGGTATCCGGTAACAACGTTACCGACTTAAGGAACGTTCTAACCACGGCTATGCGTGAGTTGGATATGTGATGTTTGTGTGTGATGCTTGTATGTGAATGTATGACGCTCCCTTCCCTTGTGTGTGTGTCTAACAAGACTTAACCCAATGTGTGATTGTTTAACTAAGTTCAATGATGAACTTCTGACAAGTGCTAACGGGGGGAGTGAGGAGTCCGGTCTGTTCCGGCCACGCGTGTGAGTATGGGGGTCGTTGTCATAGCAGGTTCGATCCTCTCTGTATGTTATGGTTGTTTTCCAATTTGGTTCCCAACCTTCCCTTTAGCTTAACCAAGGCTATTACTGACTCACGTCGGGCCACAGGGGCATACTATTGTTATGTTTGTTTCGGTGTGCTTGGATCACTATATCCGAGACACCTTGTGTTAAGTTAACCGTTCATTTAACGAGACGGTAACGAGTTATGTAACGAGCTTATCATGAGACTGGCAACATTCTCTAGGCTCACCAGTGTATTAACAATGTTTGGGTCGGTTCCTAAGAGGACCATTCCCGTTATGTATGTATCCTTGTTGTGGTGCAATATCTGTTGCGGTGTTATGTTGTGCACGTGGAAACGTGCAAGGTGTTGTTAAGTGTTGTTATGTAGTGTATGTTATATGTTGTAAAATGTGGAGTGTGTGGATCATGGATATGAATCCCAGTTTGAGAAAAGAGGCGTTTAAGGATAACCCGATTTAAGGGTAAGTGTCGTCTATTAAGGAAGTAGCTCCATTAGAGGAGGAACACTCTAGGGATAATGAATACCATGAGTGACTTATTAAGTAAGGGTATATTATCCGTTTGTTGAGCCCGTTGAGGCGAAATGATTATGTGTTGTGTGTTTACAGTTACATGTACGATTTAAAAATAATCAACCGCATGCTAAGTCGACAATCAGTTGTGCGTGGCCAGGTAGTATGTGGGCTGCGGGATTTCCATACCAGCAAAGGTACTGAGCCCCTTGGGGGCCACCCTTTCTCTCCTTTTCCTATTTCAGGTACAAGGAGCTGGAAGCCGTTCGAAAGTAGGACGGGGTAGTCGTTGTACATGGGTAATCGTTCATGTTGTATATATACAGTAGGTGTAGTAAGACCGAGATTGTTATCGGCACTAGTTATAAATACTCGGTATAGTTGGAAGGTGTATGTTGCTGTTGTGATTAATGGAAAGGGTTAGTAATGTGCAGTCGCTCGGGAATTTAGCCCATCAGACCGGTACAATGTGTATGTATTGGCCTTGTTAGCCACGTGGGTGGCTAACGGCGTGTAACACCAACGAGATAAGTAATGTGATGAGGTTGTTTTTCCGCTGCAGTTTATTGTAAGTGTGTTATTGTTGGATGGGGTGTTACAATGAGAGACAAAGCTAAAATATTAGCAGATATCTTAAGCAAGGAACAGTGGATTTGGAATGTACCACTCATATGATAATTCACTCATCTTATCTGTGGATTCATTAGATATTAGCTTCTTAGAGTTTACGCCTTTGCACTCTGTAGGACTGAGTGTTTTGGTATTGCACTTGTGCAGTTATTAATCTAGTGGGAATACAGAAAGATGCAATGGATATCAACACGAGTGTGTATCAAAGAACTACAACAGTGTGTTACTCTGGAACAAAACCACCAGGAGACACGGATGACAATCATCATCTCCGTGGACATATAGGCTGGTACGTCTTAGTATTACAAAGACAAGTGCAAAGAGCACTAAGTACTAACAATGGCCGATGTCATATTGCATCTCAAGCTGAATATCAGTGAGAGAAGACACACGCATGTATGCTAGTGATCCTAATGAGAGGATACACAGCAGTGGAAAAAGGCAAACTCGGCCTATATTCATGGGTCTGCACCTCATACGGAGCGAGTGGGCCCATTAGAACGAACTTGGGAGAGAGCACAAATAGTTAAGTGCCTCACCTTTATGTTTTGTGGAGCCCTGAAGGGCTAGAGTCATACCCGTCTCTCTGATATGAGGATAATCCACGAGTTGGAGAACTCTTTGAGAGCCAAGTATCCAGCGCTCCTTGTTGAGCGACTGTTGTATACTGGTGGGGTACGGGGGCGTAACCTTTTTTAAGGGGGGTAGAGCCTCTTGGCTGTGCACATGTGTGCACTAAGTTTTGTTTGTTTCGTATGCATGGCATACAGTGAATTGGTGGTGTGCGGGGCACACGAGGTTTTGTTGGTTATGTTTGGTACGCGGGGCGTATGTTGTTTGGTTTGTTTATGTGTGATGTGCACTTATATGTATGTATCTTATGAGATACCTGTTTGAATGATGTATATACACCCATGTGTGTAATACTTTTCTTATGCTACTTGTGATATATATATTTATATTGATTTGTAGAATGATTACATATGGTATCGCTTAGATACAAAATGAATCATTGGATGTGGAATGTGGAACGATGGTATGTTATGGACACCTCGGGGAGGTTGTCAGGGTTGGTAGAACTGATAGGAAATGATGGGGCTGATGGATCACCTATATCCATATATGATTGAACTAACGCCACAAAGTGATGGCTAGGTGCTGTATAAGCACAATACGATGTATGTAAATGATATATCACATAGATATACATTATGGGAATAATGGGTAGTCATATATTATATACTTACGTATTTGATTAAGCGACTTCGGGACGAAGTCTTTTTAAGGGGGGTAGATTGAAATACCCCAAACTAATAAAACATGGATTAAACATCTAATCACATTAATTAAGGCCTAAACATGCCTTAAAAGTCAACTGAGATCAACAGTGGTCAACACAAAGCAAGATGTTGCACCCTTTGACTGTTTAAGGGTAAATAAATACCCAAATGAACTACTTAGGACCTAAAAATTTGTCCTAAGCATAGTAATACATTACTAAACATATTACAATTGTTGGAAAACACTCCAACACAAAGAACAAGCATATTCATGCTTCAAGGTCAAGTAGGGCAAAAATGTGCTCTAAGAAAACCTTAAAGGTCTAATGACCTCAAAATGATATAAAATTGGATACCATGATCAAATATCATGTAAGAAACACAACAAAACAATTCTCAAAGAAAATAGAGCTCAGAAACACCTTGTGACACAAAATGTGCGCTAAAACACCTTAAAGCACGTTTTTGTGTATGGGCTCTAAGATAATGACTTTTTGTCATTTTAAAGACTGGAGTATATCATTTACAATATTAATGTGACATGATAGACTATGATTTAAAGTCTAAATCAAAATTTGAAAATTAAAAATCAAAAATGACAATTTAGTATGAATAGTAAGTCAAATAGTGCATTTTTAAGCAATATTGACTAAGTATGGTCAATTAGTTGACCATCTTAGCCCTTGGAGGTTGGAAGCAAGGGAGCTGGGAAGACAGCTCACACAGCATTAACACAAAATATCTACCAATTTGGTGATTCACCATTTACTATTACATATTATAATGTAAACTTAAATTAATAAGCTAAATTAGATTTCAAACCGCATTAACTCCATTGCCGTCCACCACCAGCAGCTTCACACAATCCCTTTGGCTTCTCCAAACTGTGTCTAAGTCACCAATAACAAGGAAGAATACCTTGCTACCTAGGTAAGCTTAATTAGTCATTTTATGCTCATTTTCTTCACAATTCTTACCTCTTTCAATGGAGCAAAGCATCAACCACTTCCATCAATGTTCTTAGGTTGTTTTGGAGTTTAAATGGGGGTGTTATCTCGGCCTAACAAGGGAATAGGTGGAGAAAGCTAATCGTGTTCTTAAGGTATAAAAATGTGCTTAAGCTCATATCTTTTGATTCCCTTCAAATTCGGCTGTGAAACTTGTTCCTAGCCTTATTATCTTCATCTTAACATACTTATTCAGTTGTATATATCAGAGCTTCAAGGTATAGCCAGATCCAAGCCAAAAACACCATTTAGGCACTTTAAACAAGGTAAAAATTAGCCATCTTCTAATCTGAGTTATACCAGTTTAAAGCTTGGTTTTAGTAGCTCTTTTGATGCTCTTTAACTTGTGTAAATTTAGGCCGAATTCAGCCTTGGGAACCTTGGTATTTTAAGGTAAATTTTACCTTGAAAATTGACATTAAACACTTCTTATGGTTAGATCTTGCTTGGAGACTAATCATGCCTTAATTGCTGTTTGAAAACATGTAACTAATGATGTGGAAATATTATCTCCAATCAGCCGTGGCCAAACAAGGCCTTAACTAGGCAAAAACAAGGTATAAATCACTTAAACCTTCACTTGGTATATTAATATGTGCTTATACATATTTGTATAATATGTGCCGTGAGTGAACAAGGTATTTAAGGTCTTATTTTGACCTTAGGTGATTAAGGAATGGTTTAATAAATTTTATAACTAATTAATTAGCATAATTGTCAAATTTAAGACATTATGTGGAAAATTGGTAAATAAAGAAAATATATGTGTAAGGGCCGAGAGTTTAAGGCTTTTATGGGCATTTATGTGTAATTTATTTTATAAGCCAATGTTTTTAATAAGGCCATGTACTTTAGGCCATTTTATTTATGCATTTATAAGCTTTTATTTAAGTTTAGGTGATATATAATTATTACCGCAAGGAATTGGGGTCTTAGGTGTAATTAAATTAAATTTGAGGGCTATAAAAGGATATAGCGGAAAATTGGAGGTTTAAATGAGTTTATATAAAAATTATAAGATTATATAAAGTTTTGGGGTTAAATGGTAATTTCTGAAAAGATATGGGTATAAACCGTAATTTATGGTTATTAATGGTCAAGGAAATATTAAGGTGGTCAACCTTGACCATATGGTAGGTTTTGACCGAATTAGATAAGTTAAATAACTATTTAAGGTTATATAATAAGATAAGTATTTTATTGTAATAATTTTATAACATATGTGGTATATATGTTATTTCTGAAAGTTAAGGGTGTAAAATGGTATTATAAACACCCATGGGCTATTAGGAATTTTAGGAATTTATTGGGTTGATTTTGGAATTAAGATAAACTATATATGTATAATATATAGTTATTATGTCATTATGACACTTTGAAATAAAAGATGGGGTGGTATAGCAAATACCGAAAATATATGGGTTAGTAAGGGTAATTATAACCCTTTGGTGAAATTTGGTGATTTTTAGAATTATATAAGAGTATTTATTAAGATATGAGTATAATTTATAGTTTTAATGATATGATAAAATTATATGTTATAAATAGGGCCAAATGGCAATTATAAAACAGAACAAGGTTTGTTCGGAATTTACAAAAATATAACTATAGGTTATACCCTTTTTATAAGTTAGAAATGTTATATTAAATGGTATATATAAATGTTATATATAATGGGGTGATTTTGTAAATAAAGGAAACTATGGTTTATGAAGAATAATAAGGTTTAATATATGCGCCTATGCGGCAATATATGATAGTTTTGTATAAAAACTATAGGTTATAAGTTAAAGGAAATAAAAATATCATATCAAATGACATTAGTATATGGTATAACATTACATAATGTTATATGGTCAAAATAGAATTTAAATAAATTCAAGGGTTGTACCGAAATATTAAAGGTTGGAAAATGGATTTTAGACTAAGGTCTATAATATTATAAATGTTATAACAATTATATGGTTTAGATGGAATTAATATAAGGAAGGATATTCACATTAAATAATGTGACGAACTATAAATAAATGGGATTTATAAACTAAGGTATTTATTGATTAAACCTTAGGAGTTGTAAATATGCAACATAAATTGTTACATAATATTAGGATAATAATCTTAATATAAGTTGTATAAATATGATACAACTAATGGGAATAATCATCTAATATAAGATGATAAAATGTAACATATAATATAAGAGTTTATTAAACTCATGAAAATTACCTACGTGGTAAATATATACATACATAAGACTAATGTATATAGGGATGAGTATATATTATGGTTGGAAACCATATGATGTAATGGTGGTGGTTGTTACATGAAAAATAGTTACGAACTATAAGTTATGAGTTTTCGGATGCAAATATTATTTGCTAAATATAATGGAGTATATAATACAATGTATTATAATGGATGGTGGAAAATAATACAATATAATATAGTAATGCATGCATACATGCAACTATAGGTTATATACCTAAGTTTAATGGTGGATAATATTAAAGAAATATAATGAATTAAACTTGACAGTCGAAATGTTTTGACATACGAGTTTTAGTAACAACGCCGACTGGTTTAGAGAAACCCGTAACAAACAACTGTAGAAAACGGGGATGAACTGTCGGGGTTACTTGTTATTTAGAAATACTGGATGTAGTTAGTCATGGAGACTGACTTATAGTTTATTACCGTTTAGATCATACTTCAGACAAGGACGCTTGACGAGCTAGTGGTCTACACTGCGCATCCTAGGTCTTGGTGAACGGTATGTAAAGGGGTTTGATCCAAGTTGTCCTAAGGAAACTCCTTGGGCTCGGATTTGGTTGATATCACTTGTGTGTTAAGTGTTTTTGGATACATGTATGTGATTGTGTGCTACTGCATTAATTATTTATGCACGAGCGTCCTACGGGACTAACACTACGTCGACTATAGATCGACTTATATAAACATACATCATACGTTAATGTGATAACAGGACGGTTACTTGATATAATACCATAGTATTAATATTAAGTATATGGTAACCTAAGTAAAATACTTAGGGACGAGTCACGACATTGTCGGTCTCTAGAGCATGGATCTCGAACATGAATATAACCTAGATTACTTCTAGGTATGCGTGAGACCCATTGGGCAGCCAGGTAATAAGTTATATTCTCCATAAGACTAAGAGCATATCTTAAACATTATGAGAGAGAGTTGGTATGAGTTGAGGTGAGGAATCCCGGTAGTTTACGAACTACTTGGTTGCGCAGTTGTGATCACTGAGGGGTACCCGATCGGGTTCCGCTCCAGGTTATACCCATACGAGCCCTATTTGGATCGTGGGTCAGGTAGTTACGGCTTTTATATGGACGTCTTACGAGACATAAGTGAATAGTCAGGGGCCTCCGGACCTCTGGCGAAATGAGCACCTTTGTGTGTACGGGAGGACTACTGTCCATGGTGAGGTTATCGGGTTTCTTAACATGACGCCCAACTGGTATTAATTAAACATGGTTGGATGGGGCCTTAAAGGCCAAGGTAAATTAACTATGGAAACTGTACGCTACGGCGATTGTACATTGTACATATGGATGGGCCTTGAAGGCCAAATTAAATTAAATTAACAATGGATGGTGAATGCTACGGCGATTGTACATTGTACATTATACTGTTATTATTCGATACGTTCGATATACAATTGTTGTTTGTAATGATTAATGAATGATTGGATTGGATTGATGGTTGAATATTTATGAATATTTGGATGGATGATTATGTATATTATACATGTATATTACAGTATTGATTATAACTGTAAAATGGAAAAGCATGAACCCAATCTAATAATAAGATGGTTAAAATGACTAAGTGACCATTAGGGTCCAGGCCCGGCATACTCAGCGTCTATCGCTGATACTACACCATATGCAGGTTGTTGATTATCGCCGAAGCCGAAGTGCGGGAACAGGGTAATTAGAGTTTACTTTAATTACCGCACATGGAGTTTGTTTGTATAGCAATGAAGGTGGTGAATTGTATTATGGAAAAGTTATGTATATTTGGGGTTGGGTAGACGCTCACCTGTCGATATTTATGAGTATGGACTTAGTATGATGTATAGGAGTTTTCTCGTTATCACGGCGGTTAGTAGTTTGTTTATAATGGAAGTTGGATGTAGTTTGGCTTCGTTGCTCGCATGGGCGAGTAATGGCCGGTGACACCCGAGTGAGTATTGTTATTGTTATTTATTCTTCCGCTGTAAGACGTTTTATTTATTGCTACGTGAGAGATTATTACGTGATTATGGAGAGGGGTGTTACACTATTCATTGTGACTAGCAGAAGTATATTCTGTGATTCACTCTTGATGTTGGTGTTCTTAATTCATGTAATGATGTGTTACATGTTTCATTAACTTTAGAAGTTGCTTTCTCCTTATTAATGTTCCCTCTTTAGTCCATTATTTTATGTGAGACTTAGTGCTCATTTTTGGGATTACACATATTTGGGTATAGAGGTTATAAAATACCTTAGTGAATTGGCTCATTAGCCTTTCCTTTAATGATTAAACATTAGTTTAAACCCTCTAATTTAATAAATCCCTCATTAATTAAGGTGATTAATGTTTGGGGTATTTTAATCTACCCCCCTTAAAGAGACTTCGTCCTGAAGTCGTCTTTCTCTATATTAATGTTTGGGTGATGTGGTAGTCTTGCAATAATTGTTTCATCCATATGAGTTGAGAGCAACAAGCTGCAGCAGAGACATACTCTGCTTCAGCAGTGGAAAGTGCAACAGAGTTTTGCTTTCTAGAGAACCATGAAACTAAGCAAAGACAAGGAATTGTGCATTACCTGAAGTACTCTTTCGATCTTGTAGAGAACCAGCCCAATCAGAATCACTAACACCAGATAATGCAAAAGTAGGGGAACAAGGGTACCATAGATGAAGTGTACTTGTGCCTTTAAGGTATCAAAGATACGTTTGACTGCCTTTAGATGAGACTGTTTTGGTGCTGCTTGAAAGCGGGCACAAAGACAGACTGCGTGAAGAATGTCTAAACGACTTACAGTCAGGTAAAGGAGGGACCCTATCATTCCTCTGTATAAATTTTGTGGTATTTACGCCAACTCCATCAGTGTCAGCTTTTAATTTGGCAGTGGTGCAACTAGGGGTTGACATGCTTTTGACATTGGTGATCTTGTATTTTTCAAGGAGTTCCTTGATGTACTTTTTCTAGTGGACTTTGATCCCATCTTTCTCCTGTTGAATTTGTAGTCCTAGATAGAACCGAAAGTTTGCCTAACTCATTCATAGAAAATTCTTTCTTCATCAGGTTAGCAAAGTGTTCGCATAGCAAATCACTTGTGGATCCATAAATAATATCATCAACATAAAGTTGGACTAACAGTAAGTCATGAGATGAATGAAGAATAAAGAGTGTTTTGTCCATATTACCCCTGGAGAAACCATTTTGCAGAGATATGAAGAGAGGCGTTCATACCAAGCACGAGGAGCTTGTTTGAGTCCGTATAGGGTTTTACAAAGTTTGTATACATAGTCAGGATGGACTGAGTCAGTGAATCCTAGGGGTTGCTCAACGTAGACTTCTCTGTCAAAGTAGCCATGAAGGAAGGATGTCTTGACGTCCATTTGATATAATGTGAAACCTTTGAAGGCAGCAAACGCAATGAGCATGCAAATTGCTTCAAGACGAGCGACTGAGGCGAAGGTCTCATTGTAATCAATTCACTCTTCTTGATTGTAGCCCTGTACGACCAAACGAGCTTTGTTCCTGTAAACTTGTCCTGCATCATCAAGTTTATTACAAAAAATCCAACGAGTGCCAATAATTTGTTGATGCGTGGGTCAAGGGACTTATTCCCAGACAGCATGTCTTTGGACATAATTGAGTTCCTCCTGCATAGCAATGACCCAGTCGCTATCAAGCAAGGCTTCTTTGACATTTTTAGGTTCAGTGCTTGAAAGGAATGCACCAAAGGCACGTAGATTTTGCATGGCTTGAAAACATGTTTGAACTCCAGAGTTCGGGTCAGAGACAATGCTTTCTTGAGAGTGTACTGATGCTTGTTGAAATTTTCGATGTGGAGTAGGAGAGGGTGTGTCGTGCTCAATAGAGTCAAAGTCCAGTTCTTGAGGATTAAGTGTGTCCGAGGTGTGGTCAGTATCAGTGTCATTTGTGGTATGGCTTTCTTTTCCTGGGGTTTTTTCAGGCTAGGAGGATGGAGTGTCCTGAAGTCTGCTTATTGGGACGGTGATGAAATGTGGATCAGTGAGATAGTCGTCGGGGGCAAAATCAAGTTCATCAGAAGATGAGCCAATATTACTGAACTCATTGACTTGAGGGCTTTCTTCGAGTCATTAAGTTCTTAGATTAATGACACGATAAGATTTGCTTTTATAAGAATAGCTAAGAAATATACCTTCATCACTCTTGGGAGATAACTTACCCAAGTTATCCTTACCATTGTTATGAATGTAACAGTGACATCTAAAGCGTCTAAGATGTATTAAATTGGGCTTACGCTATCGTAAAATCTCAAAGGGATTCTTTTGAAGTAGAGGGTGGATCAAGGCTCGATTGAGCACATAGCATGCTGTATTAACTGCCTCAGCCCAGTACGACGGAGCCAGTTGACTGTCGATGAGCATGGTGCGTGCCATTTCCACCAAGGTTCTATTCTTTCGTTCAACGACTCCGTTCTGTTCAGGAGTTCTTGCTGCTGAAACTTGATGATCTACTCCTTAAGACCTGTAGAACTCATCAATAGAGTATGCCAAACTTCACAAAGTTCTGGTCAATAATTTTCTTTCTCTTTTAAACCTTGAGGACTGATCAGGAATCTAAGTTTTGCAACAACCGGTGACAAACAGAAAAATAATCCAGGTCCATCTAGAATAATCATCAACTATGACCAAGATGTACCTCTTACCACTTCTACTTCTACTTTGAGTGCGCATGGGACCAACAAGATCCATGTGAAGCAATTCCAACGAAGAGCTAGTTGAGAGAGTAGACTTACTTAAGAAGGAAGATAAAGTGTGTTTACCTTGTACCAAGCTTCACAGACAGAGTCTGTGTCAAAGTTTGTGTCAGGTAAACCAAGGACTAAGCCCTTACTCTTAAGTTTATTCAACAACCGGTGACTTGCATGACCGAGTCTAGTGTGCCACAAAAGTTGATTCTAGGAGTGAACATTTAGGTAGACTTGATCATCTAAGTGGATTGAATTCTAACACATTTTGTAAGGATTTCCTTGTCTGTGTCCAATGGCTTCTAAAGTCCTTGTACGCTCATCAAAAACTTTGCAATCGAAGGATGAGAAAAGTACCAAATTAAATCCATCACAAATTTGAGAAATACTTAGGGGTCGTTCTCATCCGAGATGAAAAATAAGAGATGAAGATTATCCTTCTTATCAAAACGCTAGTCTAGGCAACGTTGTGCAATAATCTACCTTTGAGCTGAATGTTTTTTTCTGAATCAAAGGTGATGATTAAAAGAGTGGGTCCCACATTTTTGAATAAATGGTGATGATTAAAAGAGTAGGTCCCACAATGCCATCATAACTTCATCTACCTTTAATAATCTACTATGAGAACGACCCCTTAACAGACTATGTTGGAGCTCAGTGACCAGATGGACTCCATCTACCTTAAACTTGTATAGGTTACCTACGGATCCAACTCCCACGATTTCACCTTGGTTCTTGTTTCCAAAGGTGACCTTACCTCCTTTGTAGGATAAAAACGAATTGAATTGATTAGGATCTCTTGTCATATGATGAGAACATCCACTATCTAAGTACTAGCAGTCTTCATTCGCCTTCACCTACAAAACAAGAGAACATTTGTTAGTTTTGAGAACCCACGTGTACTTAGGTTCCCTTTTCAAACCAGATTGTTTCAATTTTTCACGAGCTTCAAGAATTAATTTGTCTCATTTGAGGTTGAACGAAAGATCTCTATTCAATTTATCACAGGCACTATCCCGATGTCCACGGCTTTCACAATAACCACAGATCTTGGTTGAAGGAAGGTTAACATATTTTTGTTGTCCTTTCCACTAAGAATCAAAATGTTCTTTTTGTTGTTGATGCTTGGGTTTATTGTTCGATTTGGACATGTTTTTTGGAATATCGAATTTGCCTTTATGCCACTTGGTCATGGATTGAGTGGATCCAACTCTAGATCGTATATTGATTATCTCTTGAGAAAGTTTATCAACTTACTTTCAGAGATTATCTCGATCTTGATTAACTTCCTGGATCTTGGAGTTGACCACTCAGGTAATTTGAAGAGAGTGACCCGTTTAACGAAATTGACTGGTTTGAGAGAGAGAGCATGCTCTTTTTCTTTCAGATTTTGAGTGAGTTGTTTAACTAAAGAGTTTAAGGAAATGATTTTAGATTGGGAAGTATTCAACTCATTCTAAAGAGAACAACATTTATCAATGAAAACAGTGAGATCCCTTTTGAGAGAGTCAATCTGAGTAAGCGACTCCTCTGGTTCCCTTTGGTTGGATTCAATAAGACTCTTGGTTTTGTCGAGCTACATTTTAAGGGAGTCAACACGACGTCGAGAGTCTTGCATATCCAATCTAAGTGAGTAGAAAATAGTTTTATGCTCTTCAGTTTCATCTATCGGAGCATAAATAATACTTTTTGATACCTCAAGTTCTTCAGTTAACTCGAAGATTTTTCTGTTAAGATTAGCTTTAAGAGAGTTAGTCTCAGAAACCATTTTAGCAATCAACGTTAAGAAACCTTAAGGAGATATATGATAAAGATCTGTCTCAAGATGAGAGCGAGTTACCTCATTGTCAGGAATCATAGACTCAGTTGTCTTATGCGCCATGAGACAAATCAGACTGCTTGATTCTGCATCTTGATCGTCAGAGCCTGAGTCACCCCAACCGACGGATGCCATCAGTGATCTTCCTTGAGGCTTTCCAAACTGATATATGTGGAGATTGCAATCCTTCTTGAAGTGGCCAAGCTTGTTGCATTTGAAGCAAGTGACAGAGTTAAAAATTTGTTTGGAGGAATTTGAGAATGACCGACTTTGTCAATTTGGCTGACTGCACATGAATTTTCGAAAATTCTTTACTATGAAGACAAAGTCTTCCATAGTCTCAGGCTCACTTTCTTCAACTATAATATCCACTAACACAACCTTTGCTTGTCTGATTTGATTATCAGCAATATATGCACCTTCTTGACTATGCTGAGTTGACTTAACTTGCAATGCTTGGTTATTTATTGCAGTAGGTTGATCAGAAAAGGAAGATGATGCATTACCACACTTCTTTCTAACGTTCTTCTTGTACTTATCTACAGACGGTAGATAAGAGCCCAAGTCCTGAAAGCTCCATTTGGAAAGATCTTTGCAAACTTTGGTGAAGATTACAGTTTCTACCCACTCTTCTCTGAGACTATCGAGCAGCTTGTGCAAGACACTCTCCTTATCCGGTAGGATATTGACTTCCTGCATAGTAGTTATTAATAAATAAAAACGATCAAGCACATCTTCTAAAGACTCACCTGGTTTTTACAGAAAGTTCTCGTAGTCCATTCTTAGTTCTTGAGCCTTGCACTTCTTGAGTTCAGTGACTCCTTCGTGAGTTACTTGGAGAAGAGTCCAGATTTCATTTGTTGTCTTGCAATGATTGACTCTTCTCTGTTTGGAATGGACAGGCATGTGTAGATGACTCGAGCTGCTTGTCGATTCAGCTCATACCTTTTGCGATCTACTACAGTCCATGTAGATTAATCTGGATTGACTGCAAGATCTCCTCCAATGACTATCTCCCACAATTTGGAGTTGACTGACTCAATATGTTGCTCGATCTCATTTTTCCAATGATCATAATTCATGGAAGTGAGTCTGGGATGCTCGAAGTGCATCTTGTTGTTTTGATTGGCGAAGAGGTCTGCCATTTCTTCTCAATTGAATGTCAGCTCGATGCGGCTCTGATACCACGTGTAGGATCGAACAGTTGACTCAAACCAACTCAAGGTGTGAGTCTGTGAGATGGTTTGACTCAATCAAACTAAGTGTGCAGAAGCTATTACTTTAGTGCGAGATGCCGAAAGACTCAAATGAACTGACTAAGAATGAGTTAAAAGAAAGACTCAGTCGAACTCAAGCAGATACCCATAATAAGCTATTTTATTTCTGGTCAGGATCAAAACAGCTTACAATGCACACTCAGTAGAAGAAATCTACTTCGTGGTTTTCACTCACTCACCCTATACAGATTCTAATCAGCTCAGTGATAAGTGTAGTGAAAACTATGACCTACCTAGAATGAGTCTATGTATGTGTGCTAACTAACTTTGGTACTTTTCTCTCTCTGAAAGACAAATATGCTCTCTTACAAAGCTTCTCTCAACAAAATCTCTCTCAAAAGCACAAAAAGATAATTGATGATTACATTCCTATTTATACAACTCGACTTGACCGTTGTAGAGAGTTAGTTCCTGAATTTTTGGAACTAACTTAGTTGAGCGCAGACTTAGGAGAGACGCGCCTAGTCTTCAGGCGACTTCCACGTTGAAAGCATTCGGGCACACGTCAAACCGTTGGGGCGTTGGGAGTAGACATTGTCGCTCCTTAAATTTTGCAACGGATTGAGGAAGTCTTTCGTGCTTTCAGGTTGAATGGACGCGGTTGTGTTTTGCAACGAATGATTGACTCTGTTGTTGTGTTTGACTATCTCAGCAACATCTTCATACTCCAACAGACAGCGGCTGCCCTCAGAAGGGGAATTCGATATTTGTTGATACCGTATCATCAGATGTAAGTGTACTTAAACTCAGCTTATATTTGTTTTACTTTCTATATTTTTATTGAACTAAATTTTAAACCTTAAGTTGATGTTATTTTTTTATATACTTGTAGCAATCATTGGTTATTATTTGTGGTGTGTGTCAACACATCAACCTGTTTAGCTATTGATCTATTGGGGACATTTAGAAACATTACGATATTGATTCTGCCACTAAAGTAAGTATATTGTATATGTAAAGTTGAACAATAAAATATATGTATATCTTGTTGATGCTTTCATATAAATGAATGTTTTTATGATTTATTTTAGTGGTTTTACTTTTAGAGGAGGTCTAAGAAGTTGGTAGAATATATTTTCCATTGTATATTAATTTTGTAAGGTAGAAAATGTTTTATATATACTCCATCATACTTATATGTATAATTTTGTCCTCATAATTTCGTTTATGTTTAATGTATAGTGTTCTAAGCAGAAAGATTTCCGAAGTTGTGGATATTTTGTTATAAGGTTCATGTAAGACATTATACACGAGATTGACACTTTAGAGAACCTTAGTAATTGTTAATAGTTTTACCATGTATGTGCATTTTATATTGTATATCACATTCTAATTAATGGGTGCTTTATTCAATGTTATTCAGGTGATTGACTTCTTTGCAAAGAAAGCAGAGCGAGGGACTTATGCATAGCGGTGTTCATTCGGTTAATTTGGTTAACCGAAAACAAAATTTTGAAACAAAGTTTCAGTTTTCGGTTATAACCGAATTAACCGAAATTCAGTTCAATAACCGAATTAACCGAAAACCGGATTTTTTCTACTTAATAACTAAAAACCAAACCAAAAACCGAATTAGTTGCGGTTAACCGTAATAAATTCGGTTAACCAAAATTTTTAAAAGAAAACTTACAATTTTTGTTAATATTTATATATTTAATTAAAATTTAAAAATTATTTCGATTATTCGGTTAACCAATATATTCTCTTCAATAACTGAAAAGCGAACTAAAATAAAATTCGGTTAACCAAAAACCGAAATAAAAAAACGGTTAAAAAAACTGAAAAAAATTCAGTTTTTCAGTTATAACCCAATTAACCGAACCATATGGATAGCCCTACTTATGCAAATGCTGACCTCAATTTGGTGAAAGAACATATGTCATTTTATTGGTCAAAGTACTTATGATTAGAACAATATAAAAGTACTTGATTTTTGGCTTTGTTATTGTTAGATTAGCAATTTGACACTTTGGTTTTGAGTGTGTGGAATGCAATTTGGCGTATACCGGTTTTCTGCATTATTTGTACACAGGTTTTGTGCATTATTTTGTATACAGGCTTCTGCAATTTGTCTGTGTGTAAAGAACTCAATAAACAAAAAAAATAAAGATATAAGTGTTCTTTATCGCCAAAAAAATGTCGCCAATAATTTGGCGTCAGAGACTATAAAGAACGCTTATTATGTAGGAAGCTTTCTTTATAGTCGCTGGATTCACACCTAAAAACGTACTATAAAGAATGCTTCCGTGAAAAGCAATCTTTACATGCACTCTATAAAGAACGCTTATAAAGCGTTCTATATGCTATTTGTCTTTCCCACCAGTGAAGGTTCATTTTACTATTAAAGAAGATTCATTTTGTACATGAATAAGATTCATTTTTAAAATACGTAGTATATACTCATTCCAAAAACATAGAATTTTAGGTTTACCAAAATATATTCATGATGTCTCTTGTTGAAGAGCACAGTGAACAATAGGAGTATTTTTTTTTTGTTTTTACACTTATATTTTGTAAGTTATAACACTTTGACATTAAGTATACTTATTTATATATATACTCCCTTATAAATTTCATAATACCCCCCCCCCCCCGAAACACAGACCATCGACGATGCGGACATGCCGCATATACATTGGAGCAGTCTTGTCCATTTGGGAGTTCAGTCAGTTGTTGACTAGATTGTTTTGCTGACTGGGCTGTCTTTTTACTATATTAATTTTAATTGATTGTAATTTTTAAAATATAAGTCCAAAATGAAAAAAAATTATACCATTGTTCATATAAATTCAAGCTCTTCAAAACAAGACCAGGCATGAATATGTTTTGACAACTTTAAAATTTTTTATTATTTACAAAATAATAATAATACATTATAAAACAAAAATGATTTTATCGGTTCTGAATTTTGTTATCTAATTCACTACTTATTAGTTAATAAATCATAATATCAATTTTAATGAATCATAATATCAAAATTAATGAATCATATCTTTATTTTAGTGTATCATCACAAACATATAAAAATAAATATTTTTACACAATAATACAATACAAAACAATATTTGATATGTATGAAAAATACACAATTCACTATATAAGGTTTAAAATACACCATACAACAATAATAATACACTACAAAACAAAAATAATTTTTATCAGTTCCTGAAGTTTGTTATGTAATTCACCACTTATTAATTAATGAATCATAATATCAATTTTAATGAATCATAATATCAAAACTAATGAATCATATTATCACTTTAGTGTATCATCGTATACATGTAAAAATAAAAATTTAAAACAATAATACAACACAAAACAATATTTGATACGTAAGAAAAATACATGATTCACCATATAAGGTTTAAAATACAGCACACAACAATAATAATACACTACAAAACAATAATAATTTTTATCGGTTCCGAAGTTTGCTATCTAATAATACACTAACCGGGCCCGTTTTTCGGATTTTTCTCGTTTCTTTAATTTTAATAGCTCTTAGTCATCCATTAATGTTTAATTATAGTTATATAATCAACTATAATTTTTACGGGGTCGTTTGACTATTTAAAGTCACGTTTTTGAGTTTTCTCGAAAAACGCGCTTTAGGACTCCGCTAGCGTTTTAACGCGTTATTTGGATCCGTTTTCTTCCGGACTTTTTCCCACATGTTCTTAATGTGTAATTAAGGTATAAAATGTATTTATAACCCTAATGAAGGTTATGTACCCCCTAGAATAATTAAATACGCGTTTTCATGTTTTGTGACTTTTACGCATTTTCTTTTTCTTTTTGGTTTTCCTTTCTTCACCAATGATCTTAAGGACTTAATTAGCCTTAGAAAATTATAATTACACAATTAATTAACATGTTAAGGTTTGGGGTATTTCAATCTACCCCCCTTAAAAGAACTTCGTCCTCGAAGTTCACACTTCCCTAGCATCACTTGAATTAGAACACAGGGATTACTTGCATAACACAACTTCCATACTCCAATATACTCTATATCACAACCTCGGACTTAACGGTCCGGGTAACACATCCACATCCATACATACATAACATACTTACATAGTAACCTCGGACTTAGTGGTCCGGGTACCTTAACAACATTGTACCTACATGACAACCCTTAGACTCTTAGGTCTGGGTAACATAACAACATTTAGACACTTAGGTCTTGATAACATAACAACCTTTAGACACATGGTCTTGGTAACATAACACTTCCGGAACTCAACCACATTAGGACTAAGGTCAAAATAATATTATTACATACCACACAACATGTCTAGCATGTATATCAACCAGAAATTCCTTTTCCATCTCTTCATGGGTTCGAGACCCATGTTGAGTACATATACACTGTGATCCCGCAGAACCCGGTCGCAATGGACACTTCTGGTCCCCGTTTCTTTGGGAGATCAAAACAATTGCATACATCTTTAAAATATACTTCTCATGTCACCGGTCCGAAGACAAAGGCTCATACGTCCTCAGCTCGTGAGCAAGTAATACGAAAATACTCTATATGAGGTTAAGTAGAATGAAATCCTTTGTTGGAAAATACCAGTTGAAAATCCTTTTTACAAGGTCAAGTAAAAGTAGTCCTACCTTTGAAAATACCACTTAAGAATCTTAGAATATTAATTGAAGTCTTGAAAATACCAATTGAAAATTCGAACCCCAATTTAAAATTCTTTGAAAACTCAATACAACTCCAAGTCCAATTGTTGCTAACTGCATCTTATTCTTGATGTGGTTATTTGTGATCACTTATAGGGAGTTTCAAGAATCATCCAACACTAATGTGATCAGCATCAGTGTTGAACTATCTTTCCACCCCAATTTGTGTTCGGCTTCCCTTGATCTCATGATAATCAAGTTTCACCTCCCACTTCATTTTCAAACAACAACTAATTCAAACATGTACATTTTCTATCTTTTAATCCATCTAGTCATAATCATTACATCTCCAAGGGATAGAACTTCGTCTATCAATCATCATCCAAATTCAACTTAATCCAAGTTACCTAGGGAATTTAATTCTTACTAGGTTCTGTATTGGTGTCATACCTCTCCATAAATCACAACACTGTATATATACACATATCTATATATATTTTTTTTATCAAAATATAATACACAATATTACATTTGATATCATATGACCATATACTGTCGGGGTTTTAGTTCCCCGGGAGTTTTTCTACTCCCTTACACTTATACTTTCACATACATCCGTTAACACAATAAACACTTATCACAATGGTATTCGCATCTTCTGTGCGCAATTACCACAATTAACCATGAATGAATGCGTATGTTTATGTAACACACGCACCAATCATCAAAACAAATCATTTTGTACTATGCACACCATAGTTCACGTACACTTGTATGGTAAAACACACTAAACGGTTTTGCGCTCTACCCCCCTTAAAAGGGATTACGCCCACGTAATCAAGCACTTAACATTGGTTTAAAATCTACCGTCGTGAAGTGTTTATCTCCACGCGGTTTTTATACAATGTTCTGGTTAGAGGATCTTAACCATATTGGCGGTTAAACCCTAACCAAGAATTCTCCTTAGAGTTTATTTAATTCATAACCAGTTTCGATTCTGGCCTGTGAAACTTCTAGGCATTAATAATTGCCATTCACTCATGTTCACAACGCACATCCAACTCTTGAATCGCTGGCTCACTAGTTTCTGCTGCGCGACTCTTGATAACTTCGAGCTTAGTTTGCCCCCTTCATTATTCTTACTGTATTGTATATCTTCGATTATCACCTTCATCTTGGTAATAACGATTTCTCAACCGACGCGTGGTATTTCTTACCAAGAGCGAGTTCGGTGAGTTACAAACTTTCTATTTACTTCCATAATAATTTACTGTATTCCACTCTGATTTACTTAATTTCTTCCGACTTACTGTCGGTTATGTTTGAGCTACTACCTATTGTGTAGTACTCTGTCGTTTATTTCCAACACTTGAGGTATATTCCATACCGATATTTAACAATCGTGTTATTGTAGTCACTTATGCCAATCAAGTACCCTTTGATTGGTACGACCGTGCTTCTCTTATGCATCGGTTTTATCACACCATAATTCTTGTTCCTCCATCACAATTGACATTACCCAAACTTCCTAGCTATCACACTCGATCATTACCGCGCAAGTGCAATACCAAAACACTCAGTCATACAGAGTGCAGAGGCGTAAACTCTTGACAGTAAATCTCTTATGCGATTGCAATAGGAATTCACACTGTGTTCCTTATCACATAGTACCGACCATTGGCTTATTGCCCAGTCGGTTTGTTATCACTTACCTTGTATGCCCATTGAGTTTCACTCATAACTAGTCTTATTTGCCACATTATTATTTAATAATACTTATGCAACGGTCGCTTACTGCGCACCGTGCTCTTACTCATTGTATAACATTAACTTACACTGCATCCGCTATCATATTAGCTTCCGCTATTACACTGTGTTTTGCCACTTATTCGGCTGACTGCTGAATACTCTACTCTTCGAGCCTCTATGCTCCTTGAGCGTTGTTCATTACACATCTAGCATCCCACACCTATGGTGGTTGCCATTAGGCTTATCACCCTTTCCGTCTGCACAACTGGTATGAATACTTCTTTTCGTAGTAACAACATGGTCAACTCTTAACACATTTTCTGAATTTAGTTCACATAACTACCGCTGTTGCAGTCTCACAATATCAAGAGGTGTCCCCACACTTTAAGCAGTGGTTCGTTATCCGCTTACTTACTTATATAACGTAAACTTCTGTGATCAATAACATTTTCTTAACACATTCGATTTGTGGCTTTTAAGCCTTATTGCCTCGAGCTCTGCCCGTTGTAGGCTGTCCACACACATTACATGGTTTAGAATGGTATTGGGCTCCATGACAAGGTCGTAGTATCACGGTTCATTTCATGGGATGCCCCTTCAAGGATGTCAGACTTCCCTCTGACGACTTGTGTTTAAACTTGGTGTTAATTTCAGCCTTTGCGTTTCTGTCACGTATCTTGTTCAACCATTGTTGACCCAAACACCCTTTTAAGGATAATTCCTGGGTGTTATTAGGTTATGCCTTTTCATCTGGCTTGCACTCATTGGTATTTTTTATTTCTACTTCGCCCCGCGTTCTTTGCTGGGTTGAATATTCTCCTTAGTGAGATTGATATCTCTAGTGATCATCTCGGGAGTCTCATCCCGATCATTGCACATTAACATATCCATAGTAGGCATCTGCCTCACCATATATAGGCTGGGTACTTACTCCAGCTATTGTGTTCATCCATCCAGATCCTTGAGACATATGCGATGTCTTTACTTACTAGTCAGTGCACTTCACACTTCTAGATTCTTAAACATTTCCTCGCAATAACTCACTAATCCCTTTAGTCCTCTTAACTTAACTGGGTTCCTTTACTTCAACCATTCGATGGTAGTTTATTACTCTTGTCTGACTTTACTTCGGACCGTAGTATGGAGTCGACTACTTCCCGTGTTCCAGACTCCACTCGTATACATACATGGGGTATCCTACTGATACATTGCTACTTACCCGACTACCCCATAAGAAGGTTTGTCAGGCCCACAAGCTCCTATCGGAGTGCGGTCGTCCCACATTACTGTTGGTACACTCGTAGTGTCCGTCACACGCCTAGGTGAAGTATTCTGTTGTCAACTCCTTTATTATCCTGTGATAATATGCATTCCATGCTTCCCGACTAATCAGGGAAATGTATCCACTGTTGTATTTTATGAACTCAATCCATTCCTCGGGTTGTACCCTTGGGTTACCGGTTTCCATCCGGTTATTTAAAAGTAACTGGGTAACTTACCTACCATGTGGCACTGAGGCCCGTGTAGGTCTTCTGGTTTGGTTTAAAGAAAAAGGCGAATTAAAATAAAATGGGTTTGAAAGAAAATCTGGTTTTGAAAAAGGTTTTGAAAATGGATTTAAGTTGAAAGAAAAATTCTCCTGGTTTTACAACGTTTCCTTGCCTTAACCGAGTCTAGCTTCCTGCTGACTGGTGTATTTCCAAGTACTGAGGTCAGGCTATTAAGCCCTTCCACGGTTATGATAATCCCACTTATCTTCATGGTACTTTACTAAGTACCGGTAGTTGTTTAAAATTTTCCGTACAGCCTTGTCATAGCAGCACTTGCCATGGCAAGTGCGCCATGCTAGCTGGTTATCGGTTCAATACACATTGGTTGCGGTATTGTTTACATCCGCACTAATATCAGTGGCCTTGCTGGCCCTTACTTGATCTTGCAGCCTTAACAATAAATTTTCTGGGTACCTCTCACTGTCTCCACATGTTAACCATTAACTAGGGTGTTTCCCATCCTGGGAGACCCCCTTTTTACTTAGTATTGTATTCTCCTCATACTACGTCGTAGTTCTTTGCTCGGTTGGTGTACCGTTGGTGTGTTAGTCAACATTGTAGTCCCGTAGACACTCGTCTCAGGTTCTACTACTTCACTTCTCCACTGTTGCACGATGGGTGCGTTGCAAGCTGGTTGTTCTCGACTGCTCCGCATGTCGACCCAGGTTGCCGGAAATTCTATTCCTTTAAGCACAAGATTCTTCACTTTTCGCTATTAAATGCGGCAAACATTGTTCAGATGGAAACCGTCTTCGGGATTCACACCTTTCGGAATCTACCGTATGAGAGGTTCTCCATACTTACAGAGGTAAATATCAACTGCCAGATCGGGTTTTCCCGAGTAAGAGATGACTCCCATCTCTCTGGCGTTCTTCCCAAGTTATAAAATAGGGTTTGTGGAGGGCGGGACGGATATTGTAGGTATCCAGTACACACTGGCATTTCCTAACTAGCGTACTTCTCACGCTATCACTCAACCCTTAACCCAAAGCACTAAACTCTTAACTTGGTACTTCCTAAGCTCGGTAATTCAGTCATCAGAGCGATACTTCGCTCTGATACCACTTTTTGTAACACCCCAACTACAACAACACACTTAACAACACTTGCAGCGGAAATCATAACTCACAACATAACTTAACTCCTTGGTGTTACACGTCGTTAGCCACCCACGTGACTAACAAGGCTAACATACATACATCGTACCGGTCTGATGGACTAAACTCCCGAGCAACTACACATTAATCCCGTTCCATGTTCAACATTCATTATACACTTACATTACAATTGTACCGAGTAATTACCAACTAACGCCGATACAATTTCGGTCTTACTACACCTACAGCACATCCACAATTTTCATGACTACCCACATACAATCAACTACCCCCTCCTACTCTCGAACGGCCTCCAGTTCCTTGTACCTGAAACAGGAAAGAGAAGAAAGGGTGGCCCCCAAGGGGCTCAGCACCTTTGCTGGTATGGTAATCCCGCAGCCCGCATGCTACCGGGCCACGCACAACTAATTGTCGTCTTAGCATGCGATTGATTTTATTTAAACATACACAACTACACACATACTTCATGCTTAAAAGCAAACATCCATTAGTAGGACACAAACACAAGATTAGCACACACATAACCATACACTTCACTTGATAACATACACACAACTTAGTTCCATTCTTCTTAGAGAACATAAACTTTACTTAGGGAGTGCCGGGGTGATAGAAGCCCGAGCACAACATACATACATTTTCTTTACTTAGGTGTGGCGGCCTCATATAGGACCGATCACACCTTGCACAATTTCCCCCTAGCTCCAATAATGATGAGGTAGGTAAGCCTTGGTTAAGCTTGTGGGTGGTTGTAATTCAAGGAGGAAAAACAACCGTAACATAATAAAGAGGGAGTCGAAGCGAACTTAGGCATCAACACCCTACCACATTACACATGATTTCCCCCTACCCGATGTGGAGGTCGGGTAGGTAAGCTTTGGCTAAGCTAGTGGGAGGTCGAAATCCAATGAAGGAAAACAACCCTAACATAACAGGATGGGAGTTAATTCACATATATACATCAACTCCCAAACAATACGCGCGACCGGAACGACCGGATTCCTCACCATACATAACATATACTTATTAGTTAAGGTTCCTTCATGGAACTTATCACATACATACCTCACAAGGTGTTACTAACTCGGTTAGACACATCAGGGAAAATCACATCCCCTTTCAACAACACGGATAACAGTATCCAATAACAACAACATACTGAACAGGTCACATACATCACACAAAGTCACAACATACACTAACGCACGGATAGCCGTAGTTAGAACGTTCCCGTGGGTTGGGACGTTTATTCCGAACACCGATCTCTTATGTGAACCTAAGGTCGGTTAACTATTATTTAGCACATAATTAAGGTTAAGCGGTATCGGAATTAATTACGCCACAATAATGAATTACTATAAACTCATTTCATGCTTTATCTTGCAAGGTGGCAAACACATAGAAAAACACATTGGCATACTAGCCGGTGTAATCCGGTAGGACACAGGTTGCAAGAAAACCATACCTTACACCATGGGTTACTCTACCGTGTTCCCGAGGACTTACTCCAACGCGTCACCTCACGCTCCCCGGGTAGTTTTCCAACAACTGGTATTATTTCAAATATTTTCATTAACATCAAAATCTTACGGTATGTAAATTTCTATTACTCCCGTACTTAACCCGTTATCCCGTTGTTTCGGTTTAACTTTGTGTACTTAAACTCATAACTTTCTCACATCCACCCTAACACTTGTTTACACCTTCTAGGGCCTTTAAAACTCATCAAAAAAGGCCTAATCAACATCTAAAACCATTACCATTCACTTCCCCATCATAACAACACTTTAAAACACATTCTGGTAAGTTTTTAGCATGGTCCGGGTTTGTGTCCGAGGTTACAAACCCGGACCAACCACGGATTTCACTTTCTGGACAATTTTTCATGTGGTCCGGGTTTGTGTCCGGGTTTACAAACCCGGACCACCCCTTGGGATGGTCTTCTGCCATGTTTTTGCTATGGTCCGGGTTTGCGTACCGATTTGCAAACCCGGACCAACCCTGGAACTGTCAAAATTTACAGTTTTTGATCAGTTTTCAACCCATAATTCACCTCTAATCATTTCCTAAACTTTCCACATGTTTTCTACATGTTTAAATACACTAAAACACTGACTAAACCTCCTCAAATCGTTGGTCAAACTCACCATTCAATTCTTGTCAATTTATACAAGTTTTCCATTCTTCTTATTACACTTAAGCACAACAGTGCACATGAAACTTCTTTTGTTGTTTCATAAACTTCCACCAACCTTACTAAATCTCTTACTCACCACATCAACACGTTCTTAGACCAATACATCTCTTAATTAAGGTTTGGGGTATTTCAGCGACGTGACGGACGTAGACATTCCAGTCGTGGTAGATTTTCCCGACTTATTTCCTGATGAGCTGCCAGGCATGCCGCCTGGGCGCGAGGTTGAGTTCACCGTCGACTTGTTGCCAGGTACGGGCCCTATTGCTAAGGCACCCTACCGTATGGCACCGGCTGAGATGAGGGAGCTGAAGCTACAGCTGGAGGACCTCCTCGACAAGGGATTCATTCGACCTAGTGTTTCTCCTTGGGGTGCTCCAGTGCTGTTCGTCAAGAAAAAGGACGGCAGTATGCGACTCTGCATCGACTACCGCGAGCTTAATGCGGTTACAGTCAAGAACAAGTACCCATTACCACGGATAGATGATTTATTTGATCAGCTGAGAGGGGCCAGTGTGTTCTCGAAGATAGATCTCAGATCTGGCTACCATCAGATTAGGATCGCAGAGGGTGATATTGAGAGGACAGCTTTCAGGACACGGTATGGACACTATGAGTTCACCGTTATGCCATTCGGATTGACAATGCGCCAGCCATATTCATGGACTTGATGAACCGTCTTTTTAGAGAGCATCTTGATAGTTCAGTTGTAGTCTTCATCGACGATATTCTGATCTATTCAAAGACTAAGGAAGATCATGAGTTACATTTGAGACAGGTGTTGAATATTATGAGAGAGAACCAGCTGTATGCCGAACTCTCTAAGTGTGAGTTTTTGTTGGACAACGTGTCATTTCTAGGACACATTATATCAGTTCGGCATATCTGTAGATCCTGCTAAGATAGAGGCAGTGAAGAGTTGGCCAAGGCCGAAGACAGTCACCGACGTCCGTAGCTTTCTGGGTTTGGCAGGGTATTATCGAAGATTCGTGAAGGACTTCTCCAAGGAAGCCAAACCAATGACAAATCTAATGAAGAAGGAATCCCAGTTCTTATGGTCTGCAGAGTGTGAGCAGTCCTTTCAGACGCTGAAGGATCTCCTGACATCGGCGCCGTTCTTACTATCCCTGAGGGCACCGATGGGTTCGAGGTATATTGTGATGCCTCTGGAACCGGTCTAGGCTGTGTGCTTATGCAGCACGGGAAGGTAGTTGCTTACGCATCCCGACAGCTGAATAAGCATGAGGTGAATTACCCCACACACGACCTTGAGTTAGGCGTAATAGTCTTCGCTTTGAAGATCTGGCGACATTATTTGTATGATGTGACAGTCACTATCTACTCTGATCACAAGAGTCTACAGCATCTCTTCTCTCAGAAGGAGCTGACATGCGACAGAGAAGATGGGTCGAGTTCTTGAAGGACTACGACATAGACCTAAGGTATAAAGAGGGCAAAGCAAATGTAGTTGCCGATGCCCTGAGCCGCAGAGCTCATTCATTCTTTACGCTAGTAGCAAACAACAGTATGATTGATGAGATACGAGCTGCACAGGAGAGTGATCACTATATGCAGAGTATCAAACAGAAAATGTCAGAAGGTTGTTTTGAAAGACAAAAGTATGATTTCGAACTGTGTAATGATGGCATGTTACGACTGAATGGCCGATTATGTATTCCGGAGTCGTCTCCTGATCTGAAGGAGAAGATACTCCAGGAGGCTCATTGCTCGTCCTTATCCGTCCACCCTGGTTCTTCGAAGATGTATAAGGATTTGAAAGTTCATTTCTGGTGGAGCGGGATGAAGAAGGATGTAGCTGAGTATGTGGCTAGATGCTTGACCTGTCAAAAGGTTAAGTTTGAGCATAGGAGACCCGGAGGTTTAGTGCAGTCTATGCCTATTCCTTGTTGGAAGTTCGAGGACATCTCGATGGATTTCGTTGTCGGTCTCCCACCGACTAAGGGAGGACTGAACACGATTTGGGTCATTGTAGACCGTCTGACGAAGGTGGCAAAGTTTGTTGCTATGAAGGATACCTGGAACGTTCCAAAGTTAGCGGACTTGTTCCAGAAGGAGGTGATCCGGCACCATGGCGTGCCAAAGACTATTGTTTCTATAGGGACCCTTGATTTTTGTCCAGATTCTGGGGACAGGTTCAGGAAGCCTTGGGTACGAAATTAAAGCTTAGTACGGCGTTCCATCCACAGACCGACGGTCAGAGTGAGAGGACCATCCAGACACTGGGGACATGCTGAGAGCATGTGCCTTAGACTTTCAGGGGAGTTGGTTAGAGCGTCTACACTTGATAGAGTTCGCCTACAACAACAGCTACCACTCCTCGATACAGATGCCACCATTCCAGGCACTTTATGGTAGACCGTGTAGGACTCCTTTATGCTGGGATGAGGCCAGCGAGAATACGCTTCTAGGACCTGAGTACCTAGAGCAGATTAAGGAGGATGTCCTACAGATTGGGAAGAACATGAGGGCAGCTCAGGACAGCGGCAGAAAGCAAATGCAGACACCAAGAGGAGGGACATTGAGTTCACTACCGACGACATGGTATTCCTCAGAGTGTCACCCATGAAGGGGATATTCCGGTTTGGGTAGAAGGGCAAGTTGAGCCCGAAGTATGTTGGACCTTATGCGATTAGGGAGCGAGTGGGCCCGTTAGCCTACAGATTGGACTTACCAGCAGAGCTCGGGAGGGTGCACAACGTCTTTCACGTTTCACAGTTGAAGAAGTATGTGCCCCATCCATCGCACGTTTTGCAGCCAGAGACTTTAGACTTGGACCCCGCTCTACGATATGAGGAAGTACCACTCCGCATTCTCGATACGAAGACGAGGCAGACTAGGAACAAGACCGTTAGCATGGTCAAGGTTCTCTGGTCGAACCATGAGGTGGAGGAGGCTACATGGGAGTTAGAGGACTCCATGAGAGCGAAGTACCCAGCACTCTTCGAGTCGTAGCTGTGTTACTTGTACGGGTTCATGGTCAAACCCTTTTTAAGGGGGGTAGACACCACTTGGCTTGCGCACACGTTGTGCATTAGGTCTTGTTTTTGTGGTGTGTTTTAGTTGGTATGCTGCGTCATACATGTTGTTTGGATGATTGGATGTTGATACATTTTATGTATGTATGTGCCTTAGTGCACCTGGTTGAATATATACATAGTACCGCTGAGTACTTTTGGTTGATGAGTTGGATGTGCACCTTGTTTAGTGTTGTGATGTGAATGAGCTTTATACCATGAGTTTGATTATTTGATATATGCTGTATGTGTAGACTAGGTCTGAACCTAGTGGGCGTTACTCCCTAGCAATGGACTGTTTGGTTACTTAGTGGAACTTGATTCCTTAGGTGAACTGTAGAGGATTAAGGACTTCGGGACGAAGCCTTTTTAAGGGGGGTATACTGAAATACCCCTAACCTTTAAAATATAATTAAATGATCTATTAATGATCTAAGATGATTATTAAACACCTAAATATTATTGGGGAACAATCTAAAAGATCTCAACAAGGCAAAACACGCCTTAAGATCGGTAAAGCCAAAAATGTGCTTTAAGACACCATAAAGGTTGTATGACCCCAAATAGGATCCAAAGTGGATTCCTAAGTATTATAATGAAGCAAGGAACACAATAAAACCATTCTCAAGGAGAACTAAGCTCAGGAACACCCTGTGACACAAATATGTGCGCTAAAACACCTTAAAGCACGTTTTTGTGAGATTGCCTTCTAAATTGATTTTTAATGGGCTTAAAAATTATAATTACCCTTAAATATGATATTTTATCATATTATATCATATTAGGAATTTAATTCCAAAAGGTTACGAATTTTTACAAATTAATATTAAAATATTAATAAAACCCTAAAGTGGGGCCCGCATGAGTCAATATTGACCAAGCATGGTCAATGGTCAATTAATTGACCCATTTGGACCAAGCAAATCAGCTGGCAATAAGGGAGGAGACAGCTTGCAATGATTATGAGACAAATTACTACCTAATACATTTACTTTTTGAATGTCATTTTTAGCCCTTTTTCTTCATCTCTTCACTACCAACACCTAGATTTCGTGGCTCATCAATTCCTATGGCTTATTCTCAGTGTTCTAAGGTTAGAACAAGAGCTAAACTCGGTTGAGACCAGTAGAGGGACCAAGGTTGTTCAAATCTACATTTTAAGGTACAAACATACCTTAAGGATCTCCACTCTTCATACGGTTTCTTTCTTTGATTTTATGAGTTTATACAATAATCTTCATATTTACATATTCATTCAGTTGGTTAGCCATTTGGAGCAAGGGTGACCAAGATCCAAGAGAAATACCTCTTTTAAGGCATTTTTCCAAGGTAAAACCTAATAACAAGGTAGCTTGTTGTGATCTAACTATTTCCTATGTCAATATGGTGGATCTAACACCTTGTGGTGTGTTTGGTTCAGGTCGAAACCACCTAGAACTTCCCTTGCATTTTTAAGGTGTTTTTGCCTTAAATCTTACATTAATTATTCCTTATGGTTAAACTCAAGCTTGGAGTGTAACCATATCTTGTTTTTGTGTATTAAACATGTCTAAATCAAGTGGTGAATTTTCCTACAAGTGACCGAGCCCATACAAGGAATAACCAAGGTATAAACACCTTAAACTTATGATTTTATAATTTTTAAGCATATATATATATATATATATATATATATATATATATATATGGCCGAGAGTGAAATTACATAATAGGTCATATTGAAAAAATGGCTAAGATAAATTAAGCTAGTCATTTAAGAGATTTAATTAACATAATGGTCAAATTATGACATTATGTGGAAAAATAATTAAACCAAAGTGAGGCCGAAAATATATGCTATATTTTGAGACATTTATTTGTAATTTATTTTGCAAGTTCAAGGTTGTAATAAGGCCATGTCATTAGGCCATTTTAATTTAAGTTTATAAGCTTATTTAGTTTTATTTATGCTTATAATTAAAATTGGGGCCAATTCATAATTACTGGAAATTAGAAAGCCGTGGGCTTAATTTAGAGCAATTTAGGGTTTTTAAATGAATTTAATAAAAATTATAACATTTTATAAAGTTTTGGGTCAAAATTGTAAAAATAGAAAAGTATAGGTTATTATTAGTGATTACCGAAAAATTGGTTCCCATTTGGTATTAAAAGTCAAAGTTGACTATATAGGAGACTTTGACCAAGTTTGGAAAATTTAAGAAATTAAAATACTATCTTATATTAAGATAAGTATTAATTTGTAAAAGATTTAAAAGAGATGGGGCTATAATGTAATTTCCGAAAACTTGGGGTACTAAATGGAGTTTAGTACAAACCTTAGGTTATTAGGAACTTTTAGAAATTTATTTGGTTAAATTTGGAGTTTATATGAATTATATAAGTATAATATATGGTATTTTATAACATTGTTATAAATGGGTAACAAAGGGGTAAAAACCGAGATTTAAAGGAAGTATAAGGTTAGGAATAATATTTATAACCTTTTGGTATAGTTTGGTAATTTTTGGAATGGTATAAAATTTTATAAAGATATGTGTATAATATATAGTTGTAATGAAATTAGAAAACTATGTATTATAAATTGGGAAGATTTGTGATTTATAGAAGTTTAGTGGTATATAATGGAAGCCGAAAATATAAGGGACTATTTGGTATTTTATAAACAAAATATAACTATAGGTTATAATTTTTTAATGACTTAAATGTCATAATATATGTTATATAACTATAATGTAACATTATATTAATTAGGTGGTGGATTTTGTAAATATTTAAGAACATGGGTGCTGTTCGGAAATATTAACATTTTTAAATGGAATTTATAATATGGTTTTTAATGTTATAAGAGTTATAACATTTATAATATAAGAGGTATTCATTAAAAAGAATGAATATATATTATAAGATTTACCATATAGAAAATAGTTCCACAAATACATACACATAAATAAATATATGCTATGGTGGAAAAATATAATATGGTTTAATGACCATGTGTTTTCATAATTAAAATGACACATGATAAAAGGGAAAAGAATTACAAACATTAGATGTGGAATTCTAATGTTAAGAGTATACATGAGATGATAAGGATTTATAATTCAAAGTATTGTTTACATATGAATTATACCACATTGAACTTAAAAAAAAAAAGAGACAAACCTTAGAAAAAAAATAAATACTAAGGTGAGGTGTATAGTGCATGACAAAGAATCATACATGCAATAAAGAAAAAACTATACGATCTACAATTATACATTAAGTTACATGCGATAACAAAGTCCAACAATAAGTATATTAATATACGAGATAAGACTACGCATGTAATGCAACACTTTCCAAATCTCGAGTTAAACCGAAAGCCCGACAAACATTGACAGTTTATAACGGGGGGTTAACCGGGAGTTGTTAGTGACGGTACGGGGTACCGTAGGATTGTATTGTTATACCGTGTGCTAATCAGTAGCATTATGTATTGTTTAGACTGTTAGAGACTACACAAGGAGCATAGGATCTTGCTGATTCATACTCCACCGTAATACACCAGGGTGAACGGTATGTTGTTATGTGTCTCTGATTGTCTCTGAGGGCTTCCTCAGTTCAGACTTCTGTGTGATCTGTGATAAGATTGTTTGTCTGAATGTGATAATTAATATGCATGAATTGTATATTTATAGCTGCTTATTATTACTGTTGTTGAGTTAACAGTACCGGTTCGTATATGTGGACCTATATATATAAAACGAACTAGCGGCTATAGTGCTATCTTATATGAAATATAAGGATCGTCAGAAAAACGTTGTAGCACTAGGATAATAAGATATACATATTATCCGAGACTTTTATACGGAGCATTGGCCTTTCTATACGCCGCTCTTGTATCTAACACTGGATCCCGAGTTTACAGACTCCGGATTGGACTAATGACCTTAGTCTGCTGTGTTAGGAAAATTTGGTAATGCGATGCGATGGAATAAATAATTAACTAAGGAAGGAAAGTAAAGCCAGAAGGATGTGGCTCTTGGTGCGCGCTGTGATCACAAAAACGATACCAGGATGTCCGCGTACGGGTCCGCAAGTATCAAGAAAAATTCCCGTGAGCTAGAATGGCTCGTTGGTCGGAGACTCTACCGTTGGAGTGGCTACTGCCGTGGGTGACCCGCCATAATATATGGGTAACTAGAGACATGTCGTTTTAACGAGGCATTGTCACTAGGTATAACTGAACAAATAATACAGTTAAGAATTACACAGTGGCGAACGATATTGGTTTCTACACCATGGACGAGAACTAGTACTTGTTTATTGTTCTCGTTGTTTCGCTTGGTTGTTCATTGGTTATACATGTGGTTATATTATATATGGTGATGGTTGTGTTTATTGTATGGATGTTACTGTTAATTGTTTTACAGTTTTAAATATTAAAACGGTATTGCATGTAATGAACCTCATGCTCTCGACCAAATAATTGAGGGGTCTTTGGGGGCATGACGGGGCATGTGATGACATACTCAGCAGGGGCTGATTCCATACCACAAACCACTTTCATGCAGGTGACTAGCTGGTGGGTCGCAGCGAGGCGTGACTATTGTGATATTACTGTTGGTTTAGACTTGGTACGGTGTGATACTCAGGTTGTTTTGGACTCGGGTTGTTTAACCGAGGTGTGTTTGGTTTAGATGCTCACGGTCTGTAATAATTGTTGATGTTAGATTTGTTTTAAGTTGTTTAAGTTCTACTATCTATCTCTTATGGTCACTGCGGGAATACGTTTCGCAAGTTGATTATCAGGTAATTCGTTATCACCCGTATGGGCGAGTGATAACAGTGACACCATTAGGGCGATAGTTTATTATTTACGGCTGCGAGATATTATTGTGCACGACATTTATAGGACTATTAGGAACCGAATTAGTAGGGGTGTTACATATATAATTATTTATCTTGCTTCAAGATTTGTTTTGTCGTTGAAGGTTGATTGTGTCATTATTATGTACTTAGTCTTTGCTACATTTGGAGTTCAACAGTGATTATTGGGGGAAAGATAATTTTAGCTTTGGATAGCTACACAGTACGCATCGACTGAAGTTTTATTGTTGTACTAGAACTAGTCATTTTTGTTGTCTATGTATCTAGAATGCTATTTTTTTCCCTTTTCAAGATGCTTGCTTCACTATACAATACTAGTTGTTATATACTATAATATTACGATATTGCTTTTTATTTAATTTGGTTGATCCACGAGTTGATCTGTGGGTCGATTGATTGGATTAGGATAGAGAATCATAATCTAAATAATTAATGGATTGAATTTAAATTCATAATTTTTAAACGGGTTAGATTAAGATTGACTATAACCCGACCCGTCAACCCGATTTGTCAGATCTTAGTAATAATAATACACCTTAGTGAGAACTGTTTTTCTGTTTCACCCAAGAGATGGACGCCGAATATTATACTTCTCGACTTATCTTCGCAGCATAATCAAATATCGCTGACCAGTAAAACCTAATTATAACTTTTACAGTTCTAAACACATAAAATTCAAACTTATAAAAAAATACATTAAATTCAAAACTCGAAAAAAGCAGGAAAAAACCATAAGTATCAGTGGAAACTGATGAAGACAGGAGAGGTGGGTATGTTTGCTGTGCGATATTTGGATTGTTGGACAAGACGATATTTTTTACTTATTATTATCAACAAACAAACTGTGTGATGACAAAAGAGATGGCAAAACATGGCTTTTTAATGTTATGTCGGTCATCAAATAAAGGGGTGGGAGATTTTTCGATCATTGTAAGGGGAGAAACCCGACACCAAACCCCGAAAAGGAAAAGAAGAAGCCAAAGAGAAAGATGGAAGAAGAACAGTATAGTAGATTAGTGGTACCACCCTCCGAAGCGACCTTTTTGACAATTGCCACTCGAGATATTATACATTTGTATATTTAAATTATTATTATTTTGGTACATGATAGCATCGTGGAAATAGTGTATCAGAATTTTTAAAATGTCTCATATCCTAAAAACTGATATTATTGAACTGATAGAATATTTGATTAGTGGTACTTTTGTTTTTACAAATACACCAACTACCGAGTACCAAAAATATCTTAACATGTTACAATTATGCTGGAACAAAAATTTGACAAATATGCATCAAATACACAAATACAAGATCAGAATACTAAAATATGAAGTGAGATAAACTTATCACAAATGTGTTAAATTAAAAATGGTTTTGTTATAATATTGAGAAAATAAGAGAATGAGTTATAGAGACAAAGAAGAGGAAATATGCACAATATCTTCTATATTTCTTACATTCCATATCACGTCCTTATATAAATAGTACAAGATAGCATCATTTACCCATTACTAAGTGGGAATACAAACATCAAAGGTCTTTGAAGGTTACACAAACAAAGAGTCTAGAGGAGGTTTCAAGAGTTACACCAATGAAGGGTCTAGGTTAGACTTGTCAAACAGGTTATCCGTTAGGGTTTTGGGTCATATTTGTTTGGGTCAATATCCGTTCGAGTCATTAAATTTTTGGGTCGCTTCGGGCTTAGGTCATTCGAGCTCTGGTTAAATCGGGTTCGGGTTGTAACAGTGTCACATAGAATCGGGTTTCGATTATTTCGGGTCATGGTTAATATTTTTTGAAAAAAATATTAAATAAATATATACCTAGTCTATAAGAATATACTACACATAGATCACAAAAAAATTAATACAATACATATTCTGAATTTTATTCTGATATAATAAGGTTAAACCAAGCTCTTTTGTCATGTTTATTCAGGTCATTCATGTTCGGGACAATTTAGGGTCATTATTGTTTCATGTTATTCTAGTTTGACTTATTTTTAATTACAATTATTTCAGGTCATTTCGGGTTTGGGAGTTTCATATAAAATTTTCAAGTCATTTCAGGTTTGGGTCATTTTAGATCTAACCCAATCGTGTTTCGAGTTTATTTATATTTAAATATTTTCAGGTTCGGGTCAAACAGGAGGGCTTTTGGGTTGGGTTAAACTTTGACAGCTCTAGTCTAGGTAGACCGAAAGACATGTGGATGTACATCCACTAAATAGGGTGATTTACAATAGGTTTCCATTATTATAGGATTTTCGTAAGTTATTAGCTACTCCCTTCCTCTTACATCTTTTTGTATTAATTTATTTTATTCTTTTGTTCTTGAATAAGGATATATTAGATTAGAGATAACAAGATAAGTACATGCTTAAAGACCACCCATGATAATTAGAGTACAAACATCAAAAAGGCCTAAAACAACACCACCACCCACAACCAACGAACGACCACCCACAACCACCCAAGACCACCCCACCATTACTCGGTGCAAACCTCTCCCAGAGCTACCTTGTCTTCCATGTACAGAAGGACCCTTCAAAGAGCCTGCATGTCCAGAAGACATGAAGTATGATGAAGCAACTGCTTGATCATCTTTGAAACATCCACACACCAACCTAAAGTCCAAGCCGACAACCAACACAAAAAGCAACTAACCAATGCCAACAACAACACCCATAACACAAGCCTACTCCACAAGAAATTAAAAGCACCAAGGAAGATAAGACCTACCCATAATAGTTAGATAAAAACCAAACCGAAAGAAAGCAAACATGACACATAATCTAGCATTCTAGACACATGGGCTGTGTCCACACCCAAGTTCTAGAATCTATCACCCTCCATGTTGGTTCTGAGGTGCACCCAGAACCTTCTTGGCCTTCTCCTTATCGAGCTCCACAAGTTGATTAGTTGGTGTTGCACTAACAAATAGTTTCCCTTTCCTCCTCGCCTCCACCAGCTGAAGGTCCCAATACTCCGCTCTTGAAGCATTCTTAAGGACCTCGTTGAACTTCCTCTTGTGGGAGTAGCTTGAAGAGTGTGAGCGGTCAAAATCCTGGTTGGGCAAAGTAGCTGGCGGACAAGGGTGATTGGCCCAGATAGACGGACAAGGGGGAACTGGCGCCCAAGATTGATGATGCTCCACTCGTTGAGGCAAGCTCCAAGGATCCACATGCTGGATCTCTTGTGTGCGTGTTCGTGCTTGATAGATCTTAGTTGAAAGCCACATGCCATATAAGACTCCAACTTCATCCGCCGGTCAGGGTGTAGAACATGTAGCAGTAGTGTGTGTGAAGAGGCCGCAGATGGAGCAAATCAATGGCATGTTGTCATATGATATGGCAAATGTACAATAACGACCATCAACCACCATAGGAAGGGCACGCGAGATTGGGACTTGGACATTAAGTAGCACCTTAAAACTCAAGTACTTGATGCCTAAAGACTCACCATCCTCAACCACTCCATAATACAAGATGGGATCCTGTTAAACTCTTACTATGAGATGAGTTTGGTTGGATCCAAAGTTTGGAGTGCAAAGAGATTATTGTTGATAGTCCGAGGACCCCTTATTCTAACAACTTCCATGTCCTCAAGGGTTTCAAACTCAAAAATGAACATGTTCTGTGCAACCTTAGTGAATTTGAACCCACCGAATTTCGTCCAACAATCTTGAAGGATGTGCGCCAAAGAGGTTGCACATATGGGTATCACCAAAAGAGCTGAGCAAGGAGGCCACGCTCGAAGGCTAGAGCAATGCCATTGACAACGATTGTGTCCATGGCTTGGGGAAATTGAGAGTATAGGGTGAGATTCGAAGCAATGGGATGATAGATTGCTTAAGAGACGAGGAAAAGGAGGTTAAAGGGAAGTTCAAGCATACAGAACTCCCACACCCTAGGATGGAAAAATATATGGGTGGGTAGATGAGGAACCAAGTGAGGAGAGGGGGGTGGCACTCTGCAACCTCTACACCTTGCATGCCACAGGGAATAAGAAAATACAATGGGGCTGAGATCTCGTGCTGTCGTGTGTCCATTTGCGGATTTTCCCCATCTGAGCAAGGAAAAAGTAATGATTGTCATAATTGCACCATTTTACGGTGGCGAATGATGGAAACCGAGGAGATGAGGTAGGCCTGCCGCTACTCGGAGATGAAAAGATGGAGCGCATGCAAGGAGAAGAGAACACCCAAAAAGAGAAACCAAGGGGAGAGAATTTGTAAGGTCACCATGTTTCGCAAGACTCAGATCGGGAAGTTGTATCCTATCAAAACAAGACCTAATATTTTATTTTATTCATCTTTTATCCTTAGCGGGAACTTTATTCATTACTTAAGTGATTCTGATTTTTTTATTTTTGCTTTCCTATGGGTTGATCGACGTCAAACCCCGCATGAGCAAGTCAATTCCAAATCATTTTCGATCTTGATTTTTCTTTAACACGTATCATAGTCCATTCTTTCATTTAGTAGATATGGTACAGTTGAGATAGTTACAAAAAGTGTGTACAGTGATCAAATATTGTCAAGTATATGATAATCAAACATATCCCCCTTGTCTACCACATTTGTAATATTTTGATTCCAGTAGAATTATAATATCTCTTTTTTGTTTTTTATAGAATTATAATATCTCTATTACATCATAATGTGACATGTTTACCTTAATTTATTTTTTTAGCATTTTTTTGTGATGGTAAGGATATAAATAAATCAGAACAAAAAAGTAAAGACATTAACATTCTCCTATATATAATCGAGGGACAGCTGGCCATAATCTATAAATGTTATCATACTTAGTTTCTTTCTCTCTCTTTCTAACTGAGAGGGCCTAGAGATTTCTCCCATTTGTTTCTCTTTCCTTGCACTCATGGCGTTAGTTTCTAGACAAGAATGCTATCATTACACTAAGGTGGTCATCATTATGTTTTGCATGTGGATCTTTGAGCTACCCTCCTCCCCAAAGTCTCTTCTTCTCTATTTCATCTCACACAAAACTCCTTACACTCTCATCTATTTTGTCACTAGGAATTTGGATCAAATGATGGCCACTACAAGCTACTGGAAAGGGGTCGAAGATATAGTTGATCGATGCACGAATCTTTCTGTAACTAAGAATGAAGGCTCTTTCATGAATATTGATGATTCACTAGTAGAAAAAACATTTTAAATGACGACACTTAAACCACGGTTAAATGAAAAACCGTGGTTTAAAGTTTATAAACCACGGTTTCTAGGGAAACCGTCATTTATAGTACACGCCGAAGAGAATAACCACGGTTTTTGGAGAACCGTGGTATATAGTTTATTTATAAACCACGGTTTGTAGGGCAACCGTCATTTATAGTACATGCCGGAGAGAATAAACCACGGTTTTTGGAGAACCGTGGTATATAACCGTCACGCCGGAGAGAATAAACCACGGTTTTTGGAGAACCGTGGTATATAACCGTCACGCCGGAGAGAATAAACCACGGTTCTTTAAGAACCGTGGTATATGACCGTCACACCAGAGAGAATAAACCACGGTTTTTGGTGAACCGTGGTATATACTCTGAGCGGGAATTTTAATTTTTGGCCCAAATTAACGCGGTTCTTCTCTTTGGAATGTACTATAAATGACGGTTGCCCTACAAACCGTGGTTTATAAGTAAACAAAGAGAGCCGCGTTAATTTGGGCCGAAAATTAAAATTCCCGCTCAGACTATATACCACGGTTTTTATAGAACCGTGGTATATAACCGTCACGCCGGAGAGAATAAACCACGGTTTTTGGAGAACCGTGGTATATAACCGTCACGCCGGAGAGAATAAACCACGGTTTTTGGAGAACCGTGGTATATAACCGTCACACCGGAGAGAATAAACCACGGTTTTTAAAGAACCGTGGTATATAACCGTCGCTCTCGAGAGAATAAACCACGGTTTTTGGAGAACCGTGGTATATAGTCTGAGCGGGAATTTTAATTTTCAGCCCAAATTAACGCGGCTCTCTTGTTCTCTTATATATTTCTCTTACTGTAATTGCAACCCACACTGGCGAACAAGGATTGAACGCGCCTCTTCCCCATTCTCTTCACCTCCCGGTAATTTTTACAACCCACGCCGGCGAACATGGAACATGCTCTACGCCATCTCTTCAACCTCCCGGTAATTTCGCAAACCATACTAGTGAATAAGGAACATGCTCTATGCCATATCAACCGCACTGTAAATTTGCTACCCATACTGGCGAACAAGAAACATGCTCCTACCTCTCTCATTATCTTGTTTTCATGGTAATTTTTGTAACCCACACTGGCGAACAAGGAACGTGCTCTGCGTCTCATCCTCATGTTCACTCATTGTAATTTTTGCAACCCCAGCCGGCGAACAACGAACATGCTCTACGCCGCATCCATTTTCTTCAACCTCACAGTAATTTTGGAACCCACCGGCGAACAAGGAGCATACTGCGCCTCCATTCTTCACTCACGATTTCGCAACCTTAATTCGCAAACAAGGAACATACATAATCTGGCATCTTCATCGTCTTATATGCGCTCTGTTGAGATTTCCAGATCAAAGGCGAAGATTTGAAAAATTCATGGACTATAAACCACGGTTTCATGTATAACCGTGGTTTATTCGTTGTTTTTTTCACCTTATATACCACGGTTTTTAGAATAACCGTGGTTTATTCTCTCCGGCGTGACGGTTATATACCACGGTTCCCCAAAAACCGTGGTTTATTCTCTCCGGCATGTACTATAAATGACGGTTGCCCTACAAACCGTGGTTTATAACCGTGTTTTTTTACATTATATACCACGGTTTTTAGAATAACCGTCATATATTACTCACTATAAATGACGGTTTATAGAACCGTGGTTTTTATCTTCATTTAAAACCACGGTTTTGAACCGTGGTATATAATATTTTGGCATTTACGACGGCCGCAAATACCACGGTTTTTAACCGTGGTATATAAGCAAAATAACCGTGGTATATAATGTTTTTTCTACTAGTGATTACCAACCCCAACTATGAGTGTAGCATCATCAAAAAGTTGTTCTCTTCCATGAATACATATCGTTGTGCTCTGGCGGGGACATTCGATAAAGCATGGCAGCTCCACGAACAAATCAGGGTGCCATCTGTTGGTAGAAATTTGTTTGTTTTTGAGCAGGGAGGTGAAGCAAATATCGAGGAGATATTCAGTCAAGGATTTTGGGTTTTTGATTACTCTCTGCTAGTTCTTCAAAGACTCCGCCCGAAGAAAGCACCTAGGGATCATTAATTCAGGTTTATCACATTCTGGATCCGCATACATAATGTTCCTTTTGCTCTAAGACATAAAACTTTTTCCCAGTGCTTGCCACCTAAACTGGGAAGTTTCATTGAGTTTGACGATGGGGAAGGCTAATTCAGAGGCGAGCTTTTAAGAATCAAAGTCAAACATGACATGTCCAAACCAGGTTTAAGATGTATCTCCTTTGTCTTAGTATATCACCATTGATTCTTAGACTTTCCTATGAGAAAATGCCACACGTGTGTCAGCAATACGGTATGTTTACTCACATGACCAAAGAATGCCCTAGTTTTAAAGACTTCAATGATCATGCACCCAATTATGGGCCATGGTTGAGAGTCGCAAGATTTAGAAATTGGGCGCAAAATTTTGGATGAAGATGATCAAATCTTTTGAAAAGAATTTAAGACAGTGTGTAAAGGATCTGGTGCCGAAACTCGTGCTTCTTCTTCAATGGGTCATGGGATGAAGGATGATACAAAAACTCACCCGCATCAGCCCCCCGAGTCACGAGCTCACCATGCGGAAGATCAAAGGAACGACTCAGGGTTAACAATAGATTTTAATGATCTTCGGCGGTAGTTGATCTCTCACAAGCAGAAAGAGGATGATAATCAGGTTCAGTCATCCCGAGCTCTATCAAGACAAGAGGAAGACAGTAAATCGTGACTCAATGGATATAGTGGGGGAAGGAAGAGAAATATTGATAAGGTTTTGGATGGTAGTTCTCTGCGGGACGTTTGCAGACACAACAAGGATAACCCACAGGGTAAGAAAGAAAAAATCTCTGATCCTAATCTGGGTATACCGCATGGCTAGCTGGTGATTGACTTAAGTGCCTGTAAGACAATGATGATGCGGCGGTTGGGGCAACTTCTGAGCTGCCTGAGGGTTGCCAGAAACAATGAATTGATTTTGGGTCGGTTGTAGTAGGAAGGGAGCACCTTTGATGGTCACTGCTCGACCCATTGCTCTTTGTTCTTATGTTTCTTCTTACCGTTTTTTGATGGTTTTGTTTGAGGAACCTTGGTATGATTTTCTATGTTTGTTTAAGTTGTTACCTAGAATCAACTACTCTTAGTGTGCTCTATTAGTAGCTTTAGTATGGGTTATGGTTTGGATGTTTAGCCACTAGTGCTCGGTTGTGTTAAGTTGGTTGGAAGTGCAGCTGAAGTTGTACTACTTGTTTAGGATTCAAATTCATGTTTTGTCTCCCTATCCGGACTGCCCTATCCCTGTATATTATTAATAATAATAGCTCTCTCTTTACAAAAAAAAAAAATGCCTAATCAATGGATTTCATGAGTTTTAAGAAATTAGTGGTAAATTAGGTAGAAGTAAGTGAGCAGTCGTAAATTGCCTCGGGTTAGTGTTAGTATTTCTATATAAGAAAATATTATTTTATGGTATCACAGAATAAGAGACAGTACGTACGTAGTAGATTTCCTAACCCAGGAGTAGTAAAAAAACACACAACACACTCCTAATTAAGTTGTGCTATATCGCTTAAGGAACTAAATCTTGCAACTAATTAAATTACATTGATTTGATCTGCATATTAGCTAGGAATTAGAAAGTAAAATCAAGAGTATATATATAAAATCCTATGCCTTTACATGATTTTAGTAACTGAAAAATTCGGACCGTTTTGAGGAGGAAGATGAAGAAGATAAAGAGGAAGAGGTGGAAGACGATATTGAGTCCGACCAGAACTCAGCCTTCTTTACTTTGGAAACGTTAGTCAGAATATCAACCGGGTTTAGAACCTTCCCCACCACCGTAACCTTCTTTGATTCCAGTTCAATGCTGAAAGACGTTACACCTGATCACCAAAAGTGGAACACCCAGCTTTAATTATTTTCAGATTTGATGAAATAAATGAAGTAGTAACTGTAGCTAACTTTCTTGGGAAATGTTGATTAATTTGTTGATATGATAAAGTTTATAGCAGGGTAATGGAAAAGGATGAAGATGAAGGAAAGTGTGTTAGTTAGTTTAAATTTGAATTCTGATTGATCATATAGTAGTAGTAGTACCTTCCATTTTGGAGAGGTGTTTACCAAGTTTAGCTGCACAGCCTTTACAGTGTAATGATACTCTCAATACCACAATAACCTGATATTCACCATAACAAACAGATATTATTAACAGAAAAAATGAAATCTTTTTTTTTTTTTTGAATTTATGACTTTTTTTTATTAAACTGAAGTTGTTAGAAAAAAGTAAGAAATAATGAGCATAACAGTAGGAAGTAAATGAGAAAAGTCTTTAAGAAAAAAGTGACCTTCTGTTTGTGCTGCTGTTGATGTACTGTTTGTTCAGTTTTAACAGACGGCGCTGGTGGAGACAACTTGTTTTTAACCACCACCACCGCCGCGGAGGGCGGCGCAAGATCACTCTTCTTGAAACGGTCACCCGACTCTTTGTTACTCATCGGTTGACTCACAACCAACGCCGCCGCCGCCGCTGATCTATAATCATCATCATCATTTAACTGCTGCAACCGCCGCCTCCGCAAATAACCCAAATCTCGTTTCTTGTTATCACCATCATCACTGTACTTGCTCTCTCGCTGCACCACTGGTTCACTTGGAATAATAGCGAGCTTGTTGTTGTTGTCTTCATCGTCTGTAGACGCCGGTGCCGCCACCGACTTGTTATCGTTATCGTCACCACTCAACAATAAGTATCGTGAAGATCCACCAGACGGACTCCGTCTAATAAGAAAATCACGCGGACGACGATGAGACGTAGTAGTATTATTCCGTCTCAGGATCAGATCAGTAACATCAGCGGCGCTTTTCCGCCTTCCGGTTTTTCTGTGAGATGGGGTGATTGGGAATTGATCTGATAAACAGTTGGTAATAGTAGAATTAGCTGATGATGATAGAGTTTTGTATTGGTCTTGAATATATGAGTTAAAACGGTTGTGGTGGTGGTGGCGGTGGTGGGAGATGGTGGTGTTGGTGGTTGATGAGCAGATTGCAGTTGAGGATGGTGAGGTGCAGAAGATGTCTATGGAGGATTTCATGTTTCTTAATATGGTTGGCATTTTTGAAGACTGTCTTTTTGTGATGATGATTGAGTTGTTGTTTTAGATAGGAGAGGACAATTAGGAGTGCTTCTGTGTGGCTGCGGCCTATATATAATATATGAGTATAATGTAAAGAGAGGAGAAGGTGAGTTTGGGTTCCAATTTCCAAAAGAGGAGAAAGATATATAAGACGGGGGTGGAAGGTGACTACTCCCTCCGTCCCACCTTGACCGTCCAGTTTACTATTTAGATGTGTCGTTTGACTTCAATATTTAACATATAAGATAATATATTTTTATAAATCTATGTTTTACAATAGAATCTTTATGTGAAAAACTATATATTATACAATTTAATTTTTAAAAATTATTTTATCTTATATGTTTAATATTGAGGTAGAAAAACGTGCCAAAAAGCAAACAGGACACTTATGACAGGACGGAGGTGGTACTAATGACCGACTGCTGTATAGAAAGAATTAGGAGGAAAGAAGAAAAGGCGTGGAGGTAAGAAGGTGAAAGGGAAAGGTAGATTTCTACAAGTAATTTCAATGTTATTCATGGTTGGTAATTAAAATTTAACAGTAACTATCCATTCAAGGCGAAAAGTATATAAAACTGTCAAGTTTTTAGTTCATTTTAGGGAAATTTCATGATATATCCCCGAGGTTTAAGCGAATTTCACGAGATACCCCCGAGGTTTCATTTTCATTATGAGATACCCCCGAGGTTTCATTTTTTTACGATATACCCCTGAGGTATCATTCTCATTACGATATACCCCTGAGGTTTCAATTTTTTTACGAGATGCCTCTCAGTTCAGATTCCGATATATTATATTTTTCCTATCCTAATTTTACCCTCGGACCAATATGTCCCGCAATAACCTCACGGGTTTATGGTCAAATTTTAAAAAAATTAAAAATATGAACAAAGTGCACATAAAAATTAAAGATCAATTAAAATTTTAATTCAATTTAAAAACATAAATAAAAGTATAAAAAATTAGAATCATAAAAAGTTTAAAAAATAGAAATGACTAAACAACAAAAAATTTATTTAAAAAACTTATATTGTTACATAATTTAAAAAATATCATAGCGATGACTTAAAATCATAAATTTTTTATAAAAATTATATTAAATAAAAGAAATCATTAAACAATTTTATTAAATATAGTATGAGTTTATTAACAAATATATTATTTGATATCAATAATCACAGAGAAATTATCATATTTTATGGTTTGTACACTTTATTTTCTAATTTAAAATGATGATTTTTTCTATGTACTATATGAAACTGTTGTTTTTAATATTCTTCATATTATTGTTATACAGTTTTTATATTTTTAATAAATATCTAGGTAACTCCCTAGCAAATTATGTTTATTTTTCAAAATAATTTAATTTTAATTTTTAGCCATTTCCATTTTTTAAATTGTATGTTTTTTGTTTATTTAATTATATTCACTTTTTGATATTGATGTCAAAATTTAATTTTTTGAACATTTTATTTAAGTTTCAAATTCAAACAAAACTTTGACTATATATCCTTGAGGTTATTAGGGGGCATATGGTGCGAGGTAAAATGAGGATACAAACAATATTATATCAGAATCTGACTGAGGGGCATCTCGTAAAAAAATTGAAACCTCAGGGGTATATCGTAATGAAAATGATACCTCAGGGGTATATCGTAAAAAAAATGAAACCTCGGGGGTATCTCATAATGAAAATGAAACCTCGGGGGTATCTCGTAAAATTCGCTTAAACCTCGGGGGTATATTGTGAAATTTCCCTTCATTTTATTTTCCTCCATTTGTGAACAAAATACAGGTGGTCTCGATCGGCACCGTTTATGGTAACACACCAGCTAAAATACTACGAGCTTACCTGTTGCTACTACATAGTACGAATTTTTCCTATCCATATCAACTTCCTTAATTAAGGTACATATATGACACGTACGTTAGTAATACTAGTAACAAAACAGGATCCTTCTTTTGACAATACAATTAAAGAGGTTCTTAATTAAGATCATATTTTGTCACAATATTAACAAATTGAAGCTTATCAACAATTTTTAACAAATTCTTTCTAAATGATCGCATATTGCCTTATCAAAAAATCTATCCTAAGCTAACGACATCCATAACCGTTTGAATTCCACCTTAAAAAAATAAAAATACATTTACTATTATTCTCTTTCATCGTTACTTAATTAAATAACTCTCTACAAATTATTGTTATTGACTATAACAATATAATATTAATATAAAAAATTAAAAACTTCTAAAAGAATACTCCTACTAAAGTGACAATTAAAAAGGGAACAAGAGTAAATATTAACAAACTCTTCCATTATAAACAAAAAAAAATTCTTACTCCCTCCGTCCTGAATTGACCGTCCTGTTTACTATTTGAACATGTCGTTTGACTTCAATTTTTAACATATAAGATAAATTAATTTTGAAAATTTAAGTTTTGCATATGATTCCTTACATGATAAACTATATGTTATAAAATTTATTTTTATAAAATTATTTTATCTTATATGCTTAATATTAAAGTGGAAAAACGTGCCATAAAGCAAACAGGACGGTCAATTCAGGACGGAGGGAGTATATAATTAAATACTATATTTTGTTGCACTGGAAATAAGTTAATAAACCCTCCATCACTCTGGATGACGGGACTTAAAAGAAACGTCCCACATACATCTATGATTAATCATTACCCCCTTTTTCAACTTACATACTACGAATAGTTTCTAGAGTGAAGAGATTCTTTTATTTTTACAAGAATTGATCTCCTCCACAAATTTTCAATTCTTCAATTTCGCTATCTAACTTCTGCTTCTCTCTTCCTTCATCTCTTTTGTCAACCTAACATGATGCTATGTAGCGGTGTTGGAAAATCGAAATGACGTGTGGAAGTGAGATCAATGAATCAATGCACATATCAAAACACAACGTCATTCTTTGAAAACGCAACGTCCAATGATGTCAAAATATATAACTAATTACATTATAGTATATATTAATAATAAAATAGGGAATCAAGTGTGTAAAACAGTTTTGGATATCCTAGTTGTCCAATGACTCATTCACTTAATCTCTATTTTATTACTCTTATCCTTAAGATTAAAGGAGTTGTTAATATTGCTGATTTTCGACCTATAACTCTTTGCAACTTTATGTACAAGATTGTGACTAAAGTTCTTGTAAATAGAATTCAATATATGCTCCCTTCAGTGATCTCTCTCAATTAGTTTGGCTTCGTAAGTGAAAGACTTCTTACTGATAATATTATCTTGGATGGAGAATTACACCAATTTATTGATAGATGTAAAGCTACTAAAAAAGACTTTTTTTGCCCTAAAGATGATCTTAGCGAAGCTAATGATAGAATTGAATGGACTTTTATTGAAAGCATTCTGGACTCTATGAGGTTCCCTCCTTATTGGTTATCTCCAGTGATGTAGTGTGTCAAATCAGTTAAAGGGGCAGTTCTCATCAATGGTTCTCCTGGCAGATAATTTCAGCAATTCAAAGGTATTCGACACGATGATCATATCCCCTTTCTTCTTTATCCTTGCTCAATAAGCTCTCTCTAGCTATCTTAATCAAGCTGGTAATAAGGGTATATTTAAAGGAATAAAGGTCACTCAAAAAGCCCCTTCATATCTCATTTAGCTTTTATAGATGACATTATCTTCTTTGGCAAAGCTTCAAAAGAGAATGCTCAAGTGCTCCAAGACATCCTTTCTAGCTCCCTCTCTTCTTCAGGTCATAAGTTTAATCTTTCTAAATTTGAACTCCTTTTTAGTAAAAGTCTAAACTCTGGTATTAAGAAAGAGATTGCTAGTATCTTTCAAGTCCAAGAAGTGCAAAGTTTTGACAAGTATCATGGCCTTCCGTTGAAGGTGGGTAGGAATAAGACCGAGTTTTTTGAATATCTGTTTTAAAGGTAAGAAAGAGAGTCTTTAGATGGAGTAAACCTATGTCTCAAGCAGCTAGATCTATTATAGTCTCAAGTGTTCTTCAAGATATCCCTTCATTCACTATGTCACTTCCAGAAAACATCACTCAAAGGCTCAACTCCATTTTCTCAAACTTTTGGTGGGGTGGGAAATAAAAATCTAGATCCATCCACTGGGTTAAATGGAAAGATGTCTGTTCTAATGTGGAGAAAGGAACTTTAGGATTTAGGGAGATTGAAAGTTTCAACAAAGCCCTTATCACGAAGCAACTTTAGATGATTCTTTCCAGCCCCAAATCCCTCGTTCATTCATCCTCAAAAATTTGTACTTCCCTGACAAATCTTTACTCAACGCTGCTTCTGGTAAACATGATAGTTCTGTGTGAAAGTCCTTAGTGGGTAAAGTGAAGACCATTGTTGTAGGTGTCCGTAAGCATATAGGAAATGGAAGAAAGACTTTGTTTTGGAAGGATCCTTGGCTGCCAAGATCTGATAGTTTCAAAATTCTCTCCTCTAATCTTGATCTTACAATCAGTAATCAAATTGTTTCTAACTTATTGATAGTGATACTGGGATGTTGGCTATTAAAGAAAATCTGGGAAATTATGATGTGGATAGTATTCTATCTATTTGTCCTAATCTGTCTGAAGATGATTTTTGGATCTGGCATACACTTCTAATGGGAAGTACTCGGTCAAATCGGGATATGAGATTATTCAAAAAGATATAAATTGTAACCTAGCCTCTTCCTTGTCAGTTCAGTCCTATAATACTTTCAAACTAATCAAACAACTTCAGATTCGCCCTGAAGCTAAACTTATTGCTTGGAAACTGATGCTCAATATCACTCCGTGTCAAGCTAATTTTTATAAAAGATTCGGTGGCAGCTCTTCCTATTTTCTTTGTGGGAAAAATGATACTATTGTGCATACATTTTTTCTTTACTATTGTGTGTTTGAAATCTGGATTAATATGGTGAATACTACTGCTCTAATCAACCTCTCAGATGCTGATTGTATCTCTTGGCTTAAAGATAAAATTAGCAATTTGTCGAAGGTCAAGTGCAGTCAAGTTATAAGCATGCTTTGGGTGATTTACGATGCAAGAAATAAAGTGATACACAACCCCTCCTATGCTTGGTGGCCTGTTGTTGAAGCTAATAAGGCTTTTAACTCGCATTTCCATAATCTACAGTGTTCTCCTCACAATAGAAAGCGAAGAGATATAGGGTGGGTGACTCCTTCAGTTGGCGGCACTAAGACAAGTTGGTGTGTCAAGGCTACGAAAGGCTCTTCTCTGAAACTGGGTGGTCTCATACGTGACAACAATGGTAACTTAATCGTTGGCTTTACTAGGCAGCTGAACAGCACATGTGGAGTGCAACTTGCAAACTTCACAGTCATCAAACATGTTATGACACTTGCTCGTAGAGTGGGAAATTTTAGGATAGGCTTTGATAATATGTAAGATTGGATTGTTGAAATCGTTCTCGGTAATGGTACTTTTAATTCTTTTTGGGACCAAGAATGTGGGAGGATTAAAGCTTCAACCCTCTAATTTAGATCAATTGTTTGGTCATGTAACTATAATTACTCTAATTTCCCTAGTTTTCTTGTTGCTAATCTTGTTGACAGTCATTGTAAGGTTAGATGGTGGAAAGGTGACAATCTTCCATAGAAGATTAGATTAGCTTGTCTTTTCGATATGGAGGATAGCTCGGATAGTTGACCTGTCAACTGAATCTTGAGGTATCAACAATAGTTGTGGTGAAAGTGTTTGTAGGCTATGCTTTTGACAGTTTGATAGTTATATATGTACATCAAGTTAACTAAAAAAAATAAAGCAATGACGTTGGGAGATGCTGTGTTTCATGTTCAGAATTTGTCCATCAAAAATCATTTATTCACTGACATCGGTATAGGTAATTATCGACTGCACACCCTTTAAATTCTTACATCAATTCTTAAGCATGTATGAGGGATACTCTAGTTGTGTATTTGGACGAGGAGTAATTAGGATAAGAATTTTCAAACTTTGTAGTTGAATTTATCGATTAACGCTTGGCAAATAGGATTTGATCAAGAGTAAATTTTTCCACGTCCTCACCGTTGTTGTAACACCCCTCTCCATAAACACGTAATAATCCCTCACGTAGCAATAAATAAAAAGTCTTGCAGTAGAAGATAAATAACAACATTAATACTCACTCTGGTGTCACCTGCCATTACTCGCCCATGCGGGTAACGAAGCATAACTATATCCAACAACCAAAATAAACAAACTGCTAACCGCTGTGATAACGAGATAACTCCTATACATCATACTAAGTCCATAAACCATAAACGTCGACAAGTGAGCGTCTACCCAATCCCGAAGATACATAACCATACCATAATACAATCCACAATCTAACATCGTTATACAAATAAAATCCAGGTGCGGTAATTAAAGTAAACCCTAACTACCCTGTTCCCGCACTTCGGCTTCGACAATGATCAACAACCTGCACAATGAGTGTAGTCTCGCGATAAACGCTGAGTATGCCGGGTCTGGTCCCTATTGGTCACTTAGTCATTTTAACCATCTTATTATTAGGTTGGTTTCATGCTTTACCATTTTACAGATGTAATTAATACTGTACAAACATGCTTAAATACATGACCATCCATCCAATCCAACATTCATAAATACATAACCATCCATCCAATCCAAACATTCATTAAATATCACAAAAAACAGTTGTATAAACGAGCGTATTGAATTATAGTACTGTATAATCGCCGTAGCGAACGTCTTCCTTAGTTAATTTAATTTGGCCTTCAAGGCCCCATCCATCCAAACCATGTTCAATTAATTACCAGTTGGGCGTCATGTTGGGACAACCCGATAACCTCACCAATGGACAGTAGTCCTCCCGTACACATAAAGGTGCTCATTTCGCCAGAGGTCCGGAGGCCCCTAACTATTCACTTTGCCTCGTAAGGCGTCCATATAAAGGCCGTAGCCACCTGACCCACGATCCAAATAGGGCTCGTTGGGTAAATACCTAGAGCGGAACCCGATCGGGTACCCCTCAGTGATCACAAATGCGCAACCAAGCGGTTCATAAACCACCAGGATTCCTCCCCTCAACTCATACCAACTCTCTCATAATGTTTAAGATAAACTCTTAGTTTTTATGGAGAATACAATTTATTAATTAGCTGCCCAATGGGTCTCACGCATACCTAGAAGTAATCTAGGTTATATTCATGTTCGAGATCCATGCTCTAGAGACCGACAATGTCGTGACTCGTACCTAAGTGTTTTACTTAGGTTACCATATACTTAATATTAATACTAAGGGTATTATATTAAGTAACCGTCATGTCATCACATTAAACGCATATGTATGTTTATATAAGTCGATCTATAGTCGACGTAGTGTTAGTCCCGTAGGACGCTCGTGCATAAATAATTAATGCAGTAACACACATAATCACATACACGTATCCACACACATAACACACAAGTTATATATCAACCAAATCCGAGCCCAAGGAATTCCTCAGGACAACCCGGATCAAACCCCTTTACATACCGTACACCTCAGACCTAGGATGCGCATTGTAGTCCACTAGCTCGTCAAGCGCCTTCGTCTGAAGTACGATCTAGACTGTAATAAAACTATAAGTCAGTCGCCATGACTAACTAAATCCGGTATTTCCGAATAACAAGTAACCCCGACAGTTCATCCCTGGATTTCTACAGTTAATTGTTAAGGGTTTCTCTAAATCGGTCGGCTTTGTTACTAAACTCGTAGGTCTTAATATTTCGACTGTTAAGTTTAATTCATTATATTTCTTTAATCTTGTCCATCATTGAACTTAGGCATATAACCTATAGTTGCATGAATACATACATGATTTATTACATAGTATTATTTTCCCACCATCAATTATAATACATTGTATTATATAATCCATTAATCTTTTAATAAACTATATTTAAATTCAAAAACTTATAACTTATAGTTTGTAAACTATATTCATGTAATAACCTCCACCATTATATTATATGGTTTCCAACCATAATATATATCCATCCTTATATACATTATTCTCGCATATGTATATATTTACCAATATAGGTAAGTTTCATGAGTTGTAAAACTCTTATATTATATGTTACATTTTAATCATCTTATGTGAGATGATTATTCCCATTAATTGTATTATATTATACAACTTATATTAAGATCATTATCTTAATATTATGTAACATTTTATGTTGTATTTATACAACCTCTAAGGTTTATTCAATATATACCTTAGTTTATAAATCTCATTTATTTATAGTTTGTCACATTATTTAATGTGAATATCCTTACTTATTTTAATTCCATTCAAACCACATTAATACCATATAATTGTTATAACATTTATAACATTGTAGACCATAGTCTAAAATTCATTTACCAACTTTTAACAATTCGGTACAGCCCTATATTTCATTTAAATTCCATTTTGACCACATAACATTATGTAATGTTATACCATATACTAATATCATATAATATGATATTTTTATTTCTTTTTTACTTATAACCTATAGTTTTTATATAAAACTATTTTATATTGCCGCATGGCATCCATATTAAAACCTTATTCCTTTCCATAACCCATAGTTTTATTTATTTACAAAATCACCCCATAATTTATACCATGTTATATATAGCATATAATATAACATTTTTAACTTTATAAAAAGGTATAACCTATGGTTTTACATTTATAAAATACCGAACAGACCCTTGTCTATTTTAAATCAATTTCTAACCCCCTTTAACTTTCCAAATTTACAAATTGACCACATATATAATGTTATGTCATATATATCATATATTATAACATTCTAAAGCTTTATATTAATATAACCTATGGTTATATAATATTTTAAATACGCGAACAGACCCTATATCTGTTCTATATTTTTTTTCAGCCCACCAACTTTCTATAATTGCAATTTGACCCAATTTATAACATATAGTTTTATAATATCATTAAAACTATATATTATACACTTATTTTTATTAAATACTCTTATATAATTCCAAAAATCACCAAATTCCACCCAAGGGTTATAATTACCATTACTAACCCATATACTCTCAGTTATTACATTTCCACCCCATCTACTTTTCCAAAATGTAACAATGACATAATAACTATATATTATTATACATATATAGTTTATTTTAATTCCAAAATCAACCCAATAAATTCCTAAAAATTCCTAATAGCCCCTGGGTGTTTATAATACCATTTTACACCCTTAACTTTCGGTAATAACATATATACCCCATATGTTATAAAAATGTTACAATTAAATACTTATCTTATTATAAAACCTTAAATAAGTTATTTAACTTATCTAATTTGGTCAAAGCCTACCATATGGTCAAGGTTGACCTCCTTAATATTTCCTTGACCATCAATTCCCAATAATTACGGTTTGTACCCATATTTTCCAGAAATTACCATTTAACCCCAAAACTTTATAAAATCTCATAATTTTTATTTTAAATCCTTTTAACCTCTAAGTTTTGGCTTTATTATTATATAGCCCCCAAATTTAATTTAATTATGTTTTAAACCCCTATACCTTGCGGTAATAATTATTTATTACCTAAAATCTAATTTAAACTTAATATACATAAATAAAATGGCCTAAAGTACATGGCCTTATTACAAACATTAGCTTATAAAATAAATTACACATAAATGCTCAAAAATGCATTAAACTCTCGGCCTCACCTAGTATTTTTCATTAATTAACAATTTTCCACATAAAGTCTTAATTTGACCTTTATGTTACTTAATTACTTATATTAATTTACTAAATCATTCCTTAACCACCTAAGGTCAAATTATGACCTTAATAAACCTTATTCACTCACAGTAATACATATACATATGTTTAAACACATATTAATACACCAAGTGAAGGTTTAAGTGATTTATACCTTATTTTAGCCAAGATAAGGCCTTGTTTGGCCACGGAAATTTAAAGGAGAATTTCCACAGCTTCTTAAATGTGTTCTAACAGCAATTTAATGATATGGTTAGGTCCCAAACATGAACTAACCATAAGAGTAATTTAAGTGATGAAAAACATGAACTTTTACCTTGAAAAATCAAGGATCTCCCAAGTTGCTCTTGGCCTAGTTTTCCAACAGAAAGAAGGAATCAAAACACTCTTTAAACTCAGCTATATAACAGCCAATGATCTAGGTAGAAGAAAGCTAGGGTTTACCTTGATTAAAATGGCTTAAAAAGGAGTTTAAGCTTGGAATCAGCCACCAAATGATGTGGTTGAAATTGCTACTGATCAATCATGATAAATGGAAGATTATAAGCCAAGGGAACTAAGATTCTCAACCGGAAATGAAGTATAAAAGGAATTAAGTGCTTAAAGTACATTTTTACCTTAATTATGTCTTAAGCTTGCTTCCCCCTTGAATATTGAGTTTGAGCCAAGATTTCTCCTTCCCTTTGAACACCAACTCGTGCTAGATGAGTGGATGGAAGTGGTTGGAAGTTAGATCAATGGAAAGAGGAAGAAAATATGAAGAGAATGACATATAACATATTTTGAATGTTTACCTTATGCCATGGGAGTTCCTGTAACACCCCAACCGTTAAGCTCGTCATTAACTCATAAATTGTCACCAATTACTCTTACTCCCGCAGCGGAACTCTAATTACAACGAGGGGTGAAACAACGCCAATAGCCACCCATATGGCTAACCAGGCCTTCCTTACATACCGTAACGGTCTGATGAACTGGAACAACCGAGTACACAACACAAATACAATACTCAAATCATTTCTTTACTATACCGAGTCTACAATAAATGGACGCCGACAACATATTCGGTCTTACACCTCCTTCAATACATAAGTAATTAGAACTACTACCCATGTAACCCACCGACCCCGTCCTACTCTCGAACGGTAACATCTTCGGTGTACCTGTAAAATAAAAACATCGCCCCTAGGGGCTCAGCTTAACGCTGCATATGAAATTCGCATACCCGAGCGCTAACCGGGGTACGCCGACCACTTAGTCGGATATACATGGAGTTCATTAGTCAAATAACATGCATCATAGCAATACAATAAGTACATGTAATGCTCAAGGAATTTACATCCAATCATGGAACACAATTCCTAACTAACATAACAAGGTTGTTAGTTGTATCTGGTTACTCTTAGGCCTTGAGGGTTATACCTCACTATGCCTTGTTTACTCATTTAATACCTCACCCGCTCTCTCGGGTTACTTATTCACATTACCTCACCCACACTCTTGGGTTATTTATACTTATTATCTCACCCACACTCTTGGGTTAATTATACTCAAGCTCTTGTAGATTCTCGAGACACTACAGGTCTCCTATGTCACGCTTGTTACTCTTAGTACATACTTAGGCCAAAACTCATGACTCTCTAGGATAGTCTTACTTCCCCGGTTTCGACCCTACTCTGGGTCTAGCATGGTGGGAAGGTTCAACTAGCTCACGGAACTCTCTCTTAGTTCCTGTCTCTTTTACTTAGGTCCGACTACTCTCGGACTGCTTACGTTCCCATACACTCCTCTCTCGGAGTTATAATAATATTGTGTATATTAGTCTAGAAGCATCACACTCGATGTTTCTAATGACCTTGGGAACATTACTTAAGTTTGGTTAATCTTAGGTTTTAAGAGTTACCCATACATTTACTTTACTCATACTTTCGGTTATTTACATATATCAGGTAAATTCCTCATATAGGAGGCCGACCATGTCTCAAGGGAGTTACTAATCCCTCAGGTCTCTTTTGCCTTCTTCACTAGTTCACATCTTCGAACTATCTTAAATCCTCTTGGTGGAGGTTCATTTATCTTTCCACTCTCATTTGTTTCGTGGATTGTTTCAATGTGGTTTTCTAACCATTATCGGGTATTTACTCAACCCGTACTCCTCCTCCCATTCTAGGGAGTTCATATGTTTGCGTTATCGTTATACTTTAACGGATAGTTTGTGTGTTTACACGTTTACGTTATCATAAGCACCGACCCGATCTAGGGGTCTCTAGCCAAACGTTACTCACTACGAGTCGGTCCATTCTCTATGTTAGACCACACCGGCATACAAGTATGTTAGCTCATTCAACATACAACAAGGCATGCATAATCAAACAAGGGATTATTTTCATGCTTTAATCTTGATTAAGCCGGCACACAAACACACAAATCAACGTAACTCGGTTAGCACGCGGAGTATGAGAAAATCATACCTTTCACCGGGGTTTTACTTTACTGTGTCATCTCACCTTGCTCGGGTCACACACGATCCTCTGATAACGTTTCAAACATTATTATTAATACTAAGCTCATACGGAACATAATTAAATGTTATTCCCGTATTACCCCGTTATCTTGGTTTCACTCTTGTTAATTTGAGTTCTCACTTCTCAAACACTTCTAACACTTCCTAAGGCCTTAACATGTCACCAAACAAGGCCTTAACATCTTATAACATCATTAACATTTAAACCCCCATCATTTCCAACCTTAAAAATGCTCTCTGTTGGTTTCTGGGGGTGGTCCGGGACTTAGTCCCTATCTTAAGTCCCGGACCAAAGTATTACCAAACTCTCGGGTGAAAAACAACACCTGGTCTGGGACCTTGTCCCTATCCCAAGTCCCGGACCAGCTTGAATGTTCAGTCTCGGCCAATTTAAATGGGGTGGTCCGGGACTTTGTCCATGGACTAGGTCCCGGACCCTGCTACAGATTTACGAATTTTGACAGTTACTTCCTCTATTACGGGTTCTCTCTTAGCCCACTAATCAACCAATCTTCACCAACTAAAATCCACATGTTTTAGCACCTAATTACCCACCTAAACCACCTTAAACCAAGCACCAAGTACACTCACCAATCTAGTTAATTTCACTTAGATTCTGTTACACTTAAACTAGTTTTTCTCTTGTTTTTCTATCAGATTGTAACAGATTTGGTTCTTCATTAAACCATTCAAACCTCACTTACTGATGCCATTCCAAGCACTCCAATGACATTATTTCCTAAACAAAATTTTTGCCATAACTTAACTACATTCTTAGCATTTACACACACTACAACGCACCAAAATCGTTTTTCCATCTCTGTTATACAACATTAAAACCTTGCAGTAGCACATTAGATTCCCCTCTGTTATCCCATATATAGCAGTTTAATCTCGACTCATTTCCCAAACTAAAACCTCATTAAAACAGCTCCACTCATCAGCAATATTGTAGCATCATGACTACACCATACAAGTCATTATTTACGTTCAAAATGTGTTTTACATAGAACAAAGTCATCTCAAGGTAAGTTCAATACTTGTTAGTTTTCTGTTTCCTTTCCTCTTTTTCCTCCTTCTCTGATTCTCTCTTTCTCTTCTTGTTTCCACACCAAACAGAGGTATAGATTGATGTCTACAATCATACCCCAAACCACACATAACAAACTAGTTTATTACTCACGTAACTCACAAAGTTAGTACAGGAGCTAGTTTAGGGTTCTAACTTAGGTATTACCTTAGAATGTCCAAAAGGAGAGCTTGGTAATAAATGGTGGAATTTCCAACACTTCACAAGAGCAAGGAGCTCACGGCTGAAATAGGGAAAATTTTCAACGTGGAGAAATTTTCCAAATTTGCAAGAACTAGCTAGGAAGATGGTTAACTTGAGTTTATATTTACCTTAGAGTATTAAGGAGATGAAGGAGACTCAAAAACACCCCTCCAAGCTTCAAACGAGCCTACTGCCATGGGAATGAAGAAGAGGGTTTCGAGCTTTTGAAGGGTGGAAAATGTTGCTCTCAAAAGAGGAATCCAACGGTACCAATTTCGTGTGATTTGGTGGAGAAATGAGCAAGATAATGAGAGAACAAGATGGAGGTGGTGTGCTGCTTTGAAATCGGCCATGTTTACAGAGGCGGAAGAAGGAGGTAGCCAAGGCTGGGCAAATCGTGAAATAAGAAAGAAATAAAGGAGGTGAGAGGTAAGTAATCACTTTTTACTATTTCACCTTTTTGCTTTATTTATTTACTTGTCATCTCATGACTTAATAAGCTAACAAGCTAATTAAATGTGTGTATGTGTACTAATTAAAATCGGCCCCACACAAAATACTTGCTGGTAGCGTTTTTTCATTTTTTTTACAGAAAACGCTCGTTATTTTACCCGGTTTGGCACTATTCACTAACCGGGCCCGTTTTTCAGATTTTTCTCGTTTCTTTATTTTTAATGGTTATTAAGCTCCATTAATACTTAATTATAGTTATTTAATTAACTATAATTTTTACGGGTCCGTTTGACCACTTAAAGAAGCGTTTTCGGGTTTCCTCGAAAAAACGTGCTATAAAACTCCGTTAGCATTTTCAATCCATTATTTGGATCCGTTTTCTTCGGGAATCATTCCCGTATACTAATTAGGCCTAACTAAGCCTTAGGAATCCATCTCGGACCCTTACGAGATCATATATCTCTTATTTTCTTTTACTGCGCATTTTAGCGTTTTTCGCTTTTCAAGCGTTTTCTCTTTACTTTTGGTTTTATTCTTCTTTTACCAATACTCTCTAGGCACAATTAGGCCTTTAATAATTTTATTAGAGTAATTAAATCGCCATTTTTAGATCCGGGGTATTAAAGTTCCTCTTTGAAGTTGGCTGCTTCCTAGCTCTAAAATGAAGGAAGGAGGGTCTGTTTGCAGGCTGAACTCGTTTGGAATGGGGTAGAAGGAAAGAGAAAGTCAAATTTTGATTATAAGGTAAAGTAAGTTACTTTATGAAATAGTAAATGGTGATTCATTAGATTGGCTAGATATTTGTTTGGAGGTTGCTTAATGGATAGGAATGACAGCTATATGGAGGCTGCAATGGGTGGTGAGGTCAAGGAATGACATTTGACCATGGTTTAAGCTAGGTAATTAAATGTTATTTTGGGTACTATTCACCCAAAATCACCCATTTTGATTTTATTTTTAAAATTTGATTTAGACTTTATAATATAGTCTATCATGTCACATTAATGTTATAAAGAATGTAATCTAGTCTTTAAAGTGACAAAAAGTCAATATCTTAGAGCTCATACACAAAAACATATTTTATGGTATTTTAGTGCACATTTTGTGTCACAAGGTGTTTCTGAGCTTTGTTTTCTTTGAGAACGGTTTAATTATGTTCCTTACATGATAATTGAACTTATGAATCCAATTTTATATCAAATAGAGGTCATAAGACCTTTAAGGTTTCTTAGAGCACATTTTTGCCCTGTTTGACTTTTTAGCATGTAAATGCTTGTTATTTGTGTTGAAGTGTTGTCCAATAATTGCAGTACATTAATTTATGTGTTAATATGCTTAGGACAAAATTTTAGGTCCTAAGGAGTTCATTTGGGTATGTATTTACCCTAAACGGTCAAAGGGTGCAGTTCTTGCTTTGTGTTGACCATTGTTGTTCTCAATTGACTTTTAAGGCATGTTTAGGCCTTAATTAATTTGATTATATGTTTAATCCATGTTTTATTAGTTTGGGGTATTTCAATCTACCCCCCTTAAAAAGACTTCGTCCCGAAGTCGCTTCATTCAAATAGGTGTTTTAATAACTACCCATATAACCCATAATGTATATCTATGTGATATATCATTTACACACATCGTATTGTGCTTATACAGCACATATCCATCACTTTGTGGCATTAGTTCAATCATATATGGATATAGGTGATCCATCAGCACCATTATTTCCTATCAATTCTACAAACCCTGACAACCTCCCCGAGGTGTCCATAACATACCATCCTTCCACATTCCATATCTAATGATTCATTTCGTATCTAGGCGATACCATATGTAATCAATCTACAAGATAATATAAATATATATATCACAAGTATCATAAGAAAGGTACTACACACATGGGTGTATACACATCATCCAAACATGTATCTCATAAGATACATACATACAAGTGCACATCACACACAAACAAATCAACAATGTACGCCTCGCATACCAAACAAAACCAACAAAACATCGTATGCCCCGCATACCACCAATTCACTGTATGCCCCGCATACGAAACCAACAAACAAACAAACATCGTATGCCTCGCATACCACAAACTACTGTATGCCCCGCATACGAAACAACAAAACTTAGTGCACACACGTGCACAGCCAAGAGGCTCTACCCCCCTTAAAAAAGGTTACGCCCCCGTACCCCACAAGTATACAACAGCCGCTCAACAAGGAGCGCTGGATACTTGGCTCTCATAGAGTTCTTCAACTCATGGATTATCCTCATATCAGAGAGACGGGTTTGACTCTAGCCTTTCCGGGCTCCACAATACATAAAGGGTGCGGCACTGAACTATTGTGCTCTCTCCCGAGTTCATTCTAATGGGCCCACTCGCTCCGTATGAGGTGTAGACCCATGAACATAGGCGCATTTTGCCTCTTTTCATTGCTGTGTATCCTCTCGTTTGGATTACTAGCGTACATGCGTGTGTCTTCTCTCACTGATATTCAGCTTGAGGTGTAATATGACATTGGCTATTGTTAGTACTTAGTGCTCTTTGCACTTGTCTTTGTAATACTAAGACGTACTAGCCTACATGTCCACGGAGATAAAGCTTGCCATCCGTGTCTCCAAGTGGTCTTGTTCCGGAGTAACACACTGTTGTAGTTCTTTGATACTCACTTCGTGTTGATATCCATTACATCTTCCCGTATTCCCACTAGATTAATAACTGCACAAGTGCAATACCAAAACACTCAGTCCTACAGAGTGCAGAGGCGTAAACCCTCAGCAGTTAATATCTAATGAGTCAAACAGATAAGATGAACCAATTATCATGTGAGTTGTACATTTCAAGTTCGTTAGTTATCATAACGTTGTTCCTTGCTTAAGGTATCTTCTAGTATATTAGCTTTGTCTCTCATCATTGCGTAGTCACGCGTTTATGTTCACATCATCTAGTAGGTTCCTCTGGATTGCAAGAATTTGTTCGATCCTTATGAGGGTTCTACATATTATTCGTCCATAATGGATTTTCATGTTTCTATCCTTAGTGTTCACGTCTCCATTGTATACTGTCTGCTACTCTTCGTTAAAGGTTCTTGATTTCTCTAGCCCATTGGTTTAACTGCGGCTCTTCTCGTCCATCTTCGAGGTAATCTGCATTACTGTCCTTAGTACGGAGTTGACTACTTCTCGTGTTCCTAACACTACTTGTCTACATACATGGGGTACCGTACTGATACATTACTACTTACCCAACTAACTCATAAATAAGTCTGTCAGGCCCACATGCTCCTATCGGAGTGCGGTCGTCCCATGTCTCGTTTAGTAAACTGGTAATGTCTGTCACACGGTTATTATGAAGTATTCTGTTGTCAATCTCCCTTTTGATGGATGTCCTTTTAGTTGTTTATTAGTTCCTGTTATTGGTTATCTTGTTGTAAGTGCTATTGCCCTAGTGGCATGGTGTAAGTAAAATCCGTGCTATATTTAGCAAAATTGGTTCTCCTATCTCTATCTCATTAAGTACAACACATATTCCTTTTCTCCCTGTTTAATCATGATCACATCTCATCCATAGTTCGTATTCGTTCCCTCATCCTTTTAATTGGATATATTGCAAATTGCATAATAGCTTGAGCAACTTGACTCTTCACTTCCCAACCATCCTCACTGACGGTGGTGCATCTACAAAGGGTATGCTTGTCCATAAGGACTAAACATTCATCACTATTAGTGATTAGCATTAAATGCGGCTATACACTTATGGTATTTGGCTAATAAGCCATGTCTGAAGATTCTTGAACAATTAAACTGGTGTGCTTACAATTACAATGGCTGTATAATTTCTTCAGTTGCAGTGGTTGGACTAACGGTCTTTCTGAGGTTCCACAGATTTCTAATCATAAAGGTTTGTATGAAAACTGGTATGAAAATTTTGGTGTTTAATAAGAGATGAAAATTTAGTGGTAATTGCAGCACTTGCTGTGTCAAGTGCGCAAGGCAGATGGAAATTTCAGTGGTTTGATTGTCATAGCGCTTGCAATAGCAAGTGCGCCATGCAGGTGGAAATATTAGTTCAGTAATTATCGGTCTCATTGACTCTTTCGTCGTTGAGTATGGGCTACATCATAATGTAAGCATTAACATTCTGTTCATATATATATGATCCGTCAAAGTTTCAAGGTCTCTCGTATCTGGTACACATAGCTAGTCCCAAAAGTCATACATAAAAAGGCGAGCGGTCACTATCACACTCCCACATACTTACAACATATTTCTTTCACAATTCAACGATAAGTATATATCCAAATAACAAAAGTCTTACACCAGCGGTATCTCGGAGTTTAGGGTACTCATGCCCTATCGACTCCCTTCCCTCTCTGGGCTCCAGCATCAGTAGATGTATGGCCCTCCTGACCGCCTTGCGGTACTCTAGATCCTCCAGCTGAGGTCTTCTGAGTATTATTTGGTGGCTTGTAGTTACGGCCTTCAGGGTTCATCCAACACTCGAACTCCCAGTGGCCCTCTTTCTTGCAGTACCGGCACTCAACTTTGCGGCCACTACAGTCGACCCCAGGATGATCCTTCCCACAATGATTGCAATAGAAATGGCGCTGGGGCTGTCCGGTGCCTAATGGTAGCATTTAGTTTAAGTTAAAATTTGTCGGTATAAAGGTTAAGGTTAAAATTTAATTAAGAGGAAGGTGTTCTCACCCTTAGGAGGTGCATATCTCATAGGCTGAGCATCTATAGCTGGGCCGGTCAACCGAGGGACGGGCTCTTTCCCCTTCGCTCCCTGGTGACCCTGCTGCCCTTTCTTCTGAAAGAATTTCCTGTTTAAGGTTTCAGGTCAGCATTCATAAAGGTGTTTAATATGGTAAGTAATTTAGAATGGGATAAGTCCTTACTTTCCCTTCTTCTAGCTATCGCCTGGAGATGCTCCTCCCCCTCAGACTCTCCCTCAGGGTTCTTTCTTTTCTTTGTCCCGAGAGTCACTTCCCGAGTCTGGAGCATTAGCTCCGTCCTCGAGGCAGCATCGTAACACTCCTGGAATCTCATTGGTAAGTTCTCACAAAGTTAATCGGTAATGTAGTAAGTAAAGAATTTATGGCATTCATGTTTATACCTGAATAGTAGTATAGAGGGTAGCACCCATCGCCATCTGGATGCGAAACAACAATCCCCCCGGAACTTCTCGACCTTCACAGTCTCTAAGTAATCAACTCCGGGGATGAAGTCCAGCAGACTAATGAATCGAGCGTAGTACTCATCCACGGTCAGACCTCCCTGGGAGAGTGTCTCGAACTCTCGGCCCTTCTTCTGCTTGAGATGTGCCGGGTAGTACTTCCCCCTCAGCAACTCCACAAAGGCAGCCCACGAAAAGTCGGGCGTAGCCAGGTGATGGTCCTTGACCAACCTCCACCAAGTGCTGGCTGCATCCTTCAGATGGAAAGCAGCAATGACGACCTTCTTGTCGGCAGGTACTTGCAAAGCTTCGTAGGCCTTCTCATGTTCGACTATGAAACGTTCTAAGGCTACGGGGTCTGGCTCCCCTGAATATGTAGGTGGTCGGGTCTCGGAAACTGACTTCAGCCAGTTCATCTCCCTGGGCTGTGGCGGGTGGGCTGGTGTTCCTCCAATTTGAGTACCAAGTTGTGCGAGAACGGTAGCAATCGTCTCTGCAACTCCTGGAATCACGGGGTCACCGCCTCCACCTCAACCGGCACCACGACCTCTAGTTCCCCCAGACATCTGTAGTACAGTATGTCGTATGAATACTCGGTAATTTACCGTACACAACCAGTGGATATTGAATTGCCTTCAAGGATAATATATCACGCAATTTGCGTTACTAAACACAATATCTTTTAAGACGAGTCGCCTCGTACCTCACAAACGTTTCCCGTAATCTCCCAAGTCCTAAGCTCACTGTCTTAACCTACTATCTCGTCATTAGAGCGGTACTCCGCTCTGATACCACTTTTGTAACACCCCACTCCATAAACACGTAATAATCCCTCACGTAGTAGTAAATAAAACGTCGTACAACGGAAGATAAATAACAACATTAATACTCACTCGGGTGTCACCTGCCATTACTCGCCCATGCGGGTAACGAAGCATAACTATATCCAACAACCAAAATAAACAAACTGCTAACCGCTGTGATAACGAGATAACTCATATACATCATACTAAGTCCATAAACCATAAACGTCGACAAGTGAGCGTCTACCCAATCCCGAATATACATAACCGTACCATAATACAATCCACAGTCTAACATCGTTATACAAATAAAATCCAGGTGCGGTAATTAAAGTAAACCCTAACTACCCTGTTCCCGCACTTCGGCTTCGACAATGATCAACAACCTGCACAATGAGTGTTGTCTCAGCGATAAACGCTGAGTATGCCGGGCCTGGACCCTATTGGTCACTTAGTCATTTTAACCATCTTATTATTAGGTTGGTTTCATGCTTTACCATTTTACAGATGTAATTAATACTGTACAAACATGCTTAAATACATAACCATCCATCCAATCCAACATTCGTAAATACATAACCATCCATCCAATCCAAACATTCATTAAATATCACAAACAACAGTTGTATAAACGAGTGTATCAAATTGTAGTACTGTATAATCGCCGTAGCGAACGTCTTCCTTAGTTAATTTAATTTGGCCTTCAAGGCCTCATCCATCCAAACCATGTTTAATTAATTACCAGTTGGGCGTCATGTTGGGACAACCCGATAACCTCACCAATGGACAGTAGTCCTCCCATACACACAAAGATGCTCATTTCGCCTGAGGTCCGGAGGCCCCTGACTATTCACTTTGCCTCGTTAGGCGTCCATATAAAGGCCGTAGCCACCTGACCCACAATCCAAATAGGGCTCGTTGGGTAAATACCTAGAGCGGAACCCGATCGGGTACCCCTCAGTGATCACAAATGCGCAACCAAGTGGATCGTAAACCACCGGGATTCCTCCCCTCAACTCATACCAACTCTCTCATAATGTTTAAGATAAACTCTTAGTTTTTATGGAGAATACAATTTATTAATTAGCTGCCCAATGGGTCTCACGCATACCTAGAAGTAATCTAGGTTATATTCATGTTCGAGATCCATGCTCTAGAGACCGACAATGTCGTGACTCGTATCTAACTGTTTTACTTAGGTTACCATATACTTAATATTAATACTAAGGGTATTTTATTAAGTAACTGTCATGTCATCACATTAAACACATATGTATGTTTATATAAGTCGATCTATAGTCGACGTAGTGTTAGTCCCGTAGGACGCTCGTGCATAAATAATTAATGCAGTAACACACATAATCATACACGTATCCACACACGTAACACACAAGTTATATATCAACCAAATCCGAGCCCATGGAATTCCTCAGGACAACCCGGATCAAACCCCTTTACATACCGTACACCTCAGACCTAGGATGCGCAGTGTAGTCCACTAGCTCGTCAAGCGCCTTCGTCTGAAGTACGATCTAGACTGTAATAAAACTATAAGTCAGTCGCCATGACTAACTAAATCCGGTATTTCCGAATAACAAGTAACCCCGACAGTTCATCCCCGGATTTCTACAATTAATTGTTACAGGTTTCTCTAAACCGGTCGGCTTTGTTACTAAACTCGTAGGTCTTAATATTTCGACTGTTAAGTTTAATTCATTATATTTCTTTAATCTTGTCCATCATTGAACTTAGGCATATAACCTATAGTTGCATGAATACATACATGATTTATTACATAGTATTATTTTCCCACCATCAATTATAATACATTGTATTATATAATCCATTAATCTTTTAATAAACTATATTTAAATTCAAAAACTTATAACTTATAGTTTGTAAACTATATTCATGTAATAACCTCCACCATTATATTATATGGTTTCCAACCATAATATATATCCATCCTTATATACATTATTCTCGCATATGTATATATTTACCAATATAGGTAAGTTTCATGAGTTGTAAAACTCTTATTTATATGTTACATTTTAATCATTTTATGTGAGATGATTATTCCCATTAATTGTATTATATTATACAACTTATATTAAGATCATTATCTTAATATTATGTAACATTTTATGTTGTACTTATACAACCTCTATGGTTTATTCAATATATACCTTAGTTTATAAATCCCATTTATTTATAGTTTGTCACATTATTTAATGTGAATATCCTTACTTATTTTAATTCCATTCAAACCACATTAATACCATATAATTGTTATAACATTTATAACATTGTAGACCATAGTCTAAAATTCATTTACCAACTTTTAACAATTCGGTACAGCCCTATATTTCATTTAAATTCCATTTTGACCACATAACATTATGTAATGTTATACCATATACTAATATCATATAATATGATATTTTTTTTTTTTTTACTATAACCTATAGTTTTATATAAAACTATTTTATATTGCCGCATGGCATCCATATTAAAACCTTACTCCTTTCCATAACCCATAGTTTTATTTTTTTACAAAATCACCCCATAATTTATACCATGTTATATATAGCATATAATATAACATTTTTAACTTTATAAAAAGGTATAACCTATGGTTTTACATTTATAAAATACCGAACAGACCCTTGTCTGTTTTAAATCAATTTCCAACCCCCTTTAACTTTCCAAATTTACAAATTGACCACATATATAATGTTATGTCATATATATCATATATTATAACATTCTAAACCTTTATATTAATATAACCTATGGTTATATAATATTTTAAATATGCGAACAAACCCTATATCTGTTCTATATTATTTTTCAGCCCACCAACTTTCTATAATTGCAATTTGACCCAATTTATAACATATAGTTTTATAATATCATTAAAACTATATATTATACACTTATTTTATTAAATACTCTTATATAATTCCAAAAATCACCAAATTCCACCCAAGGGTTATAATTACCATTACTAACCCATATACTCTCGGTTATTACATTTCCACCCCATCTACTTTTCCAAAATGTAACAATGACATAATAACTATATATTATACATATATAGTTTATTTTCATTCCAAAATCAACCCAACAAATTCCTAAAAATTCCTAATAGCCCATGGGTGTTTATAATACCATTTTACACCCTTAACTTTCGGTAATAACATATATAGCCCATATGTTATAAAAATGTTACAATTAAATACTTATTTTATTATAAAACCTTTAATAAGTTATTTAACTTATCTAATTTGGTCAAAGCCTACCATATGGTCAAGGTTGACCTCCTTAATATTTCCTTGACCATCAATTCCCAATAATTACGGTTTGTACCCATATTTTCCAGAAATTACCATTTAACCCCAAAACTTTATAAAATCTCATAATTTTTATTTTAAATCCTTTTAACCTTTAAGTTTCGGCTTTATTATTATATAGCTCCCAAATTTAATTTAATTATGTTTTAAACCCCTATACCTTGCGGTAATAATTATTTATTACCTAAAATCTAATTTAAACTTAATATATATAAATAAAATGGCCTAAAGTACATGGCCTTATTACAAACATTAGCTTATAAAATAAATTACACATAAATGCTCAAAAATGCATTAAACTCTCGGCCTCACCTAGTATTTTTCATTAATTACCAATTTTCCACATAAAGTCTTAATTTGACCTTTATGTTACTTAATTACTTATATTAATTTACTAAATGATTCCTTAACCACCTAAGGTCAAATTATGACCTTAATAAACCTTATTCACTCACGGTAATACATATACATATGTTTAAACACATATTAATACACCAAGTGAAGGTTTAAGTGATTTATACCTTATTTTAGCCAAGATAAGGCCTTGTTTGGCCACGGAAATTTAAAGGAGAATTTCCACAGCTTCTTAGATGTGTTCTAACAGCAATTTAATGATATGGTTAGGTCCCAAACATGAACTAACCATAAGAGTAATTTAAGTCAAGAAAAACATGAACTTTTACCTTGAAAAATCAAGGATCTCCCAAGCTGCTCTCGGCCTAGTTTTCCAACAGAAAGAAGGAATCAAAACACTCTTTAAACTCAGCTATATAACAGCCAATGATCTAGGTAGAAGAAAGCTAGGGTTTACCTTGATTAAAATGGCTTAAAATGGAGTTTAAGCTTAGAATCAGCCACCAAATGATGTGGTTACAATTTCTACTGATCAATCATGATAAATGGAAGATTATAAGCCAAGGGAACTAAGATTCTCAACGGGAAATGAAGTAGAAAAGGAATTAAGTGCTTAAAGCACATTTTTTACCTTAATTATGTCTTAAGCTTGCTTCCCCCTTGAATATTGAGTTTGAGCCAAGATTTATCCTTCCCTTTGAACACCAACTCGTGCTAGATGAGTGGATGGAAGTGGTTGGAAGTTAGATCAATGGAAAGAGGAAGAAAAGATGAAGAGAATGACATATAACATATTTTGAATGTTTACCTTATGCCATGGGAGTTCCTCTTTGAAGTTGGCTGCTTCCTAGCTCTAAAATGAAGGAAGCAGGGTCTGTTTGCAGGCTGAACTTGTTTGGAATGGGGTAGAAGGAAAGAGAAAGTCAAATTTTGATTATAAGGTAAAGTAAGTTACTTTATGAAATAGTAAATGGTGATTCATTAGATTGGCTAGATATTTGTTTGGAGGTTGCTTAATGGATAGGAATGACAGCTTTATGGAGGCGGCAATGGGTGGTGAGGTCAAGGAATGACATTTGACCATGGTTTAAGCTAGGTAATTAAATGTTATTTTGGGTACTATTCACCCAAAATCACCCATTTTGATTTTATTTTTAAACTTTGATTTAGACTTTATAATATAGTCTATCATGTCACATTAATGTTATAAAGAATGTAATCTAGTCTTTAAAGTGACAAAAAGTCAATATCTTAGAGCTCATACACAAAAACGTGCTTTAAGGTGTTTTAGTGCACATTTTGTGTCGCAAGGTGTTTCTGAGCTTGGTTTTCTTTGAGAATGGTTTCATTGTGTTCCTTACATGATAATTGAACTTATGAATCCAATTTTATATCAAATAGAGGTCATAAGACCTTTAAGGTTTCTTAGAGCACATTTTTGCCCTGTTTGACTTTTAAGCATGTAAATGCTTGTTCTTTGTGTTGGAGTGTTGTCCAATAATTTTAGTACATTCCTTTATGTGTTAATATGCTTAGGACAAAATTTTAGGTCCTGAGGAGTTCATTTGGGTATGTATTTACCCTAAACGGTCAAAGGGTACAGTTCTTGCTTTGTGTTGACCATTGTTGTTCTCAATTGACTTTTAAGGCATGTTTAGGCCTTAATTATCTTTATTATATGTTTAATCCATGTTTTATTAGTTTGGGGTATTTCAGTTGTGTTGGTGGGAGATAGTTTCTTTGTGAAAAGGCAAGTCATGGCTTGTCTAGGAGTTGTCAGGATAAATGAAGCGTACTTCTTATGATTACAGGGACTGGTAGGGGTTCATTGCTACCATCAATTTACTTTGAAAATTTTTTGTTTCGGATCCACTTCAAATCTTAGCAATTCAAGTCATTGATAATATTTGGTTTAGCATATGTTTTTACGTATGTACTTTGACTACTTATTTTGTCATCTTTCAGCTTCTTTTATGTCACTATGTCGGTTGTTTAGTTTTGTTTTGTCTTCTATTTGTGACGGAGGAGACTAGCACGCAAGCTCTACGTGTCTATTGTTAGAGAGAAGTGCATTTCTGAATGTATTTCAAGTATGTGCGGTTACTATTGTCACCGACTTCTATATACAGCATTATTTTTTTTTTGAACCTCTATATACAACATTATTGTGTCTGAGATTATTGGATATTACTCTCCGTAATCCTATTCTACTGATTATATAATCAGTTAGGAGACCCTAGCGCGGGTGCCAGGGTATAATGTGGCTTCTGGACATGTGGCAAAAATCTATTGGAGGAATAAAAAAATAAAGAGTAAATAAACCCCCCCCCTCCCGGCGTGCGTGAAGCTTCTCCTCACTTTGTGTGTGAATGTGGGTGGGCATAGGAGAGAGAAACAACATTTTTTTCTTTAAAATATTATAACTTACAAAATATAAGTGCAAAAATAAAAAAGATTATACCATTGTTCATCATAATTCATACTCTTCAAAACAAGATGCATCATGGATATATTGTAGTAAACTTAAAATTTCATGTTTTTAGAATGAGTATATATTATGTATTTTGAAAGTGCACCTTATTCATTAACAAAATGAATCTTCTTTAATTATAAAATAAACCTTATTCATTAACAAAATGAATCTTCTTTATGATTTACTTTTCTTAAAATTAAAATCACTTTTAGAAAAACAAAGAATTAACTTTATTTAAAGTGGAAGGTTTACTTTTCTTAAATATATGATTCATTTTTCTTGATATTTTGATTAACTTTTCCTCTACGAAATATTCACTTTTAAATAAATGAAAGGTTCATATAGTTCTCGCATAAGTTTGTGGTAAGATTCACTTTTATTAAACATTTGATTCACTATTTTTAAACAAAAGATTCACTTTTCTTAAACAAAGAATTCATATTGTTCTCGTATAAGTTTGTGGTAAGATTTATTTTTCTTAAACATAAGATTCACTTTTTTAAAAATAAAAGATTCACTTTACTTAAACATGTGATTAACTTTTTTTTTTCTTTGAAATATTCACTTTTCAATAAACCCTTAACCACTAACCCTAAAAAACTATCGAATAAGTGATGACAATATAAAGTATAGAACAATTTTAAAAAAGATTACCCTACACATCCTAACCTAAAAACCACCCTAGGAAAGCTACAATCATCAAAGACATTTCTAGGATTTGTAGTGTAGAGTTAAGGGTCTAATGACCCTAAACCCTTAAACCACAAACCCTAAAAAACTATTCAAGTCAGTGACGACATTATAAAATATAGGTCAACTTCAGAAAAGATTACCCTACACCACACACCTCGAAAACCAGCATAGGAAAGCTAAAAAACGTCGAAGGAAGTTTTAGGGTTTGTAGTGTAGGGTCTAGGCTCAATTTTTAACAACCTTTGATTCAGTTTTCTTAAACCTCTTATTCACTTTAGTTAAACAATCTATGTTTAAGAAATTCTCTTTTCTTAAACCTTTGGTTTACCTTTTTAAAAATCCTGTGATTCACTTTTTAACAACCTTTTCACTTTTCTTAAACTTAAAATTCACTTATGAAGCTAACACCGTCAATGAAGGCTAATGTGGTTCCACTATTAACCACCACACATTAAAGAGATGACCTCACCCAACTCAACTATTTGATGACTAACACTATGAAAAAAGCTAGCACTATCAAAACATATAAAAATTATGTATTTTATTTGTTTTCAGAATGAATCTTAAAACATATGTACATACAAAAATATAAAATTTAAATTTATCAAAGCATATTCATGTTGGGTCTTATTTTGCAGAGCTCAAATTATGATAAACAACGATATAAAATTTACGATATTTGGACTTATATATAATTGACTACAATATCTTAAAATTTCACAAAAACAAAATGAAATACCCCGAACTTAAATACAGGGATTAAAATTAACTTAATACGCATTTAAGGGCCTAATGGTACCTAATTAATAACAGTAAGGAAAAATAAATCCAAAAGAAATAAAGAAACGCTTAAAAGGCGAAAAACGCTAAATAAGCGTTAAATAACCATAGGAGGTTTGAGACCTCGGTTAGCGTATTATATGGATTCTAAAGGCTTAATAAGGCCTAAACAATATATGGGAACAACTCTCGAAGAAAACGGATCCAAATAATGAATTAAAACGCTAATAGAGCTTTAGAGCACGTTTTTCGAGAAAACCCGGAAACGTGACTTTAAGTGGTCAAACGGACCCGTAAAAATTATAAATCATTAAATAATAATTATTAAGCATTTATGGAAGCTTAATAACTAATAAAAATAATAAAACGAGAAAATTCCGGAAAATGGACCCGGTTAGTGAACAGTACCTAAACCGGGTAAAATAACGAGCGTTTTCTGTAAAAGACGAAAAACGCTCCAGCTGGTATAACTGTAGGGGGGCCGGTTTTTATCTGTCAAACAACTCCCTCACACACATGTAACTAGCTAACTAATAAGAGAGCCAAAAAGCAAAGAAAAACAATAAAGTAAAAGCTACTTTATCTATCTACTCTCTCACCTCACTTTTCTATTCTCTCTCTCCCATTCCCTCCTTCCTCATCGTACTGCCCCTCTTCTTCTCCCTTGTGGCTGCGATTTTTAGAGCTTCAAGAAGCTCCCATGGCAACTCCACCTTCTACCTCATGCTCCATCCTCATGTAAGCTCCAAACTCAAAAATAATTACATATTTGAACTCCCCTCATTCTCCTCTACATTTCCCTCTTTTCAAAATTCGAAAAGGATGAGTTTCATCTCCATGGGTTTTCCCCATTTGAAGAGAAAAGCACACCATTATGGAGCTTGGAGTCTCCTCTTTCCAACAAGGTAAAAATCTACATGAAAAACTCATGTTCTCTCCACCTTCCTTTCATAACCAATTTTACCCATATGTAATACCTTGTTTTCTCTCTCTTTTGAGCAAAATATCAACCTAGCAATGGTGGTGGATTCACCTTCTTGAACCAAGGGCTAAAACCCCTTCTAAAACTCTCCAAAGGTAAACCCTAGAAATTTCATTTCAAACACTTCAATGAATTGACATTAATTTAAGGGATTAGTATATTAATTATAGTGTTTTGTGTTCATTGGGTGATGGGAATGGAGTTTGGCAACTCCATTCCCCCACATGGCCGATTTGGGCAAGAAAGGAAGAAGAAGGAGAAATGAGAAAGAAAGAAGGAATTATAAGCTCAAGGTAAGAGCTCTTTACTAATGTTAAATTTTAGTGCATTAGAGTAATGGGAATGGGTAAACCAATCTAAAGAAACCAAATAATGTATTAGTAATGTAATTGAGGAAGTTTGAGTATTTGTGAACTAGTATGTGAATTGTGGGCCTTAGAGCCAAGTGTATTGTGTATGTGCATTAGTAATGTGGATTGAGGAAGTAATGGTGTACTAAGATTTTGTATGTGTGCTGGTAGAACCCTTGTGGTTTGGCTAGATTAGGAATGAGTTGGATGAGAAAACACATATGTGGAGAAGTAAGAAATGTAGAGGGACTATGGCAAAATTTTGGTAGGAATATGTACATGTAGGGATGAATTGGTGAATGGAAAAACCAAGGGTGTATTGGAGTAAGTAGAGATGTCTAATGACTATGAGTAGTAGTTGTGGTAAGAGAATGAAAGAATGTAAAATCTGTAGCAAGGGTTGTTGAATGGTATTGGAGGAACTAGGAGAACTTATGTACTTGACCTAAGGAATGAGTGTTGGACTTGAAGAGGTGAGACAATGCATTGTAGGCCTTGGAGATGACATTAGGAGAGGAAATTATGTATGGAGGAAGTAGGAACCAAAATCTGTAGCAAAGGGGTATCAAATTGTATAGAAGAACTAGGAAAGATTAGTGTGCAAGAATTGGTAAAAAGAATGTTGGACTTGGGCATAGGTGGTATAATTGCTTAGAAATGAATTGGCATGGTAATAGGAGATGTATTTGGGATGCTAGGAGTGACATTGATAAAGGGAGTATTGAGTGGTAGAAGTGGCAACAAAAATCTGTTGCATTAGAGGAGTAAGAACTAGTGTAAGTGTTGAGAAGGAGTAAGGAAAAGTGTGTAGGTGAAGGTAGGAATTGAGTAGTAGGTTTGGGGGATGAACTAAGGCAATTTTGAGGGCCTAGGTAGTGTTAAAACATGTGGGATTACATATGGGAAGATTGGGGAAACAATGGGTAAAGGTTAGAACTGAAAACAGAAATTAAAATGCAAATATTGGGCCGGACCGACCTTAGGACCGAACTTGCAAGGTCGGTCGAGCCCAGATTTACAAAGACGGGAAAGCTTCTGGAATCGACCGGACTTGCGACCGGACTTGCAAGTTCGGTCGGACCAGAAAAAAATTCTCCCGTCTGTAACCTACTGGAATCGACCGGACTTGCGACCGGACATGCAAGTTCGGTCGGCCAGAAAAATTTCCGTCGAGCAAGCTACTGGAATGGACCGACCTTGCGACCAGACTTGCAAGGTCGGCCGGGCTAAAATTTTCCCGTTAAGTAACTTACTGGAATGGACCGACCTTGGGACCGGACTTGCAAGGTCGGTCGGCCCTGGAATTTTCACCCGATGTAACCTACTGACTCGGACCGAACTTGCAAGGTCGGTCGCAAGTTCGGTCGGGTCAAAACTTACAAAAAAAAAAACTATAAGACTATGGTTAGTATATGTATGTATGTACATGTATACCCACCTATACATACGTGCCTATATATGTAAGTAAACCATTGTTAAGTAATTAAAAGTAAGTAAATAAAATGTAAGTATAAGGATGTGAAGACTTAGTAAGTATGAGTTAGAAAGCGTGAGGGTAACCGAATTAAATTAATGATAGTTAGATTAATTATTCGGTTGTATGTATATCATAGGATTTGAATTGTGAATACCGGAGGAACGTTGGGATACAAGTACAACGGTGAAAGGTATGATTTCTTCATGCCCTGTATCCTAATCTGGTTACCCCGATTTGTGTGCTTATTTGATCACCTAATAAGATAAATGCATGAATCGGACTATATTGCACCTACTTGTGCTTGTTTACATTGTTCTTGATATTTGCCTCGAACAATAGTTTGTATAATTCATGAAATGTATGAATGATGATGAAGTCTATTGTATTCTGTAGTGTACTTGTATATTGTAATGTATTTTGTGAGTATGTATATATGTGTATCGTATTATTGTGGCTTGAATGTTGACTTCTGCTAATTCCTAACTACCTAACTCCTAACTTAAGTGAGTAAACCGGAATGAGTAGAAGTCTGATATAGCTTCGGCCACGCGTGAGGATGCGGAGTCACAAGAGGTTGGCTGCAATTCCTGACTCTTAACTGGTCCGCGGCCCAAATCCCTTAAAGGGGTAGCATCCCGGATTGGGAGTCAAGTAAATCCCGGAGGTGGGACGGAGTAGTCCCCAGGGCCGGATGTCGCCGACGACTTAACTTGAGTAAGAGTAAGAGTAAGTATGGATCCGTAAGTATGTATGAGTATGTATGCGTATGTATGAAGTAAGAGTAAAAGAGTAATCTCCACCCGATTAACCCGGTGGCCAATGAAGCTAACAATATTGTATAGTGCATGAAATGTGTGTGTAATTCGGGAAGAGGTAAGTGTATTGGTTGGTTTATCGTATCCCTTGTATGATGAATTGTATGTATGTACGTTGTGTGAGTAGTCTTGTATCGTGTATAAGAGCATGTATGCATGTATGTTTGTATGAAAACGAACCGCATGTATTCGACCAAGTGGTCGGCGTACCCTCACTAGTACGCGGGGTATGCGGTTATCATGCTCGGCGAAAGCTGACCCCTTCGGGGGACATTTTTTAGTGTGCAGGTACCGAAGCGAATATGGCCAAGGAAGAGACCGGAGGCACACCCTTGTACATAGAAAGTAAGTAGTTGTGAGGAAATGGGTAGATGTAGACTCTTAGAGAGTATGTATGAACTTGGTAGAGGTAGTATACTTGTATAAGGATCTTAGTAACTCGGTATGTAGATCATATTGTATTGTACTTGGAGTATTGTATTGAATGAAGATTGTGGTAGTATTTGGTAAATGGAGAATGTGTTGTAGATTTGTAGTACTCGGGATTCCGGTCCATCAGACCGATGCTGTATATAGATGTAGTAGCCTTGTTAGTCACGTAGGTGACTAACGGCATTGTATCACCCATTGTATGTAAGTATATATCCGCTGCGTGTATCTGATATGTAAGGAGATTGGACGGTAAGCACTGTATTAATGGTAGGGGTGTTACACAAAAGTATAAAAAAAAAACAAAATGATGACACCTTGCACCAGACCACCGCCACCTTCAAATTGCAATATATAATAGGGAAAATTCATGGGATACCACTAAAAAGTTTACTAATTCACAAAATATCATAATTTTTAAAAAAGTTTTCTAGATATCACAAAAAATAATTTTAATTCGCCAGATACCACAAATTACTAACCCAAAACTTTTTAAGACCAAAGAACCCATACTTGTTAATAAACATAGTTCACCATATACCACATAAATATTTTAAATTTACAAGATACAACAACATTTATTAAAATATATTAAAAACAATAAAAAAATATAAAAAATTATCTGTTTATTAATATATAGGTTGAAATTTTATAAAATTAAACTACTAAATAAATAATTATAAAATTATTAAAAAAATCATTTACCAAGTAGTTAATAGAATGGTAATTCAAATTTTTTATAATATTTTTACTCTAATAATTTTAATAATATAAATATTATTATAAAAAATAAAGTAGATTACAAAAATTAAATTAGCATTCTTTTTACTATTCTTGTCTATTTTTAATCAAATTTATGGTTTCTCTAATATAATTATATCTTTTATTATTCTTTATATTTTTGTAGATTTTATTATTATATATATAGTATTTTTTGTTTTTAAAATTTTAACCCATATATAAGAAAAAGTCAAAGTTTGCTACTTACTTTTAAACATATATTTCATAATTTTTGTTTCATTTTTTAATTAAATATTTATAAAGTGATATTATATACTATACAAACTAAATAATTTGACCAAAAAAATTAAACAATAGCTCAAAGTATTATAGTCTAATATTTTATTATAATATCAGTTTATATATTTTAATTCAAAACAAAAATTAATTAACTTACGTTTAAAAGTAACTAGTAAAAATTAATGTATTTCATATAAGTATCAAAATTTTAAAAATAAAAAAATACCATATATATGATTATAAAATCTCTAAAGAATTATAAAACGTATAATATATTAGAGAAGCCACAAATTCAGTTAAAAATAGACAAAAATAATAAAAAGGATGATAATTTATTTTTTTATAATTTACTTTATATAAACTTAATTTTTTATGATACTATTTTACATTGTTAAAAATAATATAAGTAAAAATCTTATAAAAAAATTTGAGGTATCATTCTCTTAACTATTTTTATGTTAATTTAATTTTGTTAGCTGTTAAATGATATATATATATATAGTATGTTTTATATTTTTCAAATCTTTTTAATTATATAAGTGTTTTTTATGTTTTATAAAATGTTAACCAATAAAATAATAAACTAGAATTTTAGTTTTATTTTAATGTTGTTCATATATATTTTAGTAATTTTGTAATTATATATTTGGTATTTTTAACTTTGTAAAATTTTAACCTATATATTAATAAACCGATAATCTTGTCTTATTTTTTTACTGTTTTTAATATATTTTAATAAATGTTTTGGTACCTTGTATATCAAAAATATTTATGTGGTATATCGTGAACTATGTTTATTAACAAGTAGGGGTATTTTAGTCTTGCAAAGTTTTTGGTTAGTAATTTGTGGTATCTGGTGAAAAAAAATATTTTTTGTAGTATCTGGGAAACATTTTTTAAAAGTTATGATATTTTGTGAATTAACAAACTTTTTAGTGTATCCTGTGAATTTTCTATATATAATATTATGTGCTGATTTACCAAAATAATAATAATAATAATATATTATTATTATTATTATTTTCACGTAAATTGAATGATATTCAAAGTAAGTAAAATAATTTGCCATGCGTTAACAATAATGCAGGGGGATTAGTGCTTTGATTAATCATACCAATAGATCTAATTTGATGTGATTAATGGCGTCTAAAGTTAGTTTATCTTCTAGTGTGCAGCTGTTATATCATGGCACGTTCACCCACATGAGGACGTGTAACTTTGGTAGATGACCACACTTTTACAGAACACCATCATTACTCTCACTAACCCACAATGCAAAAGGGATTCAATCCGAGCTTATTGTTGTTATTAATTATTGAGATATGATTTATTTCCTTCACTTTATAATTATACATACCAGATTGCAATGATTTCTAGTTTGAATAGGGAAAACTAAGGCTAACGGTCCTACTGCAAACTGCTATTGGGTTCTTGGAATATGCAAATATATTCATCGATGCCGAGATCGAGATGTCTTTGGCTGTACTGTATATAAGTGTGAGTGTGTTACCTTTATCTTTTTTCGGGCAGCTGCCACATTTACCTGTCATTTCTCAGATCACTTTTTTTCCCACTTTTATTCACTACTCTGTCTCTTGATTGTTTATTTGGGTTTTCAATTGTATGAAGTCAAAAAGCATAAAATCGATTTGAACAAAGAACTATCCTATACAGTGGAAAACATAAATTATCATAAATCCGGATATGTGACTTGGTAAGACAGAAGTAGGGATTTTGAATAATCCTTCAACTATCCTATATAGTTCTAGAACCGCCAGAATGGATACCACCAAAATAAGGACAAGACTGTATTTTGGCGGTTTCTAATAACAATCGTCAAAATAGGTTTTTGTTACAATAAAATGTACATCTATCTCAACTGTTGTTATTAGAAACCGTCAAAGTAGATGTACACTTTTTTTTGCCTGTTAAAGTAGCAAAATTATCATGAGTTAAGAGAAAAAGTGGTTCTAGTGATTTATCCCTGAGAGGCGCAAACACAAAAGAGAATGAAGAAAATGAGTAAAGCATTACCAGTGATCTATCCTGAGAGGTGCAGAGCAAGTATGTACCTTGTTCGCCAATTGGGGTAGCAAAATTACCGTGAGTGAAGAGAAAAAGCGGTTCCAGTGATTTATCTCAGAGAGGTGAAGACACAAGAAGAAGATTAGCATAAGCGTGGACACAAGTAGAGGTTGAAGAGAAACACAGACACAAGTAGAGAATGAAGAGAGCGTGGAGCATGTGTTCCTTATTCACCAGTTAAGGTTGCAAAATTACCATGAGTGAAGCGAAGCGGTTCCAGTGATTTATCTTTGAGAAGCGCAAACACGAGTAGAGAATGAAAATAGTGCAGACATGTGTTCCTTGTTGGCTAGTTAGAGTTGCAAAATTACCATGGAAAAGAACCGCTCGCAGACACAAATAGAGGATGAGGAGAGCATAGAGCATGTGTTCCTTGTTCGCCGGCTAGAGTGGCAAAATTAGCGTGAGTAGAAGCGGTTCCAGTGATTTATCTCTAAGCCTGACATTTTAGAAGAAGAAAAAAAAACTTATTTCGATGGATGTTAAAACAATCGCTGAAATAGGATAATTAAAAAAAAAACAGGAAAATATCTATTTCTGCGGTTGGTAGTAGGGATCGCCGAAATAGTTTTTTTTTTAAAAAATAGCCTATTTCGACGGTAGTTGGTAGGAACCGCCAAAATAGACTTTTCTTTAAAAAAAAAAGAATTCTCAGGGCTCTATTTCGGCCGTTCTTTTTATAGCTGCCGAGATAGGGACGCCGAAATAGACATTTTTTGTACTAGCTAGTGATCCTACATGACTTGAGTTTTCAAAGATGTCGTCGTTGCTCATCAGATCTTTGTGACTCCTTCTTCAGTTGTTAGTGGTGGCAGCTACTCCCAAGCTTCTGGTGGTTCCTTTAGTAGTTCCTCTTCCCCCGATAGCACTTTGCGATTAACAATCATTAGGGGATACTGTCACAGTTCTTAATCCTAGGGGTGATGGCCTGAGCCCTGAACCCAACTGACCACAAGGAACTCATGTTGTGGAGGTCGCCAAGTGTTACTCAATGCAAGGGATGACTTGGGAGCTGGGCTTGCCGAGTTAGCATGTGGGTGTCTTGGAGCTACGCATATCAAGATGCGGGCTGCGTTACTGAGAGCTGGCCGTGACGCGCGGGAGACAAGTGATGGGTCCGGGACCCTGGCACGTGGTCAAAACGCTGAGGTAACCTGACGAGGTTATGCAAGTAATGAGTCTGGGACTCAGGTACTTGGCAGTGAGCTAGGCTCACCTTGAATGCAAGTGGGTGTGACCGGTCTTTGTGACTGGGGTTTGACTAGTGGCGGTTGGTCCCTGGGGGATCATGCAAGTCACATGCAAAGCCAAGTTGACACCGGGTGTCATGAGCAAAGAACAAGGAAAGGAGATGCACAAGCAAAGTTGCCATCCAACCTAAAGTGTTTCTATGGCTTAGTCTTGACCGGGTTAAGACAAGCTTACAGCGGGGCCAAGTTAGCTTTGATAAGCACGACATCCTAAGACACGGACGCTGCAGTGCTGGGCACGGGCGTTGGCTGTGACTAGGTGCGCGGGGCAACGTCGAGTGACTAGGGGCCACGACACGGTGACAACGCTAAGGACATGTCTAGGGGCGCTGGGTGATGCCAGGCCAAGACATGGGCCATGAGCTTGTTTACGGGTGTGTCGAGATGTGCGGGCGATGCCAAGGTGCTAGCGCTGGGCGCTAAGGGCACGCTTGGGCAGGAGCGCCGCGACGTCGAGACAAGGCACGAGCACGCGTTGCCAAGACACGGGCGCTGGGCGCCAAGGTGTGCTTGGGCGCGCGGGGACTCGCTGCAAGCGCTAGGCGCTAGGGCAGCAACGAGGCAACGGGACGCGGGCGCGTGCTGGGCGCTAGGCACAGTGTCACCCGAGAAACCCTAGGAATTAGGGTTTGCCTGGGAGTCCTGGAAACTGAAATTCGGTTGCTATTTTTGTGCTCCATTCGGTTGAGATCTTCTCCCCGAATATCTCCACCGCTTCAGGAATGTTCTTAGCTAAATATATTGGCGGTTGCAAGTATGGTTAAGGGCTTCAGTAAAAATTGGATTTTTGCTGGGGTTGTTATCGCATGTGAATATTTACTGCGGTAAACTTTGGAGTTGCCTTAAGACTTTACCTAAGTGGTTATAAGTCTAATTCAACATTGTGGGAATAATTCTAGCTGCTGGTTATCTTGTTAAGTGGTTGCAATTTTTGTGAAAAGGTGGTTAAAGTCCTTTCCACAATTTTAGGAAGTTGTTGGAATGAATCTAGACACCCCTCACTTCTAAATAAAATCGGTCCCTTAAAGATAAAAGCTGGTTAGTTTTATTATGTGGGAAAGATAAATAAAAAGGAGATGGTTGAGATATTCTCTACTTCCTTGCGCAAGTAGTTAAGGGTGATTCCTAACTAACTTGATTTATTTATTTATCTATCCATGCGGTTAAGATATTGTTGGTGAGATAATTGTGGGCTGACTTGTTGTATTTAAATACATAAAGAGGCGGCACAATTATAGGAGAATGGTTAAGGAATCGGTTGTGATCTTCCTTGGAGAGGAGGCGCCACAATTATAGCTGACAAAAAGATAAAGCTATTTATCTTAAAGATAAATGAGCCTTTTATCTAGTAAGTTTGTTAGGATTTTAAGTTCTCTTCCTCCCTTATAAATACAAGGCGAGAAGGCTCTTAGAATCACAACACAAACCGAGTTTGTAAGCTAGAGAGAATCCATCATTGATATCCATCACTATCCATTGTTGTTATCCATACAACACTCCTATTATACTCACGCAACTAGAGAGAGGATTTGAGAAGAAAGGTTGGACCTTTGCTTCTAAATCAATACCGCAAGAGAGAAAGGAAAGAGCTTGGAGTTCTAATCATTAATCCCACAAAAGAGTCCGAATTGTTCAAGGATAAAGACTCAACCTTTGCTAGAGTCCGGAGAGCAACGAAGTAGAGTTCCCTTCTTCCCTCTTTGTTCTCAGATTGGCGAGTGGTTGGAGTGCCAAAGGAACCATTGCGAATTCACCGTGTTGTCCAGCTCCAAACCTACCAACGGGATTCTGGTGGTTTAAGAGGTACACGGGTTCGAAGGTTAGCGAGTCAAACTGTGGGCGGTTTTGCATTCAAGTCCCTCTCCTTGTCCAAAGGCGCAAAGGTGTCAAGTTGTGAGCAACGGGGCGCACAAAGGTGTTGGCTTGGCTAGAACTGGATCAAAGGGGGTAGAGGCTGATCAACTTGGGCGTAAGTTGAGCCGGTCATAGCGACTATTTTGTCGTGTGACAAGCGTGGTATCAGAGCCGCGTTCTTCCCAAGTGCAATAGTTGTGCAAAGATTTGACCTTTGCAGACGCCAGACAACTAGTGCCGCCAACAACAACCATAAAGGTGCGATTTTTATCACTTGTGTTCTTCCTTCTACATTGTGTTTCTCCTTCAAAGTCTCGACCTTTCCTTCAACAACAACTCAAAGATGAGACCAGCAAGCTGTTGTGGTGGTCATTTGAGGAATTTGCGTTGGAAGAAGTGGCTAGAAGAAGAGAGGGCCAAGCGCATGCAAAAAGGTGCAACCTTGACGCCTCCAACTTCCTCTTCTGATGGTGAGACGGATGATGAACAAGAGACCAGTCTAAGGGGCAGTAAACCTCCCTTAGATAGAGTAGTGAAAGTGGAAGAACAAGATCAAGACGTGGCTGGTTATGGGCACTAGTACAAAAAGTGCCTATTTCGGCGGTTGTAAAAGGTCTATTTCGGCGGTTCTAGAACCGCCGAAATAGGGATGAGACCCTATCTCGGCGGTTGTACAACCGCCGAGATAGAACACCTATGGTGGCGGTTCCTAGCTACAACCCCGCCATAGGTGGTTGTTTTTTTGAAAAAAACACACCTATGGCGGCGGTTGTTAGCTAGGAACCGCCGCCATAGGTGGTTTTAAAAAAAAAAAAAGCACACCTATGGCGGCGGTTCCTAGCTAACAACCGCCGCCATAGGTATTTCTTAAAAAAATAAAAAAATTTAGCTGCATCGTCTTCTTTCTCGGGATCGAGATGCAACAGTTTTGCATCTCTGTATAGGCGCAAACGCAAGAGAATGAACAGTGGCACAGAGCATGTAAGCTTCTTGTTCGCCTTGCAAAATCACCGTGAGTGTGAAGAGATTGTAGTAGCGCAGACACTAGAAGAGAATAAAGAGACACAAACACAAGGAAGAGAATAAATAGGCGCAAAGCATGTATGTTTCTTGTTCTCCAAAAAGAAAAATATAAGTTTGAGTATATTACCGGATCCAGAATGAACTACTTCAGCCCCGTCTTCAATCTAGTGAGTGAGATGCAGCGGTTTCAGTGATTTGTCACTACATAGGCGTAGACACAAGAAGAGAATGAAGAGATGCGCAGACAAAACAAAGAGAATGAAAGGCGCAGAACATGTATGTAGCTTGTTCTCCAATGAGAAAAAGATAAGTTCGAGTATATTACCGGTTCTAGAATGAACTACTTCAACCCCGTTTTCAATCTGGTGAGCGAGATGCAGAGAGGAGCGCAAAGCATGTACATTCGCCAGTTAGAGTTGCAAAATTACCGTGAGAGGAGAGAGATGAAGAGCAAGTCTATTTCGGCGGTTGTTAGCTAGGAACCGCCAAAATAGACTGAAATTTTCCCGCGGTCCGAATTTTTTGAAAAACAAAACTGGGAAAACAGGCTTCCGAAAATTTTATATCTAAAAAAAGGCACATATTTCGGCGGTTCCTAGCTAGGAACCGCCGAAATAGGCTGAAATTTTCCCGCGGTCCGAATTTTTTGAAAAAAAACCCGGGAAAATAGGCTTCCAAAAATTTTAGTTTAAAAAAGGCACCTATTTCGGCGGTTCCTGGCTAGGAACCGCCGAAATAGGCTAAAATTTTCCCGCCGACCGAATTTTTTGAAAAAAAAACCGGGAAAATAGGCTTCCAAAAATTTTATGTCTAAAAAAAGACACCTATTTCGGCGGTTCCTAGCTAGGAACCGCCGAAATAGGTGCCCCGAAAATTCTATTTCAAAAAAAGGCACCTATTTCGACGGTTCCTAGCTAGGAACCGCCGAAAAAGGTGCCTTTTTTTAGACATAAAATTTTCGGGGCACCTATTTCAACGGTTGTTATAATCGCCGAAATAGGGGCGCCGAAATAGGCGTTTTTTGTACTAGTGGGGGTTGGCAAAGCGCAAGCTGTGTGCGCAAGTGAGTCCTTCAAAGCTGCAGGTCAGGTTTGCTTCGGTTATCCTCATACATCTCCTTCTCCAAAGCTTTATGATTCTAACAAGTTGAAGGGAGAAGAGGCTCGAGTCAAAGCCAAGGGTTTGAGTCCCAAAGCGCATGGTGGAGTCACCAAGAGGAGAAGCCACCACAAGAAGAGTGGAGGTGCTTTCCATAGCGCACCATGGCAAGAGGTGACCAGGGCTGATGTTGGAGCAATAAAGGTGAGACCTTTGATTGTTGCCAAGCGAGGAGGTGACCAAGAGGAAGCAAAGAACCGGCCGTGTGCAAAGAGGGGCAGAGTTGGAGATGGATTCTCTCGTAGCAGTCATGGTTCGTTAGCAGATGATGTTCATGATCAGGTACTATCTCGACCCAAACTTAAGCCTGAAATTGTTGTAAGGCCGAAAAGGACAGGTGGTTCTAAGATAGGGCATAGTGAAGCTCTTTCTGAAGTTGTTGGGTTCGATGATGTGTACAAAGATTACTTGGTTAAGTTGAGTAAGGGTGAGACCAAGGTGGAGCTCAGTGAGTGGTCTTCAGAGGAAGACTTACCCCCTTACAATCTTGTGGATGGTGGAACTAACAGAAAGGCTAAGAGATTGGCAGATAGGAGAGGATGTTTCGCATGCAAAGGAAAGGGACACTAGATCAAAGATTGCCCTAAGTATGCGGCTAAGGGTAAGGAAGTGGTCCGGGATTTCCATTGGTGTGGACATGTTGATTTCGCTCCTAATGCTCCTGGAAGTAGGCTGTTGTACGTTGAGGTTTTGGTGAATGAGCGGGCAGGGTTTTTGGCTCTTGTTGATACGGGAGCGGAGATAAACCTTATAAGTCATCACCTAGCCACGGTACTTGGGCTGCCTATAAGCAAGGTCAGTGGACGAGCGGTGATAGTTGGTAATGGGAACCGGGAGGATATTCTTGGTGTTACCAAAGTTTTCATCCAGCTTGGGGAGTGGTCGCACACGCAAGAGTTTATCTTGGTGGGCAGGACTACTAATCCTATGATCTTGGGCTCTCCATTCTTACTCGATGCTGAAGCCGAAGTTATCCTCCACAGGAATGGCATGAGAGTGTATGCCGAGAGACAGGCCAGATGGATTAAAGGAGTTGATCCTTCCCTTTATAATCCTTGGAATGCTGCTCCTAGTCCTACACCAGCTCCTACTCCTCAGAAGGAGGTAGGACCGCCATTGAAGAAGGTGAAGATAGAGCCGCCTTCTCCTCCTCGTTCGATGCCTCAGAGTGATGAAGCTTATGATCTTTTGTTCGGGGATGGTCCCTTATCTCCTTGATGTTTGATTCGAGAAGTGTTTCTCATTTAAGTTGATTTTATTTTGGTTTGTTTCATTGTTGGATTGATGGTCGATCGCGACAATGTAAACTGGTTTTTCCCATTTAATGAATAAAGTAGTTTCCTTTTGTTTTACTTCGCATGTGTTTGTATTATGCACTCATGGTGAGTGAGGGCAGTGTGTGCCCTAATTAATGCAATGGGAGCATGGAAGTAAGATGAGGAGATGGTCTCCTCTAAGCCTGTAAAAGGGAAAGATTTATTAACACTTGTAATATCATTATTGTATGGTTTGCGAAACCCTTATTTTGGAGGGTTTTGGGAAAAGGAGTTAGGAGGTAACCCAAGGACAGTTGGGGGAGCCTAACTATGTAACCAAAGGTGAGGAACAAGGAGCAAGATCATGAGGCAAGGAGGCATGGCAAGGTGTGATGGAAAGAGCAAGGTATGGTCTAGTCGTTCTAATTCTATATGGTTGTGTCTTTGGGACATGAAGTTGGAATTAGAAGGGTGGTTGCCATGATCATGACTAGCGAGTAGTCATAGATCACGTGTATGGTGAAGCCCGAGGAAGCGGATTAAGAAAGGATCGAGGATCCAAGTGTCCCAAGATCCGGGACTTGTCGCACAACGATGGCGCGGTGTCAAAGACGAAGTCATGGTGCGCGAGGCGCTCCAAGGATCGATGGCGTGGGCGTGCTGGGCGCGCAGAGCATCGACAAGGTTGACAAGGTCTTGACAAAGAAAGGCGCGGGGTGCGAGACATTGGCGTGATCGAGCGCGAAGCGCAGCAGGCGCAGGGCCATGTGAGGATTGGTTCGAGGCGCTGCGGGCATAAGGCTTGATGGGTGGTTGCGCTAGGCGCAAGGCACCAGGACACGCATGTCTGAGGTAAAATTCTAGATACTTTGTGAATTTTGGTATTGGTTAACGTTATGCTTATCTATAAGGTGATGTAGGATTCACAAGATAGACAAAAGAGACGTTGAAGATACTAAAGATGGAAGAGTTGCCAAGCCGTATGAGGAGACTAGTGGAGAGTTTCCAAGATGATGGCCTTACCATTGAAGGCAAACTTTCATGGCTTACTAGGATGTGAATGGCCGAAGCTCTGGGAGTTGATGTCCATCCTATGTGGCAAGGTTGTGCTCACTTTCCCCGGGGGATGAGTGTGTAGGCACAGAGGAAGCGTGGTAGGCATATGGCCATAAGATGTCACCAAGCAAATGGGCAAAGGTATGACGATACTCTTTGTGCTTAATTTGAGATTAAGCTAAGTTGTTTTGATGGTTGCTAGGCAAGAGCAACAAGGGGGCGTGAGGGCGCCACATCAACAACTTATGGAAAATACTTGGGGTTCGAGTCCCTGAGTCCAAGACCACTTGAGGCTTTGCGAGGACACTAAAGCTTATTTGGGGGAGAATGTCACAGTTCTTAATCCTAGGGGTGATGGCCTGAGCCCTGAACCCAACTGACCACAAGGAACTCATGTTGTGGAGGTCGCCAAGTGTTACTCAACGCAAGGGATGACTTGGGAGCTGGGCTTGCCGAGTTAGCATGTGGGTGTCTTGGAGCTATGCATATCAAGATGCGGGCTGCGTTACTGAGAGCTGGCCGTGACGCGCGGGAGACAAGTGATGGGTCCGGGACCCTGGCACTTGGTCAAAACGCTGAGGTAACCTGACGAGGTTATGCAAGTAATGAGTCTGGGACTCAGGTACTTGGCAGTGAGCTAGGCTCACCTTGAATGCAAGTGGGTGTGACCGGTCTTTGTGACTGGGGTTTGACTAGTGGCGGTTGGTCCCTGGGGGGTCATGCAAGTCACATGCAAAGCCAAGTTGACACCGGGTGTCATGAGCAAAGAACAAGGAAAGGAGATGCACAAGCAAAGTTGTCATCCAACCCAAAGTGTTTCTGTGGCTTAGTCTTGACCGGGTTAAGACAAGCTTACAGCGGGGCCAAGTTAGCTTTGACAAGCACGGCATCCTAAGACACGGACGCTGCAGTGCTGGGCACGGGCGTTGGCTGTGACTAGGTACGGGGGCAACGTCGAGTGACTAGGGGCCACGACACGGTGACAACGCTAAGGACATGTCTAGGGGCGCTGGGTGATGCCAGGCCAAGACATGGGCCATGAGCTTGTTTACTGGTGTGTCGAGATGTGCGGGCGATGCCAAGGTGCTAGCGCTGGGCGCTAAGGGCACGCTTGGGCAGGAGCGCCGCGACGTCGAGACAAGGCACGAGCACGCGTTGCCAAGACACGGGCGCTGGGCGCCAAGGTGTGCTTGGGCGCGCGGGGACTCGCTGCAAGCGCTGGGCGCTAGGGCAGCAACGAGGCAACGGGACACGGGCGCGCGCTGGGCGCTAGGCGCCGTGTCACCCGAGAAACCCTAGGAATTAGGGTTTGCCTGGGAGTCCTGGAAACTGAAATTCGGTTGCTATTTTTGTGCTCCATTCGGTTGAGATCTTCTCCCCGAATATCGCCACCACTTCAGGAATGTTCTTAGCTAAATATATTGGCGGTTGCAAGTATGGTTAAGGGCTTCAGTAAAAATTGGATTTTTACTGGGGTTGTTATCGCATGTAAATATTTACTGCGGTAAACTTTGGAGTTGTTGGAGTGAATCTAGACACCCCTCACTTCTAAATAAAATCGGTCCCTTAAAGATAAAAGCTGGTTAGTTTTATTATGTGGGAAAGATAAATAAAAGGAGATGGTTGAGATATTCTCTCCTTCCTTGCGCAAGTAGTTAAGGGTGATTCCTAACTAACTTGATTTATTTATTTATCTATCCATGCGGTTAAGATATTTTTGGTGAGATAATTGTGGGCTGACTTGTTGTATTTAAATACATAAGGAGGTGGCACAATAATAGGAGAATGGTTATGGAATCGGTTGTGATCTTCCTTGGAGAGGAGGCGCCACAATTATAGCTGACAAAAAGATAAAGCTATTTATCTTAAAGATAAATGAGCCTTTTATCTAGTAAGTTTGTTAGGATTTTAAGTTCTCTTCCTCCCTTATAAATACAAGGCGAGAAGGCTCTTAGAATCACAACATAAATCGAGTTTGTAAGCTAGAGAGAATCCATCATTGATATCCATCACTATCCATTGTTGTTATCCACACAACACTCCTATTATACTCACGCAACAGAGAAAGGAAAGAGCTTGGAGTTCTAATCCTTAATCCCACAAAAGAGTTCGAATTGTTCAAGGCTAAAGACTCAACCTTTGCTAGAGTCTAAAGAGCAAGGAAGTAGAGTTCCCTTCTTCCCTCTTTGTTCTCGGATTGGCGAGTGGTTGGAGTGCCAAAGGATCCATTGCTGAATTCACCGTGTTGTCCAGCTCCAAACCTACCAACGGGATTATGGTGGTTTAAGAGGTACACGGGTTCGAAGGTTAGCGAGTCAAACTGTGGGCGGTTTTGCATTCAAGTCCCTCTCCTTGTCTAAAGGCGCAAAGGTGTCAAGTTGTGAGCAACGGGGCGCACAAAGGTGTTGGCTTGGCTAGAACTGGGTCAAAGGGGGTAGAGGCTGATCAACTTGGGCGTAAGTTGAGCCGGTCATAGCAACTATTTTGTCATGTGACAGATACAACTCCCTGATGGCGAAGACTTCTTTTCTAATATTCAAGTGATTTGGTGCGGTGGGGAAAGATGATTTCATGGAAAACTATCATACAATTCTCTAAGTTTTCAATGTGTGTCTTTGGTCTTGGTAAGGGTTCCTATTATAGGCCAAAGCATGGGTATATGGATAGAGCTATCTTAAGAATTTCCAGGGTCCTATGCTAAAATCAAAAATGAGGCTCATTCTAGAATTAAATTATGTACATATTGAAAAAATTACTAAATTATATTACACATCCACCGTGGTCATGTTTACAATGTTTGACTGTATCTCAAACATAAATTTTTGATATGTTCCATGTAAAATAAATTTGGATTCTTATATAATTTTCTCATGCCAAAATCTAAAGAAAAAAAATGGGCCCTCAAATATAAGGAGCCTTGTTTCATCGCCCAAATTGCACAAGTTGATAGCGGGCCTTGCATATGCAAATGGGGCGTTTAAAGTCACAAAATCTCATTTACTTTTAAAAGAAGGATATCATTTATACAGGCATGTACACATGGTAAGAGGTTAAGACATCCGATTTATAATTATTAAATAATTTATAGAATGTTAACCTCTCCACATCACATTGTTACTAGGGATGGCAATGGGTGATGGGTGTCCGTTTCACCCGACCACCCGACCCGCTAAAACGGGTGAAAACCCCGAAAAAAACGGGTGACGGATGAAACGGGTGTGGGTGAGGGGTCGGGTCGGGTGAACATTTTTCACCCGACCCGTTCACCTGACCCGTCACCTGTTTGTATTATATTAAATAGAAAAAATATACTTATGCCATATTTGTTAAGATAACTTGGAAATATTTTGGTTAATACTCTATGTTTTGAGTATGTTATTGACATTACTTTATGTGGTATGTATTGTTGAACTAATATGAGTGTATTTTTTTGAAAAATTAATCTTATATAAGGTGTTAAAGACCAAAAATAATTGCTGAAAAAAAATGGGTGACGGGTTCACCCGTTTCACCTGCAGGTGATGGGTGAAACGGGTGTCAGGTGATGAAGTTATAGGTGACGGGTCGGGTCGGGTGATACGGGTGAAAAACGGGTGACGGGTCGGGTGGAGCGTCACCCGACCCGTTGCCATCCCTAATTGTTACATCAGACAATACTTAATACAGACCCACACGGTCCACTCCAACACCCACAATCTCTTTCTTCTTATCTGTCTCTATTTCTAAATCATCTTTTTCTCTTTCCTATCACCAAAATGAAGAACCATTACTTCAAATGAGCAACAAAAAATGTTCATAAGAGTCTAACCTCATGGTTTTGTCAAAGAATAGGCTTTTAGGGAGAAAGATTGTGGATGGTATGCTTTAAGTACTGTCTAGCGTAGCAATATAACACATTGAGTGAAAATCTAACATGTTAAGGGATAATCTGTTATGTCATAGAAAATTACTGTCTAAGGAAACCTATGTTTTGTTGTAGAGACCCACAATCAGGAACCCCCATACCTCGAGGAGATTGAAAGATATATTCCTAAAGATGCTAACTTGTAATATCGCCACAATTCAAGGGTTTCAAGAAATTTACTCTAAAATTTTTAAAATAATTAAAAAATTGGCAGCAAATGACAAAATTGAAAAAAAAAACTAAAAAATATTAATTCACAATTGTTGAAAAGTTTTAAGTAAATTACTCGGAACACTCTTAAGGATTGGGCATAATACAATTAACCCCCTTGTGTTTATCATAATTATTGGTAACCACCTTGAGGTTATGGTATCTTTGACTATGAGCCCCCGAACTATAACTCTGTTATCAAAACGTTAACTACGTGCTGACCCATCAACTTAATCACATTATTAATGACATGTTGGACAAAAATCACAACTTAGTCAGCATTTTTCTTGTCCGAAAAACGTCAACCATACCTAAAAAATGCATCTAAATTGGGATGAGAGAGAGTTAGACGATGTTGATTAAGCAGTTTTATTTTTCAAGCTGGCATTAATAATGTGATTAAGCTGATGGGTCAGCATGTAGTTAACGCTTTGATAACAGGGTTATAATTCGGGGGCTCATAGTCAGAGATACCATAACCTCTAGGTGGTTACCAATAATTATGATAAACACAAGGGGGTTGACTGTATTATGCCCAATCCTCAAGGGTGTTCTAAGTAATTTACTTAAAAGTTTTCAAGTGTAAACAAAGTGATTTAACTTACTTCTTTTTTTCATAACTTTTTCCAACTCTACATCATTCTTCTTCACTAAAAGTTAATAAGTAAACAAATCGATTGTTTAATTATTATGTGTATATGATTTTTATGATATTATTATAATAGTTATAATAATTACAATTATAATACATTTTATAAATATCTATTATTTATACTATTTTGAATTTTTAACATCTAGTGGCATATATTGATTTTCAAAATAGTTTGTTAATTAATGAAATATTTCTGTCTTTTTTCCAGCTGGTTAACAACTAGAGTGATGTATCTCTTGAATTCAATGTCGAGCGTTTCTAAAATTTTTTTTTTTGGAAATTTTAACCTTATATACCGTAGAGGTTTGAACAAATTTCGACAAATACCTTCGAGATTTGCAACTTACTATTATATACCCTCAAGTTTACATTTTTATTACAAAATAGCCCTTTGTTCAAATTGTGACATAGTTGTTATACCCAAAATTTTGACCCTCGGGAAGGGCCTTAGTGCACAAATGTGAAAGCAAGGCAAAATGGTCAAAATGCGCCAACTCGATTTCCCAAGGATGTTCCCGGGACTTTCTATTTCTAATATGGCTTGTTCATCATCTCAAAATACTTCCAACCACCATAGTCATTATAAGGGGCATTTCATAATTTTGAGATAATTTTTATTTTAGAAACATAGCTTTTAATTCATATTATAAGCTAATTTCCTTAATAATTAACATATGTAATAGCCTCAAAATAAAAAGAAAATGTCTTTAAACATTAAATAAAATTGTTACATGGTTAAAATGACTACACGTGGCCATAAATACGTAAAATTTATCTGGAACCTTAACCCAAAATTTTAAAGAGAAATTCAAACATTCTTGCAATTTTCTATCTTCTTTAGAAACTGTTAAATAAGATCAGAATGTCATGAAATTTTAACACAACATTGAGGTTGATTTTTAAAGAATAATGCCATGAACCTTTTTAACTCAGATTGCTCAAAGAAATACTAGGGTAATTGTTGCCACAAATTCAACGATTTGAAGGTGACCAAAAACACCACACACATGAACTCCACTTATCCCAGGCTCGTTATAAGCCCTAACCATCACCCATCTCATATGTCTTGAACTCCACTACAATTCCAAAGCCTCGGGCTCATCCTAAGTTCTGAACACCACTCATAAACCACTTCCTCAAAATCCCAGGCTTGTCATAAGCCCTTACCACCATTCATCATCCTTAAACACTACATATACAATCAATACCATAGCTCGAAGGCATGCTCGATTTCAAAAGGATAAAATTTTAGTATGGACAAACCATGTTAGAAAATTAATGTTCCATAAGCTTTTGTTGAGAAAAATGTTTGTTTGTGCACAAATGATTAAACAGTGTTCTTTTGACAAATAAAACTCATCATTTTTTATACCAAGTCAACCAATTTTGACAGCAAGATTTTTAACACCCAGTGAGCTTTACTCTGGCATGAAGTCGGTACTTTTGATAACCGAGTCACCCCCAATTCCATAACCAAGTCAATGCAATCTTTTCATCAAAAACGTTTGCATCATCAAACACATTTGCATTATATTTCCCCATCAAGGAAACATATCAAGGACAGTTGAGTCAAAAGTCAAAACTGCGATACCGATTCTTCACTAGAGATGCAGATTCTTCAGATACAGATTCTTCACTAAAGATACAGGTTCTCGAGGTACAACTCCTCACCAAGTTGGAGGGGCAATAATAATAAGTTCCCTATATCTATGTCAAATTTTTAGGGAGTAACAACTAGTGGACAATAGTAATAAGTCCCCTTGAAGTCCAACCATGAGCATCTGAGTTACAAAACTCAACTTAGTTGCAGAACTCCCCTCAATTACAAAAATACTATGAGTTCCAGAATTCCCCTCAATTGCATAACTACTTCGAGTTGCAGAACTACCCAGAGTTGCAGGATTCACCTCAGCTGCAGAACTACTTCGAGTTGTAGAACTACCCAGAGTTGTAGGACTCACAATGTCTCCAAACATTAGAATAAAATTTTCACATGGTTAACATGACTACACACAATCATAAACTTGATAAATTTCATTTGGAACCTTAACCCAAAAATTTGAATAGAAATTCAAAAATTCTTGCAACTTTTTCTCTCCTTTGAAAAGTGCCCAAATCAGATCAAAATGTCATGAAATTTTAGCACATGATAAATATTGATTTTAGAGAATAACCCCGTTGAAATTTTGAATCTCCAATAATTAGATATGAATTATGAAAGGTGCCAGATTGAAACATTTTTATGAAATCGGTTATTTATTAAAATGACCCGATTTTGACTCTCAAAATTTTAAAAATATTTCTTTGTCTATGGTTAAATTTTCAAAAAAATTATCGACCTGCAACCTATTTAATAAATTTAGATTTTCTTTAGGTTTTCGATGAAACATTCTTTTATCTTTTGATCAGCCTTTTCCTATAAAAAGGACCTTCCCCGAATGACCTAATCATCCAGCACAACCCTATCAAGGTCATAAACAAACTTTCCTAACTTGCCTCCCACATTGTCGAAATCGTCCTGAAACCACTAAAAACACAATATTTCTTAACCTGTCAAACTTCAAAACATCAAAACACCATAAATTGGAAGAAAAGCATGGAAATCAACTCAAAGAAGAAGGAGACATAAGCTAGAAGTCGTTGCCGAGCTGGAGGTCAAACGACGAATCGATCAAGGAATTCTGACGTGAGAGGACAGACACTTGAAGCTTTCAAAATAGGTTAGAAGCCTCAAATTGATAAGCCTAGAAAACTCCACACACTCCTCACATCATTTCTAACCAAAAATCAACTTCGAATTGTGAGTTTCTGAGTTTTCTTCACTTTCTGTGTGTCTTCTTGACTACTTAGTTTCGTGTTAATTTCGACTTCAAATTGAAAACTTTTAATTACTAACGTGTTTAGAATCTCTCAGGCTACACACCTATAAAATTTGAGCTAGAAACATCGTCGGGAACACTGTTAAAACAACTGTCCGACAGTGGTCCTGGACAATGGATGTCGCGTCCTGGATTAGTGAGCCACCCTAAAGCCCGGTGGTGGGACGGTGTAGTCCCTGCCCGGAGGTCATACCGACTTAACATGAGTATAAGTAAGTAAGTAAGTAAGTAAGTAAGTAAGGAAGGAAGTAAGTAACAAGTAAGTAAGTATGTAAGTATTGTATGAGTAAGATTGCGTAAGTTGTAAGGTACCGAGTAAAAGAGTAAAGAACATTCGATTAACCCGGATGGGTAACTGGCTAACAAAGATTGAAGTACGGATTTGTGAATTGTATTGTATACTGTTTGGCTTATGTATTGCTTTCGGTTGTATGTATTGCATCTTGTAAGTATGTGCTTTGTGCGAATGTATTATTGTATGTAATAACATGTATGCATGAATAAAATGAACTCCATGTATATTCGACCAATTAGTCGGCGTACCCTCGTTAGCACGCGGTGTATGCGAAGTTTATGCGCAGCTTTTGCTGAGCCCCTTGGGGCACTGTTTTTAATTTTACAGGTGCCCGTGAAGGTTGAAGGTCATGATGAGACCCAGCTTAACTTCTTTTTGAGTAGTGAGTAGGTAGTGAATGGTGTATCAAGTTGTACACGGCTTAATGCCTTTTGATTAGCTGGTGTACCATGGGGTACACCCTTTTGGATATTGGAAGAATTGTGAACTGATAGAAATGAGTAGTTTGTTAAACTCATTATTTTTGTAAACTTGTGAGAAGGGATGTAATCGTTTATATTTCTGGATACTCGGTAATCAAGTGATGTAAGTAAATATTATGTATGTATTGGGAAGTAATGATAGTAGCTCAGTATTTTCTAAACATTGGACAATTTTGTATGTAGTGTAAGCCTTGCTAGCCGTATGAGCGGTTAGCGGCGTTGTATCACCCGCCGTAGTATTTGTATTTCCACTGCGAGTAGTAGGATAATCGGGACAATTAGATGGTAAGCAAGGGATTAGCGGTAGGGGTGTTACACAAACGCTAGGATTAACGCAACCAATAAATAGAATAAACTTTTTACAAGAGGTCGTAAATGCTTATTAGTTTTGATTGTTGCAGACAGGAATTTTGATCTACTAAAAACTATGAAATTAATCTCATAAATTAATAAATCAAAAACCTACGGGTCGTAAAATAAATCTAGGTCACTATAGTACAGCGTATTTGACAAGTAACCAAGTATCGAATCGGGGGACTATATGAACTAATATAATCAAAGCAAAAGCTGTATATCGGGGGGAAATTGTCGATCAATAAAATTAAGAACAAGCAAAAAGTAATTGATAATACTATAACGAAAGCGGAACTTCGGGTTTAGGTGGTCTATCCTAGTTAAGTCTTGCAGTTCTTTTACCAGTTGATTAAGGGAAGAGGGTTCGGCAAATTCTAACAAGTTTCTAAATGACTAAATCCTAGCCAAATAGAACTCCCCTGCATAGAACGTGATAAATCAAATCATGAATCTATCACAACAAACGTAGAAGAATTAAGCGCAAGAATTTAAATTGCATTTGAAGGTTAAACTCATAAATCAGATAAAGCTTTCCACAGACTAATAGATTAAAACGACCTATCTATCAATCACCGATCAGATCTTGACAGATATCACAAAGCTAAAAATAAATTAGCAAATTTTAATGACAGCGCAAACAAGATTTATAATCTGAAACATACCCAAAATAAATCTCATATCAACTGATAATAAATCTACAAAACCCTAACTATTTACAACCATAATTTCCTGGAGATTAATCCCTTAGCCAAGCATAGCAATAGAAGAGACAACAAGAGAAGAAGGTGAAGAAATCATCTCTAAGTCAATCTAAAGATCTGCAAGGAGTCAGGTTGAACACACTAGTGAAATCGGAGCAAAAATTCTCTTCCTGATGATGTAGGGTTGCACGGCCGCGTCTCTGTAGTAGTCTCGTGTCTGGAGTCGTGTTTCTGAATTCCCTTTCAATCTCTCGTGATGCTCCTTTAAAAAGAAATTTTGGACAAAAAATACACACGTCCGGCTCACCCGTACGAGTAGGAGAGTCGGACGTGAGATAGAGTTGTCAGGCGAATTTTTCTAGTTTGTGAGACGTCCGAACCACCTGTCCGGGTGTAACACCCCTACAACTTACTTCACAACTAATTGAAATCGTAGCGGAAATAAACGACTAAACAATAACTAAACGCTTCGGTGCTACAACGCCGTCAACCACCCACGTGGTTAACAAGGCAGAATAAATACAAGAGTACCGGTCTGATGATCAGACTCCCGAGCATAGAACTAAAACCATTAATACATCATATACAATACCGAGTATTTAATTACATCCTTTCACTGTAAACTTTCAATATACCGTCATAGTAGTTTCAACGGAATCAAAATACAATGCCACGGGAGCACAGGCGCATCCCGGGCTCAACATCCAAAAAAACCAAGTACAACTGCAGCCTAGATCCTACAGCCACTCTGCTTCCTCTGATCCTCATCCTGCAGTAAAAATATGGAGCCCCCGAGGGGGTCAGCAACCCTTGGCTGGTATGGTTAACGCGCAGCCCATCGGCTACCGGGATACGCGCAACTAATTGTCATGATAACATGGCATTCATTTTATACATAACATAACATAACATAATATGTGGCATAGCATCAATAGTGCATAGCACAACATCATATACACAGTGGATATTCTTTCCACAACAACAACCAAGAAGGTTAAACAACATAAGAGCCTAGAGAATGGTTCACCCTCATGTTAAGCTCGTTACACACACTCATTACCGTTCTGTTATTCGAACGAGTAACTTAAGTCACAGATGGTTCGGATATAGTGACCCGAACACACCACACAAACACATGTTCCCACTAAACCGATCATAAGTCAGAATAGGTAAGCTTTGGAGGAAGCTAGCGGGAGATCGAACGCCAAATTAAGGAGAACAATCTTAACAACATAAGAGTCGAATCTAATTCAGATATCTACTCTTAACTTACATGCATGACCGGACAACCGAATTCCTCACTTCCCAGTTAACACTTGTTAGAAGTTCATGGTGGAACTTAACAACCAATACACAACAGGTGGTAAGTCATGTTAGACACACCCTAGGGAAATGAGTCACATCATAACATCACAATAATATGAACAACTGTAAACTCATTACATGTTTAAATCTTATAACGTCATAAACACACAGAAAAACATACAACACACAAGCCGGTGTAAACCGGTAGGCAACAGACTGCAAGAAAACCATACCTTGGTCCTTGCCTCGATTTGTTTCCACCGTAGGTCACTCCTATACATGATTCAAGAATGTCGGTTAATTAACTTACTTAACTTCCAAATTTACTAAGTGTTTAACATGATTATTTGACATGTTTAAATGTCTAACTTACCCTAGGTTACCTTCATTATACCCCCTAGGGTTAACTACATAAGTCACATTCTTTTCTGTTTTTTTTTACAAGTTTTGGTCCGACCGACCTTACTGACCGACCTTACACAAGGTCGGTCCATTCCAGAACATATTTCCGTGAAAATTTTCTACTCCGACCGACCTTGTAAGTTCGGTCGCATGTTCGGTCCATTCCCGAGAGTTTCTTCCCTTTGAAAAATTCAGCCCGACCGAACTTGCCAAGTCCGGTCCCATGTTCGGTCGATTCCAGAAACTTAATCCGTACACAAAATACAAGCCCGACCGACCTTGCAAGTCCGGTCCCCAAGGTCGGTCCATTCCAGAAGCCAATTCTCACAGGGTAAACTGGGCTCGACCGACCTTGCAAGTTCGGTCGCAAGTTCGGTCTGGCCCAGACCCTTGTTTTACATTTCTCATTTAACTCCAAACTTCACCCCATATATCCTAGTACACCCTAACCTCATTTGGGCACTTCAAACACACCTTAAGACATCCTTAAACACTCATAAAACTCATTTTCTAATTCCTTAAACCTTTACTCATTTCTTTCCCAAAATTCCTAACACTTACAATGTTTTCCCCTAGTCTCCAAGTGGTGTTTCATACCTAAGATGATCACTTATGCCAAAATACTCCCTCATCACAACAACATCATCTCTCAAGCACCTATTATCACAACTAACTCCTTATGTCATTCTTGAAATCCTTTTTCAAGTTTACACCTTCTCCTTGTTCACCAAAGTTTGCCTAAAATCCTAACACAAGTCCAAATGACTTTGGTGTATCCCAAACATTCTTTTGCATTATAAAATCCTCTAGAACATTGCCTAAGCCATTCTCACACCTTAAAACACCTTAATACATGTTCCTCCCACTAGTTAAACACTTAACCATTCTAAACATCTCTTAACTTGCCAAACTCATTTTAACCCTTAGAATTTCTTGTTTATTACCTAAATTTCGACATAGGTTCTCCTAGAACATTACTAAACCAAAACACATTGTTTTCACCAACAAACAACCAAGAACACTAAAAATCCATCAAACACTTTCTTATACACAAACTTCACACATATAGCACTACATCACAAAATAGTGCATAATTTAAATTGCATGGCACTTAGGCCCTTAAATAACATGGCTCTTAGGCCCTTAAAATGCATAAATCATAAACACTGAATTTCCACAATATATTTGCCTTTGACCTGCAAATACACTCAACAACACATATGCCTTTTACTAAGCTCTTAAGAGCATTCTTCTAAGTCACTTCCCATTGGCTCCTTAGATCATTTTCATAAGCAATACAAGCTCATTTCTCCTCAGACTTTAAACCACCTTAGGTTAGCACATTTACCTCTTTTTCCCTCACAACTCCTTTCTTGTTTCCTTGTTTAAATCGGCTAGGTATTTGATTCCTTGTCAACTACTAAACATTATACAAATAACATAATGAGTATTCAAGCTTTAAGCTTCATCTCATTGTAAACCCTAGGTTTACATTATTTCAAAAACATTAATGTAGTTGTTTTACCTTGGTCTTTGAAGAGAGTTTGAATAATATCAAGAGAGGACTCCACCTAGTCCATGAAAGGTTGGAATGAAGCTAGAATAAAGTCACACAAAAGCACCATTAATGGGAATTTTCGGTCAAGGTAAAAATGGAGGAAACATGATTTTTCTTTGAGATTCCTTACCTAGGAGCAAAGGAGAGTAATAATATGTAGAAATGTAAGCTCAAGCTCCTTCAATGGTGGAACTCCATGGCACCGAAATGGGGCTCTTGAAGTTTTGAGAAGATAGGAATAAAGAGCTTGATGAGAGGAAGAGAATGGTGGTGTTTGTTTTTGATTTGGTTAAGTGAGCTAGGAATTACAAGTGGTCAAAGATGGAGTTTGCGTGTTTACTATTGTAAATCGTAAATGAAGAGAAGAAGAGAGGTTGAAGAAGACTTGGAACCGTGGGAAATGAAGGAAAGAAATGAGAGAATGAGATAAGTGAGTTTGTTTTGCTTTTTAGAAGATATTTATGCATTAAAGCAAATAGTAACTTAAGTAGTCTTCTTCATTTTCTTAACATGTTAACAAGAGAGTGGTGAGTCACCATACTTAAGAAAACCGGCCCCCAATAGTACTTAGGGGTAATATAGTCTTTATTTGTCAATTTAATTACTTATACAAACATATGTTACAAAATAGCTTATTAAAATCACTATTCATAAAAACAAGGCACATAGAAGTGAAATTTTTGATTTCCCATTGATATAGACTTCCAAATGTGATACTATATAGTACATATGTTAATTAAAGAGTAATGATGGACATTTAGCCATTCAAAACTCATTTACAAGACAATTTTTCGAAAATGTGCTTTAAGACTCCTTAAAGCACATTTTGTGTTTTAACTTGTTTTCAAGCTTGGTTTTCTTTGGTAATTGGTTTAATATGTTCATTAGTATATAATCAAGGTCTTGGTAAGTTCACTAGGTCTTAACCAAGCTTATCCCAAGCTTAGAGCACATTTTGGCCTTTATTGACCTTAAAGCACATTTTGTGTTTTCTTTTGTTTAAATTTGTTTACTAATGTTTCTAAGACTCTTTTTAGTCTTAATATACCATATTTAGGTGTTTTAAACAATATACTAAGGTTTGGGGTATTTCACCGGGTCAGTTGGCCAGACGCATGGGTGGACGGTTGTACATTACGAATTCTGGGCGCTGCACTCGTGGTCGTAAATATATCCGTCCTTCTGAGCACGTCCGGGTTGCAGGGTCGGACACATCATCCAGACATGTGAAAGCTTCGAAGAGTGAGATTTAGGTGTGTCCGGGTCTCCGTCTGGGTTAGTTAGCCGGACAGGTACAGCATGTTCAGATGACAGGGTCAGACGCAAATCCGGACGGAAACCAATTTTGTGCTTTTGTGCCAAATTTCTTCCAGACCGCATCCTAAGATATAAAAACACCAAAACAAGCTAATGTGAGGTACTTTCACTTAAACAAAGATAAGAACATCATTAAATCGTAAACTTAGAAAAAGACAAGAAAGATAAGGGGTTTAAGCGCTAAAAGGTATATCAATTATCGGTGGATCAATTGTCTTACTAGTATTTTGTATCAATTTTGGGTAAATTTATTCTATTCTGGTAAAATTATTCAGTTATCGATACACTTAGGGTTGTCTAAAAAATTTCGAAACCGCGTACCTGTTTTTAGGTTAATTGCACCGGTTCTTACGATATGGTTAACCGAACCATGTAAATTGACCGGTTTCGGTAACGGTATTGAATTTTCCAGAACGGTTAATCGCTCGGTTAACCGTGGTTAATCAATTATATAAACAATTGAAAACTTTAAATATGAATATTCACCTTATATAATAATTAATGTTAGCTATTTTGGGATATATATATTATTATTATTATTATTATTATATTTTGTTGTCATATGTGTTGTGTTTGATTTGTCACTCATGATTTAGGTGAATGATCAATGTTATACTATAATATTAATGGTATGAGTCTTATCAATAAAAAATATACGGTTACAAGATTAACCAACAAACTAAATCGAACTAAAGGTTAACTGGAATGATAATAGAATTGGATTTTAGAAAATCGAATCAAACAGTTAACTAAATCTGATTAACCGATCTCAATGAAATGATAATAAAACTAAATTTTATAAAACCATAGACATGGTTAACCAAATAAGACGGTTATACCATGGACAGCGATAGATATACTCCTCCTTTGAAAATGTGGAACGTTTTAGCGTCTAAATTTACCGGTCCTGTTAGCTTATATAGAAATATAAAAGTTGATCAAATAGTAGTAATTATTATAATTTGTCCTCGTATTGCAGGCGATTCCCTCTTATGCAATGTCTGTTATTCTTTTACCAAAATCTTTGCTCAAGCAGATTCAGTCTTATATTAATAGTTTCTGGTGGGGAGGAGAGGCACATTCCAATGCTATACGCTGGACAAAATGGTCAAACTTATGCCGTGATCGATTTTCTGGTGGGATGGGTTTCAGAGAGTTGCATTGCCATAATCGGGCCCTGCTAGCTCGACAGTTTTGGCGTTTTCTCACCGACCCTGATTCCATGTTGTCCCAGTTTTATAAGGCAAAATATGTAAGGAACTCCACCTGGATGACGGTGCAGCCGGGCTCTAATGCTAGCCCCATCTGGCGAGCCCTTCTTAGTGTCAGGGATTTAGTGGAGCTCGGGGCACGTAGGGGGATTGTTAATGGCCAAACCACAAACCTCACTGATCGGTGGCTGGCGTCGAAGCCAGGGGGAAAGCTTTTTCCGTGGCTTCTACCACCAATGGTTGCCCAATATGCATCGGTGGCTACCCTGATTACAGGCGATCAACGTTGGAATCTTTCCCTTATAAACCAATGGTGTGCTGCTTCTGATGTGTCTCACGTGTTATCTGTTCCTTTACCGCAAGGTCAATCACCAAGCGAGGATTACTGGTACTGGGGGCTAGAGCCGTCCAAGAGGTTTACAGTGGCTTCGGCCTATGCTGCGGCTTTTGCAATGAAACAGGCCACAGAGCCTTCTACCTCACAGGCAGCATCCAGGAAACGAGTATTTCGATTAATTTGGGCTCTTGATCTTCCGTCTTGCATAAGACTTTACGGTTGGAAACTGCTTGCTATCAAGTTACCATGCAAGACCGCCATCCGGGATAGGATCCAATCGGACATGCCTACTATATGCTATTTCTGTGACTCGCACGAAACTCTTCTGCATGCCTTGCATGATTGTACAGTGGTACGTGGCCTATGGGACAATTTTGGATATCATTTGCCGCTTTCTGTATGCACAGATGATGGGTTTCGGCACTGGTTTTATGAGTTTTGCTTACACCAATCAAAAGCAAAGACGGCATCTTATTTAGGGTTCCTATGGAAATTGTGGTTCGCCCGATGTCAGGCAGCCCATGGTCGGGTGCACTCTTTCGAACAAGGATGGTGCCAAGCGGATAGTTTTTTCCAGCTCTCTACTACTGCAAATCACATTGGAACAGCTGCTTTGGCTTTGCATCGCCGCCTACAGCCGCATATCTCGGACTTGTTTGTGGATGCAAGTTTAGACCGTCATGATCGAGTTGGTTTAGCTTGGATTTTACGGACTCAAGCTGGGGTATCAGCTGCTGGATGCGTAGCTTATAAGCGGCCCATGCTTGTCTCAGATGCGGAGGCTTTGGCAATTGAAGGAGCTTTAGACGCCGTCTCAAAGATGGGGGTACACAATCTGCGAGTCCTCTCCGACTGTAGGTCTACTATTCAATATCTTCATGGGGGTGCTGTCTCTTCGCTATTATCTTCGACAACAGCAGTTTTGGATAGACTCATGGGGAATTTAGGTTGTTTTAATGATATAGGCTGGTTTTATATTTCACGTGATGCCAATGTTGCAGCGCATAGTCTTGCTAACCATGCCCGGAGCACACAGCTGACGGGTTCATGGCCTCTGGATTTTATTCCAGAGTTTGTACTAAAACTTGTTACTTAATCAATGGCAATATTATGTTCAAAAAAAAAATATATAATTTGTCCTCTTCAACACGAATATATATATATATACTATGTTTCTAACTTCTGTTTTAAAACCGGAGTATTTTGTTTGCTCGTATGCTTTGAAACGCATGCGTATAAAGAGCTGGGTCCATTATGTTCAGTAGAAGGGGACCCTTCCATGTTACAGGTATTACACGTCAGGGGACCCTCTTATAAAAGAAAAATTGGTTAAAAGGGGCTGGTCGGATGCTACTTTTTCAAGAGGGGAAATAGTTTGTTGTATCCCGTATCATTTGGTCGTCAAGTACCGTATAAATCGGTTTAAAGGCGGTTTAGAAGGGAATTGGCTTGGGACTTGGTTTAAGAAGTCTAGGTTCATCGCCACCGGGCAATGTATTATTTTATTATAAAAATAATTAATTGGTTTTAGTTAATTGCCAATGACTATTAGTATCTTGTGAAATCAAAAAGATATTTTGTCATTAATGTTTATTATATTTAAATCTCTACATGTTTTTCGATAGTAGTAATAATTATAAGGTAGTTTAATATCACGGGATATTTGATATTTAAGCGTAGAAGACGTTAGTGCTTCAACATATTGTTATAAGCACTTGATATACTATTGATGTAGTATTTCAGTATGTACATTTTGGGAAACTAAAAATGTATTTCTGACATAAAAACAAATGATTATATTAAAAAAATTTCACTTTTACCAATATCACAGTAATAATAATTATGGGGTACCTTAATATTCACCGATATTTGGTATAAGAGTGTAGAACAAATTAGTGCTTAAAGATATTGTTTTGAGTACTTGAACTACTACTGATTTAGTATTTCAATGTGTACATTTTGGAAACTAAAAAGGCATTTTTGACATAAATTTTTTATTATATTTAAATTTTTTCACGTTTTCCAATATGGTAGAAGTAATAATGATGAGGTAGTTTAATAGTCACGTGATATCTAGTATATGAGCGTGAAATACATTATGCTTCAAGATATTGTTCTAAGTACTTGATCTACTACAAATTTATTATTTCAGTGTGTACATTTTGGGAAACTAAAAAGGTATTTTTGTTATAAATTTTAAATATATTTGCATCTTTTAATGTTTTCTAATATTGTAGAGTAATTATTATGGGGTAGCTTAATAGTCATATGACATATGAGTATAGGACATGTTAGTGCTTCAATATATCGTTGTGAGTACTTGATCTACTACTAATTTAGCATTTCAAATTTATCAATTAGAATAGGTGTCATTATAGTAGTTGAGTAGAGGTTTACATGGTAATTCAAGTAGAATTAACGACGAGTGGTATCCCTTATTGCACGTGAACTCGATTAGCTATAAATTGTCTATCCAGTTTCTTGGGAAATCTAATGTACATGCTCGTAGTGTACCCTCAAACGTCTAAATTGTTCTTTCAGACTAACCTTCGGTCTGAAGGTGACATGTAATATTGAGCTACAGTTTAGTATTAATGCTATTTGTACTTGTCTCTCAATTCTTGAGAAGGATCCTATATTTTGTATTCAATATTCAGTGCTTCTCGCACTTCATGACTCCTGATTATTACATCCTTGGATAAGCTCACTAGTTTTGTACCTTCCATGTATCTTTTCTTGATATGAACTTTGCATCCTTCGTATGTCGGTCTGTGATAACACATATACAATTCATCCCACTTTTAATCAAGGGAACTCCATCTGCACCGTTCTTAGATATGTTCTAAATTTTTCTAGCATGTACTATGAATTTGATCTTTTGAAAATTAGGCATTTTGCCCCAAGTATATTACATCCTTAGTTCATGTTGATCCACCAAAATCGTACTTTCAAATCTTTGTAAATCTTAGATATCCTTGAATAGATGGAGAATGATAGAGAATACGCTTCATGACCTTTAATCTGATTTTTCTCATCAGCATCAAGTCTAAACTCATAATTTTACTCATCTATGTTTCTGTCAATATGTTTTTATCTAACAGACTACATATACTGGTCACTTTCTTGCACCCATATAATGGTCGCTTTCTTGCGCCCATACCCCTCATCCATTAGACTAGCACTTGCTATCTTAGCTTGCAGGGAGTATGCTTTATGAATTAAGGCATTAACTCTTATGCTAGCTCTGCCTTCCTTAGATTGAATTCAACCAGATGTCTTTGTCCCACGTTCACCCTATTATATGTGAAAACACACTAGATGCTCTTATGATCCGAGTAGTAATGTCACCGTATTTTTAGCGCGAAGATGATCACATCTAATTCGAGATCATGTGTTGGATAGTTTCATTATGTTTCTTTAGTGGACAGGAGGCATAATCAACAATCTTCCCGTGCTACATTAAGACACATCCTGTATGTTGCTAACAGAGAATTTGTTAGGATAAACTATATACGAAAGAATAAAATAAATAAACTAAACCTAAAGTAAAACCCGGTCGGAGTATAGCGTAAATATATTACGACCGAGAGTATCGTACCCAAGGGACTTATAGAAAATTAGTTCTAATCCGGACAAAAGCCTATTCTATAATAACAGGGGGGGAAAGTAAATGACACCATAATTAACTAAAACCTATCTAAATGCGAGGTTTAGGACTAAACCACCCTAAGTACCAACATGATCACGCAATACAACTTCAAGACACGAACTTAACCAACCAACATGATTGCGCCGGATGTCCTGCCGGACACCAGATGCACGGCATATTCAAATTCTTGAATGTGCCGGACAGGAAGCACCCGGCAGTGCATCCGGCACGTTCATATGGTGAAAACCACTCTCTTGCTTCGAACAAGAAACTCAAAACCCATTAACAAATCGAGCATATGTCATGCTACGAAATGAATAAGGAGATGGGGGAAGATGGATTAACTTGCAATCTCAAGTCTTGCTCCCGCTGAAGCGCAGAAGACAATGTTTAAAGACCACTAAGATTTGTCTAACCTATCCTACTCTTGGGCTTTTCCCCCTCAAGTAGAATTTGCATAAAGAGAATGAGTGATCAACTAATTCCCTTGCCATAAGAACCGGAATCTTAATGAACGCTTGAATTTGTATTGAAATAATCATATTGTTTACATAGAAGGAATTCATCCCTAGCCAAAGCCTAACAAGGATTCCTACTTCACCATCCACTCAAATAAAGAAGGAATACATGAGGGAAAGGAGATTGGTTATAGCCTTAACCCGAAAAGGAAATCTTCTCTTCTTCTTATGGATGGATCCGTAGAAAAGCCTTGGACACCAACACTTGGAATGAGGCGGAAATAAAGCGTGGAATGGAGTGTAATATAATGTTGGAATGTGTCAATTGATGTAGACTCTCGGCCTATTTATAGGGCTTCAATATGTCTCTTGCCGGGCGTCGTGCCGGATCATCGGTAGTCGGCACACGTGGAAAATGTGCCCAACTGTTAACGGTCAAAACCGCCAATTCCGCACGAAACAGTGCATATGCCGGGTAGGAGATACCCGGCATCACACCCGACACTAGCTAAATCTTCAACGGTCAATAACTGCCATCGCTTGGTCAACCGTGGCGACTCTTCACTTATGCCGGATAGGATCTACCCGGCATTGCATCCAGCATGGCCTCTTTTCTGTTCTGTGCTCATGCCGTGTAGAACCAACCCGGCATTGAGTCCGGCATCAACTGAACTTTTGCCTAGAAAATCATTCCTTGCATATAAAACACATAAAACATAAGACTGTACAAATAATATACTTTAACATATAATAAGCATAAATAACACATATATAACTTTATTTAGATAGATATAATGCTAAATCTAATACATAAAATATGATAAGTCTGCGGCTTATCAAGGCCCTACACTTACCTTTTGCTAGTCCTCGAGCAAAACAAGATTAGAAAGGACTAATTACTTATGCACAAAACAGATAAACTTTAGAATGAAAATGTAGATAAATATCTCCAACTATATGACTCTAATTCATAAGTATCACTTAATCTACCTCACCTATCCAAACATACTAATGGGTATAAAATAAAGAATTTCAAAACCGATCAAAAACTTTTGGGCTATTTTGCATAAGGGATTTTTGTAATCTCTCCTTTTTCCGGTTTCCATCATTCACTCTATTTTTCAAGAGTTTCTGAATGTGGCCAAGACACTCATCGATGGTTTTTATTATTCAGCCCTATTTTGCAAGGGTTTCTGAATCAACCATGATTTTTTCTGCATTGAAGAACGGGGAATTTAGGAGAAAAATAAAAGGAAAAACTCTCGTTTCTTGCTTTTATTCTGAGGCATTTATTGCAACCTCAGGGAATATAATGCTTTTCCTTTGGAAGAAGATTCTTTTGTTTTTTTTTTTTTTTTTTTCTTCTTCTTCTTTCTTTTGCACAAAAACCCTTTTTAAGATTTTCACCCAAAACATTTTTCACAATTTGAAAAGAAAAGAAACAAGTACCCAGAAGTACAATAAGGAAGGAATTAGGAGAAAGATCATGTACTCATGTTAAATAAAAAGAATCAAGAAGTTAAAAACAGGAATCTACAAGTCATTAGAAAAATCATTCATAATCTTATCTCAAAAAACATGCAAAAAGTTTAGTAAAACATTGATAAAACGCAAAACTTATGCATATAAATAAAAACTTATTTTTAAGGGGGGTCCCTGCCCTACACTTGGCAGGAACACTGTCCCAAGTGTTCAAAAGAAACAACAAAAAAAAGAAGTATAACGTGTGTTTTTTTCTTTTTTTTTGAAGAAACTAAAATAAATATTTTGAAAGAATAAAAATAATAATAATTCATAAAAGAAATAAAAGAGAATGGTAAGAAGGGCTCCCCTGTTTGACATTGAAGGTGTGAGGAGGACCCGCCCTACACTTAGCCTTTTAGGCTATTTGGCATTATCGGAGATCCTAGGCAGAATGGTGACCGAATTCGCATGCTCCCGTGGATTGGTTTGCGTTTGGGACGGGAGTTGACCTTGTTGTCTTAGTTGCGTCAGAAGTTGCTGTAATTGCAACTGCAACGATTTGTGCTCTTTGCGAATGGTCGAGATCTCGTTGTGAGTGTCCTGGGTCTTGTTCACCAGGGCTGACATCATGTCACGAAGTTAAGCCATTTCAGCCTCTGATGAGGATGCAAGGTGGGATGGTCTGTATTGCCTTGGACCTCCCTGGTAGCCGGCTTGACTCTGAAAGTGTTGAGGGGGTTGGTTCCCCTGTTGCCATGGCTGCCGATACCCTTGGTTACTCACATAGTTGACTTCCTCAACATTTTGAAAGTCTGGCATATCAGGGCTCGGAGCGTGTGGTCGTGCACTAACCACGTTCGCCTGTTGAGGAAGTTTGTTCATTGCTATTTGCTCCACAACTTTCTGTAGAGCGCTAACCTTTGTTGACGTCTGGGCATTACTCTCCAATAACTGCTCATGACTTTGCATAAGTTTGTCAAATTTAGCATCGCCCTCGCCCACTTGATATAAACCAGTGATACTACCCATGGTTCCACCGGTGGCCCAATCCCTAATCTCTTCGCAAAGAGATTCAACTCCACTAAGGAATTGATCTCCAGGCTTCTTTAATATGTCTGCACCAAGAGAGGATAGGATCATTGTCTTGCACTGGTTGACCAATCCTTTGTAGAACAACTGAGATAGTTGTTCCTTGGTGAGGCCATGGTGTGGACATGTGCGCAGCAACCCTTTGAATCTGTCCCAAGTCTCACAGATGTTCTCCGAGCTAGGTTGTCTAAAGTTGTAAATGTCGGCGATCATCTCCAGGGTGCGACTAGGGGGCATGAATTTGTCATAAAACTTGGTCGCCATGTCCTCCCATGTGGTGATGGTACTGGGGGTTAGACTGTGGTACCACTTGCTGGCGTTCCCCGTAAGGCTATGGGGAAAGAGAGAAAGTCTGGCGTATTGGAGGACATTGTTTGTGGAGGTTAGGCTGTTTGTGTGTTGTAAAAATTTGGTGATATGGAGCAAGGCATCATCCGGGTTTGTACCATCGAAAAGACCCAACTCTTTTATGCATCTAATTTGATGATATGGCTTAAGTTTTTGCCATTCATCGTATTCGTTTTGTGGAAGGAGAGGAAGGTCGATTGCTGGTTTTTGGCCTTGGTTAGAAGGCCGGTTTATGTTACGGACGGTAGGTGCTGCCATTGGTGTAGGATCTGCTTCTTGTAGGGTTCGTTGTTGCCTTAAAGTTTGAAGCAGGGTTCTCTCTATCTCCGGATCAAGGTTGGCTAAATTTTCAGGAGTACTCGTTGACCGAAGAAGCATTCACTTGATAACTTCAGGAGGAGCAAGAGAAAACGTTATAATACTTCGTAATAATAAAAGGAATAATATAATGACATAATTAAACTTACGAAAATATAAGAAATTTTTTTTTCTTGGTTATGCCGGACAGAGTGCCGGGTGACTCTTACCCGGCAGTGGACTTCCTCCACTAATGCCGGGTTTAAACCATCCGGCATGTCGCCCGGCGTGACCAAAAAGTGCAAAATAAAAAGATATGGAAAGTAAGAGATAATCCAAGTGTAAGACATAAAATGTAAGGTATCTTGCCTAACTGTCCCTACTAATTATGGCTAAAATATTGAGTAAAATTGAACATGCCGGGTAACATACCGGATAACGTCTGTCCGGCTTCGGACTTCCTCCGAGATGCCGGTTTTGAGAAACCCGGCACAATACACGGCAAGTTAAAACTCGGAATACAGATTAAGAATCATAGTATAGGGACTAAAATAAGAGAGAAATAATGAAAGGAGTAGACAAGAATACATTCAAATTTGTTAAAACTTAATACTGTACGAAATTTTGAAAAATTTTGAACATGCCGGACATAATGCCGGGTAAATCCTGTCCAGCATCGGACTTCCTCCGAGTTTGCCGGATGTAGAACATCCGGCATTATACCCGGCATATTCAACAGAAAACAAAATGATCAACTTAAATTAAAGAATCAAAGAATTAAAGAATAAAGAATAGGGCATTTTACCGAATTTAGGACTTGGACTAATTCCAAGTCCCCGGAAACGGCGCCAATTTGCTAACAGAGAATTTGTTAGGATAAACTATATACAAAAGAATAAAATAAATAAACTAAACCTACAAATCTACTACGAGTAGCAAAGTAAAACCCGGTCGGAGTATAGCGTAAATATATTACGACCGAGAGTATCGTACCCAAGGGACTTATAGAAAATTAGTCTTAATCCGGGCAAAAGCCTGTTCTATAATAACAGGGGGGGAAAAGTAAATGACACCATACTTAACTAAAACCTATCTAAATGCGAGGTTTAGGACTAAACCACCCTAAGTACCAACATGATCACGCAATGCAACTTCAAGACACAAACTTAACCAACCAACATGATTGCGCCGGATGTCCTGCCGGACACCAGATGCACGACATATTCAAATTCTTGAATGTGCCGGACAGGAAGCACCCGGCAGTGCATCCGGCACGTTCATATGGTGAAAACCACTCTCTTGCTTCGAACAAGAAACTCAAAACCCATTAACAAATCGAGCATATGTCATGCTACGAAATGAACAAGGAGATGGGGGAAGATGGATTAACTTGCAATCTCAAGTCTTGCTCCCGTTGAAGCGCAGAAGACAATGTTTAAAGACCACTAAGATTTGTCTAACCTATCCTACTCTTGGGCTTTTCCCCCTCAAGTAGAATTTGCATAAAGAGAATGAGTGATCAACTAATTCCCTTGCCATAAGAACCAGAATCTTAATGAACGCTTGAATTTGTATTGAAATAATCATATTGTTTACATAGAAGGAATTCATCCCTAGCCAAAGCCTAACAAGGATTCCTACTTCACCATCCACTCAAATAAAGAAGGAATACATGAGGGAAAAGGAGATTGGTTATAGCCTTAACCCGAAAAGGAAATCTTCTCTTCTTCTTGTGGATGGATCCGTAGAAAAGCCTTGACACCAACACTTGGAATGAGGCGGAAATAAAGCGTGGAATGGAGTGTAATATAATGTTGGAATGTGTCAATTGATGTAGACTCTCGGCCTATTTATAGGGCTTCAATATGTCTCTTGTCGGGCGTCGTGCCGGATCATCGGTAGCCGGCACACGTGGAAAATGTGCCCAACTGTTAACGGTCAAAACCGCCAATTCCGCGCGAAACAGTGCATATGCCGGGTAGGAGATACCCGGCATCACAACCGGCACTAGCTAAATCTCCAACGGTCAATAACTGTCATCGCTTGGTCAACCGTGGCGACTCTTCACTTATGCCGGATAGGATCTACCCGGCATTGCATCCGGCAAGGCCTCTTTTCTGTTCTGTGCTCATGCCGTGTAGAACCAACCCGGCATTGAGTCCGGCATCAACTGAACTTTTGCCTAGAAAATCATTCCTTGCATATAAAACACATAAAACATAAGACTGTACAAATAATATACTTTAACATATAATAAGCATAAATAACACATATATAACTTTATTTAGATAGATATAATGCTAAATCTAATACATAAAATATGATAAGTCTACGGCTTATCATATGTTTTTCCTAGAATAATAGGATATATGTTGATGTCAGCAAGTCCTTCGACTTCTATAAGGATTTTACATAATCTCTTGCCCAGTAAATGGGGCTTCATTCTTCTATAAGCTCATCTTAGGCTCTTCTTGTAACACCCCAACTGTAAACTCCATACTTAACGACTAAATGCAGTGGAAAACATAACATTAACACTGGCTAAAAAGGGACGGTGTTACACGCCGTTAGCCACCCACGTGGCTAACAAGGCTAATACATACACCATGTACCGGTCTGATGGACAAGATTACGGAGCACTTATACGTTACAAATACCATTGCGCATAACCGAGTCAATACACTTACATTACATACTGTAGCAAGTATTTTACAACCTATTGCCGATAACAAGTTCGGTCTTACTTTACTAACAAATATACTTAACACATCATAAAATACTCATGCACCGTAACTCCCGTCCAACTTCAAACGAAGGGCTGCGTCACTGTACCTGAAAAGTAATGGGTGGCCCCAAAGGGGCTCAGCACCTTTGCTGGTATGGTAGTCATGCAACCCGCTACTACCGGGCCACACATAACTAATTGTCGTCTAAGCATGCGGGTGATTTTAATTTAATTCATGCATGAACACTATAAACACATATCATGCTTACATTTAACACATATCCAATCAATAAGATACAAACAATAAGCTTAACACTTCAACGTTTGTTAGATCACATTACTGTGTTCTTTAACCCTTGAGGGTTTCTACCTTAATGGAGCTAATTTCTTATTAGTCAACACTTACCCGTTTAATCGGGTTACGCATAATTACTTCTTATAATAACATGGGGTTGATATCAGTGATCAATGTACTCGAACATAACAACATACATCACAAATTAACATACGCACAACATAACTCAGGAACGAGTCACGTGGGGACTTGGACCGAAATAAGAGTTAGCCAACTTATTAGATCCTAGAGAATATCTTCATTCTCATGTTGAGCTCAATACATAACAACTTATTGTTCTTCTTGGAGAATGTATATATTACTTAAGATGCGTCCGATATAATATAGATCCGAACACATCATACACAATTACTTTACTTAGATGTGTTAGTCATAATATAGACCCGATCACACCGTACACAATTACTTTACTTAGATGTGTCAGTGAAATACCCCGAACTTAAATATAGTGATTAATATTATTCTAATATGTATTTAAGGGCCTAATAACACCTAAGTAATATTGGTAAGGAAAAATAAATCAGAAACACTTAAAAAGCGAAAAACACTAAATAAGCGTTAAATAACCATAGGAGGTACGAGACCTCGGTTAGAGTATTATATGAATACTTAAGGCTTTTGCATGCCTAATTAGTGTACGGGAATGATCCCTGAAGAAAACGGATTCAAATAATGTATTAAAACGCTAATAGAGCTTTAGCGCACGTTTTTTGAGAAAACCCGAAAACGTGACTTTGAGTGGTCAAATGAACCCGTAAAAATTATAGATCATTAAATAAAAATAATTAAGCATTAATGGAAGCTTAATAACCAATAAAATTAATGAAACGAGAAAATTCCAGAAAACGGGCCCGGTTAGTGAATAGTACCAAAACTGGGTAAATTAACGAGCGTTTTCTGTAAAAGACAAAAAACGCTCCAACTAGTAATAATATAGGGGGCCGGTTTTAGCAAGTAATTCAGCCTCTCACACACACAATAAATAAGTGAAGGAAGAAAGAAAAAGAAAGAAGAGAGAAAGAAAAAGTACAAAAGTAAAAAGGTAACTTACTTTTCTCTCACCTCTCATTTCCCTCATCTCTCTCCTTCCTTCCTTCTCCCTCACCGATTTCTCTCTCCTTCTCCCCTTGTAGCTGGCGATTTTGAAGCTCCAAGGAAAGCTCCAATGGCTTCTCCACTTCTCCTTCATGCACTAGTCTCATTTGAACTCCAAATGCAAAAATAAGTGCATATTCTTACTCCCCTCATCATTCTCTACCATTCTCTCTTTTGAAAATCCAAAAATGAGGAAGTTCATCTCCATGGGTTTTCCCCATTTGAAGAGAAAATGGCATCAATGTAAAGCTTGGAGACTCCTCTCTCCATTAAGGTAAAAATCTCCATGAAAAACTCAAGTTTTCTCCATCCTTCTTTGTAACTGATTTTTGCCCATTTGTAATGCTCTATTTTCTCTCTCTTTTGAGCATCATTCCAACCTTCCAATGTTGGTGGGATCACCTTCTTGAAAAAGGGCTAAAACCCCTGTTGGAAATTCCTAAAGGTAAACCCTAACTTGTAGTAATTTAAACCTTTCATTGGATTAGTGTTTTCTTAAAGGATAAGAAGTTTAATTATATTCTCTTTATGTAATTTGGGTGTTGGGATGGAGTTTGGCAACTCCATCCCCCATATGACCGATTTTGTGCAAGAAAGAGAGAAGGATGAGAATTGGAAAAGAAAAGAAGAATTAAGAGCTTAAAGCAAGAGCTCATTCTTAATGCTAAATTTTAATGCATTAGAGTAATGAGAATGGGAAAACTAATTAAAGAACCCAAAATATTGTACTAGTATTGTAGTTATGAAAGTTTGAGTATTTGTGAACTAGTATTTGAACTGTAGGCCTTAGAGCCAAATAAATTGTGTATGTGTATTGGTATTGTTGTTTGATGAGGTATTGATGAATTGAGATTTGTTTTGATTTATGGTAGGACCCTTATATGGGTATGGCTAGTTTAGGAATGAATTTGGTGAGAAAGGATGTATGTGGATAAGTTAGAATTGTAGGTAAACTATGACAAAATTTTGGTAGGAATTATGCTTTTTTTGGATGACTTGGTAATTGGGAGAACCAAGGTATGTATTGGATTGAGTAAGGATGTTTAGTAGCCATGGAGTGGTAGTTGAAGTATGAGAATATAAGAGGGCAAAATCTGTAGCAAGAAGTGTAGTAATGCATTGTAAAATCTAGGAAGAACTAGTGTGCAAGATTTAGTAAAATGAGTGTTGGACTTGGGAATAGATAGTGTATTTTCTTGGAAATGAATTGGAATGGTAAAATGGAATTAGAACAAAGTGCTAAATGCAAAGAGAAGTGTAGGAATGCACAAGTGTGCAAAGTGTGAAAATGAGAATGGAAATTTGTAGAATTTGAGCAAGAAGTTGAGTAAGTATTGGACCATGGATTTAAGGAGTTTAGTGAGTGTTTGTGTTTAAACATGTATAAACATGTGGAAAGATTATGGAATGATTGGAGGTGGATTAAGGGTTGATTTGGGGTTGAAAAATCATCCTAGTAGTAGTTTTTAGCAGGGTCCGGGACCTAGGATATGTACCAAGTCCCGGGACCGCACCGAAAATAAGCCCGAGAGTAATTCCAGCAGGTGGTCCGGGACCTAGGTCCAGGACCAAGTCCCGGACCAATAGTTAAAATCTGCCGAGAGTACATTCAATGAATGGTTTGGGACCTTGGGTCCGGACCAAGTCCCGGACCACCCCTTGTGAGCCTCGATTTTAAACCCTACCCTATGTTGATTAAGTTGATTAGGATCTAGTCGGGTTTTAGGTCCACTTATAACCTAATATTAATAACTATGTCATATAACAATAATTATTAAAACCTAAGCTAGCTCACTAGAACCTATTATGAGTCGCCACCAAATTTTAACCTAGATCAAATTAGGAAAGGAGAGTTCGGGTTCGGGGGTTTGGTATTCGACTTTTTTAGGGTTCAAATTACTTTCATTACCCTTCCTAGGTCATTTTTCCTCTACTTGGTTTATTTACGGCTTTCTACAAAGTTGTTTTTAACCTAGGTGCGCGCTTCTATTTTTTTTTATTTTTTAACGTTTTTTGACAGAAAATTAAAGTGAAATTGAAAGTTACCTAAACTAGAGTTTTTGAGGCAGAATTAGGTCAAATTTTTATTACGTCCATGGCCACGGACCTAATGTCCGAGACCACGGACCCCAGTTGAATTAGGTGATTTCGAAAACAGAACTAAAATAAAAACGCAAACTTGAAAAGTCCGGGGCCACAGACAGGGTGTCCGTGGGCCCGGGCATGTATTGACAGAAACCCTAAAATTTGAAAAATTGAAAAATACAAAATCCCGCCACCGTCCGTGGGTGTCCGTGGTCACGGACAACCGTCCGTGGTCCCGGACAATGAGTCCGAGGTCACGGACAACCCACGGACAGTGGGTTTTCGATGGTTCCCGAGGGTGTTTGAGCTCAAAATTTATGGGTGTGTAGCCTGAAAGATTTTAAACACGTTAGTAACTGAAAGAACTCAATTTGACATCAAAATTAATACGAAACTTTGCAAACAAGTAACAAGGCAGTAGCTAAAATAATCAGCAATACAGAAACGAAAAAGAGTTAGTTTAAGCCCAAATTTTGAGGCAAGACTGATAAGGTCGTGGAGAGTTAGGAAAGTGGGATTTCTACCTGTTTTACCTTCGGATTCACAACGATCTTTCACACCGGGATTCGTAGAGTGCTCCGTTTGTGGCAGACCCGAAAGATTTTCGAACCGAGCTTTTGGTGGTTGGTTGTTTCTGTTCTTCACGTTTTGGTGGTGTTTTGTGGGTTGATGATTATTGGTGCTTTGGGGATTGGAAAACGTGTTTAGATGGTGATTTCGGGGGATTTTCGGTATAATTCGGGTGGCCGGGTGTTGGAAAACGTGAGAGAGAGAGAGAGGGGGTTGTGCTTTCTGTCTTCCTGGGGTTCTTGAGCATATGAGATTCTGCTTTTATCAAAAAAACCTATCCCTTATATAGACTTTCTAAAGATAAAAAAAATCTAGTAAAAGTAAGATTTTTGATATTTTAATTAAGTGACTTCCCAAAGGAATTTTGCTGTGAAATTTTAACCACGTGTCAAGGATGACAATTATGAATTTTCTGAAGTGGAATCGGATTTTTTTAAAGTTGGAATATTTTTAAATTGAATTTCGTCAGATTCAGTCAGAAATTGCTAGAAAATTATTGGAAATTCAAAAAATCAAATTCCAACGCCATTATGCTTAGAATGTCATACTCTACCATGGTTAAATATCAAAGCATTTCAAGCTTATTTGGGCATCTTTGGAGGAGAGAAAGCCTATAGGAGGTCTTAGAGCCTTAAAATTACAAAAAACGCCCCTGACAATGACGAAATTGCTCCTCATGCCCTGGGATACGCTGGAGCCGGAATCCCTCATTACTCGATTAAATGCCCTTCACAACACCAAAACCTTGTAGACCCTAACTAGGGGGGTCAAAATTTTGGGTATAACAGATTGCCCCCGTCAACTGGACTTTGTAATGGATGTGAAAAGTCTGGTTGATGCTTGAGTGATGCCCCAAAATTTTGGATTCCACAAAATCCCCATGTTGTCCGAAACCACGTTGACTACGTCCAGCTATTCGGAGGCGCTGACTTGCCTAAGCAACAAAACGTTGTCGAGCTATTCTGAGGCACCGACTACCTATAAGTAAAAATGGTCAAGCTATTCTAAGGCACTGACACCTAGGTGACAAAAGTGAAATAATGTCAAGCGTTCTAAGGCGTCGACTACCTATAATACATGAAATGATGAGATGTCTAGCTATTCTAAGGCGTTGACTACCTGTAATAGATGAAATGATGCAATGTCAAGCGATTCTAAGGCGTTGACTACCTAGGATGTGAAGACTGGATGTATGCAATGCAAGAATGCCGAACTTGCTAATGATGCTGATGCTGATGATGTTGATGATGCTCGGATGTTCTGGGGACCGAAACCCGTGCCAATGCTCCTGGCTGGACCCAATGTGGACTTATGTCATCGCACCCCAAACCGGTGTGCAGGGATAACTCCTGGTAAAAACCCTGGGGACTTATTGCCTTCGCCCACCATTCGTTGATCCCAAAAATAAGTTGACATCGCAAAAGGAGGATTTATTGCCATCACCTCGCCAACTTTCTGTCGCCAGGTCTTGTGACGTGCCTGGATAATGCAACTAGGTCTTATGATGAGCCTATATGAATGAGATGAATGCAATGTGTTTGATGAGATCGGGTAAGCTAAAGGGTAACACTAGGTCTTACTACGAGCCTAAGGGAATGCAATAGGTCTTATGACGAGCCTAAAGGATGGTTCTAGGTCTTACGACGAGCCTAAAGGTGGGACCTAGGTCTTATGACAAGCCTAAAGGTTGGATCTAGGTCTTATGACGAGCCTAAAGTTGAATCTAGGTCTTATGACAAGCCTAAAGGTTGAATCTAGGTCTTATGACGAGCCTAAAGGTTGGATCTAGGTCTTATGACGAGCCTAAAGGTGAATCTAGGTTTTATTACGAGCCTAAAGGTTGAATCTAGGTCTTATGATGAGCCTAAAGGTTGGATCTAAGTGAAAATGCGTTAGGTGTACGATGAATGCAGAAGGATTACGGCTTAAGGAAAACCTGGATATGTAGGGCTTAGGACAGGCCTGAGGATGTTTGAATGTGGAGGTAGGGCTTAGGACGGGCCTGAGTGGAATTGATGTGGAGGAAAGCTTAGGACGGGCCTATGGATGTTTGAATACGGAGGAAGGGCTTAGGACGGGCCTGAGTGGCATGAGAAGGGTTTGAATCCTTTGGGTTTCTGGCTTTTGGGTCGCAATCGGTGTCGTTATTGCAATTGTTGGGACCAACAATTGCCCCCAGTACTTTTCCTTAAGGCAATCTGAGCTAGAGTTCATGGCGATCGATCGGACCGATCGATTGCCCCCAGTATTTTCTTTGATTAAACGTGCGAACAAGTCTCGTCCTCACAGGGTCAAGGCTTATGTTTTGATGTGGTTCTTCCTAACCCACGCTCGACGTGTTTGGTGTTTGCACTCGTTTCTCACTTACGGTCACAACTTCTCAACCATTGAATTTGACACTTGTTAGATTTACGCGTTCAACCTGTTATTTTCACATGATGGATACACAACTACTAAGTCGGAAGTCTTTTGAGCTTATAACGTGGCTATGGGGTGTGATGAATGACAACAGGATAATGGAGGAATGTTTAGGATATGTGGGGGATTTAAGGATGACCAAAGCTGCAACTCGCACCGTCTCTCGGACTTGTCTTCTTTGCCTTGAAGTCGTTTGGCTACTTCGTGATGACTTTGTTTATGAGCTTGGGGCTTGGGACTTTTGAGTTGTTCCTTCCCTCCTCTCTCTTTTCTGATTTTGGATTTCTTTGAGGCTTTTCAGGTTTGCCTTTCTTTGAATCTTTTTCCTTCGGGGTTCTTGTGTTTCCCGGTTTTGAACTTTGAGAGTTGTTCCTGGTGTTAGCTCATTGGATCCTGTGTCACTTTGGGACCATTGAGGATCATTTTCATGCTGGTAGCAGTTTCGCTTCTTTGGACTTGTGAAGTTGTTGTTCGGAAGTCGGGCTCCTTGCTTCCCTTGGTCACCGGGTCGGTTATTCACCATTGGCTGGCTTATTTTGTGGGGCTTGCAGTGTTGTAAAAGAGGTCATATATGAAAAGCTCAGCGGGGGTGCCTAGGGTGTAAAGTCAGGGTTCACAAGCTTTTTGGTTGTGTGGTGCTGTACCTAGGTGCTTCGTCATTCCTAATAGTTGTGTATCTGTTCTTTGCTACTTTTCATAGGTTTAAGCGTAAATTTACAAATTATCTCCTTCGATCGGAGTCATGCCGTTTACCTTACCTTTGAATGTGACCTCTCTGGAGCCGTGTAAAAATGACACGCTCTTTCGCTCTTGGTTTTACCGCTCAGGGCACTCTCGCGAAATGTTCACTCAAAGACTTGTTCGCATATTTAAACATTGTCGTTCCTTAACTCAGATTGCCCCCAGTATTGCTGTGGGGTTTACTTAACAAACCTTAGAATGCCCAAGTTACTTACGGAGGGTGATTGCATGTGTGATGGTAAATGATGGTGGTGAGTGGTGATGGGGTGATTGCTGAATGATTTATCGTTTTGGTTCTTTTAGTGGCATCAGTTTTGTTTTTATGTGTCTGATAAAATGGTAGAAATGGTGGAATGCTGTGATATGTGCGGTGGCCGTAACTTGGATGGGAAGGTGAAGAGGTCTCATGAGAAACAAAGGTTTTTCCTTTCATATGCTTGCAGACATGCTTTATGAGTGAGAGTCTTTTTCTCCTTTTTTTAGCACATAAACGAATGTATAAACATTAAAGCATGAACAAAGAAGAAATTTTATTGATAACCAAAAGAAGTAACAATGACATCGAGTACCAACTAAATGGGAGAGACAACTAAACTAGCTAAAGAACTAAAATAAAAAGACAAGGGAAAAAGACAAAAGCTACGCAAAACAACTAAAGGAAGAAGAAAAGATAACAAAGACTCCTAGTGATGTTCCGGCATAGGATTCCCGAAGATATTCCCGCGCTCTGAGAATGAAGCCCTGGTCAATCAGGTCTTGGATCTTATGCTGTAGGGCCCTGCAATGATCGGTATCGTGACCTGGTAGCTGATGGTAGAGACAGAACTGATTTGGACTCCTGCCCAAACGGGTGACTCCTGGTCGGGGAGGAAGAGGCTGTAAGATGTTCTGCTCCTGGAGCTTTTTCAGAGCATGACTCAAGGGCCGACCGATATCTGTGAATTCTCGTTGATTGAAATCCGGTCTTGGAGGTGGTATTGCCCGATAGTTCCTCCCTTGTTCCCTTGGCTGCTGGATTGCATTCACCTCGTATTGTCCCGTGTACCTTTGCGGTGCGCTCTGTGCATAAGCTGCGGTTGGGTAGGAAGCTTTCGCTGGTTCAGATTTTGGGAATTTTGAATTACTTCCGGATCCTCGAGGATATCCAAGCTTTAGGTCTCCCTTGTGGATCTTCTCCTCCAAAACTCCTACCTGGCCCATGAGCATATCAAAGCTTGGAAAGTACATATACTTTAATTCATCATTGTACTGCTTTTGCATGTTCTCAACAATCATGCGAATTTGTTCCTGCTCATTCATCCTTGGAGGCATGCCCGCGCTCCTCCTCCACCGCTTTATAAAGTCAGACATGGACTCACTTCCCGTTTGGCGCGTGCTGGCAAGGTCAGACCGGGTGATTTCCAGATTTTTGGCATACTCAAAGTGAGTCAGGAAGGCTTCACATATCTCCCCGTATGTCTTGGTGTTCATTCTTTGAGTTAGGTACCATCGTTGAGGAATCTCATCTAGGTTTCGGGCAAAAACCTTGGCCTTCTGCATATCATTGAGCCTCAGGATAGATATCTCTCGATCAAACATCGCCAAATGGATTTGGGGATCGGTCAAGCCCTTGTAGAGAGCCAAGGTGGGGAGCTTCAGCTTCGCAGGTAGCTCGACGTCTGGATAAGATCCCATGGAGAGATAGTCAAAACCAGCAGGTTTACCGGCCTTTTCCAAGCACTCAATGCGCCTCAGAGCCCTCTGAACTTCAACAGCTAACTGGTTCCCGGGAGCACCACCTCCGTATCCAACTTGGGTGTCATGTCCCTCCAGGGAGATATTGTCCATGCCATATAAAGGGTTGACAAATCCTTGCAGCGGTCTTTCCTGTCTTGCCGCCTCCAAAGATCCTATTTTCTCATGGAGCTCAGCTGTTGCCGCCGTATGCCGTGCCTCCAAGGCTTCAATGGCAGCTTGATGTTTCTGTACCAGGCTGGCTATTTGGTCCTGCTCCCCCGTTGGACCCCCAGTGGTCCTGCTTTGGGCTGCCGTTTCCAACGCGGCCAACTTATCCTCCAGCTTGGTGATTGTGTCCACATATTTATTTTTGAGTGCCTGGATTGCTTCCTGGTGTTTCAAATCAAAATTTCTCATGAGCGCTTCAATAGAAGTGTTCAGGTTCTCCCCCCCTGCTTGATGATCCTCCTGAGGGATATCGTCATGGACCAGGACCGACATGTCAGATGAGCTGGAATCTACTTCGGGCTGGAATGATGGAAGTGGAGGAGTAGGCAGTCGGGTCAAACGTCCGGAACTTCTGTCCCAGCGCCTTTCTGAAATCTTGCCTTCTGTCTGTTTCGGAACATAGAGTAAAAACAAAATCCATTAGGGCACGGGTTTTCAATGACATGGAAAGATTTTCCTCTGAGGACCCCTATGTTCTAATTACAGGACTCTTTTTCTTTTTTGGACTGTCCGGGCCTAGCGGGCTAGAGATTTTTGGCATGTGGATTGGGCCAGCAATCCCAAAGGGAATAATGGAAACCTTTGAGCTTATTCAGAGAGGGTGATTTTGTGAAGGTAAAGGCATTTGGGCCACTGAAACCCTCAAGTGTTTCATTTGGACTGGGAGAGATTGATGGATCGATACAGACATTGGGCCTGAGGCCCAAGAGAAAGAACATATGCATAGAAGTCTTATATAAGGAGGTGGTGCAAATGTCCTCACAAAATGACTCAGTCCAACGGGTACAGATCGATCCGGAGAGGTGCTTGGGGCGCAGGCCCAGGTCACCACAAAGGAATAGGGCTTGCACGCTATTCTCTTTGGGCTTCCCCACTATTTTCACATCACCTGAAGGTGTGCGTCTACGGTTGGGTCTTTGACTGGCCAAACAATGGGCTAGGTAAAGGTACTGCCAGGAAAATGCTTGGGGCTAAATCCCAGGTATTAAGGGGGTGTGGTTAGACGACACCCTCCTCTTTTCCCCCACTTATTCACATCACCTAAAAGGTGTGAGTCCCTGACAGGGGACCCTCAAACGGGTCCCGGGGTGAAATTGGTTTATGTGGACCCTCGCTCTCATATGATGCAAGGGTACAAAATTGAAATTGCGCACAAAAGTAAATAAACAATGTAATAAAAGCCATAAATAAACATCTTTCAAGTTAAACCCTCTTTCTTAAAATTAAACAAGTTAAAATTAAGAAGTTAGTCCCCAGCGGAGTCGCCAGTCTGTGAGCCTCGATTTTAAACCCTACCCTATGTTGATTAAGTTGATTAGGATCTAGTCGGGTTTTAGGTCCACTTATAACCTAAGATTAATAACTATGTCATATAACAATAATTATTAAAACCTAAGCTAGCTCACTGGAACCTATTATGAGTCGCCACCTAATTTTAACCTAGATCAAATTAGGAAAGGAGAGTTCGGGTTCGGGGGTTTGGTATTCGACTTATTTAGGGTTCAAATTACTTTCATTACCCTTCCTAGGTCGTTTTTCCTCTACTTGGTTTATTTACGGCTTTCTACAAAGTTGTTTTTAACCTAGGTGTGCGCTTCTGTTTTTTTTTATTTTTTAACATTTTTTGACAGAAAAATTAAAGTGAAATTGAAAGTTACCTAAACTAGGGTTTCGGAGGCAGAATTAGGTCAAATTTTAATTACATCCGTGGCCACGGACCTAATGTCCGAGACCACGGACCCCAGTTGAATTAGGTGATTTCGAAAACAGAACTAAAATAAAAACGCAAACTTGACAAGTCTGGGGCCACAGACAGGGTGTCCGTGGGCCCGGACATATATTGATAGAAACCCTAAAATTTGAAAAATTGAAAAATACAAAATCCCGCCACCGTCCGTGGGTGTCCGTGGTCACGGACAACCCATCTGTGGTCCCGGACAATGAGTCCGAGGTCACGGACAACCCACGGACAGTGGGTTTTCGATGGTTCCCGAGGGTGTTTTGAGCTCAAATTTTATGGGTGTGTAGCCTGAAAGATTTTAAACACGTTAGTAACTGGAAGAACTCAATTTGACATCAAAATTAATACGAAACTTAGCAAACAAGTAACAAGGCAGTAGTTAAAACAATCAGCAATACAGAAACGAAAAAGAGTTAGTTTAAGCCCAAATTTTGAGGCAAGACTGATAAGGTCGTGGAGAGTTAGGAAAGTGGGATTTCTACCTGTTTTACCTTCGGATTCACAACGATCCTTCACACCGGGATTCGTAGAGTGCTCCGTTTGTGGCAGACCCAAAAGATTTTCGAACCGAGCTTTTGGTGGTTGGTTTTTCTTGCTGTTCTTCACGTTTTAGTGGTGTTTTGTGGGGTTTTGATGATTACTGGTGCTTTGGGGATTGGAAAACGTGTTTAGATGGTGATTTCGGGGGATTTTCGGTATGATTCGGGTGGCCGGGTGTTGGAAAACGTGAGAGAGAGAGGGGGCTGTGCTTTCTGTCTTCCTAGGGTTCTTGAGCATATGAGATTATGCTTTTATAAAAAAAACCTATCCCTTATATAGACTTTCTTAAAGATAAAGAAAATCTAGTAAAAGTAAGATTTTTTGATATTTTAATTAAGTGACTTCCCAAAGGAATTTTGCTGTGAAATTTTAACCACGTGTCAAGGATGACAATTATGAATTTTCTGAAGTGGAATCGGATTTTTTTAAATGTTGGAATATTTTTAAATTGAATTTCTCGTCAGATTCAGTCAGAAATTGCTAGAAAATTATTGGAAATTCGACAAAATTCCAACGCCATTATGCTTAGAATGTCATCCTCTACCAGGGTTAAAATATCAAAGCATTTCAAGCTGATTTGGGCATCTTTCGGAGGAGAGAAAGCCTATATGAGGTCTAAGGAGCCTTAAAAATTACAAAAACGCCCCTGACAATGACGAAACTGCTCCTCATGCCTTGGGATATGCCGATCAAGCCGGAATCCCTCATTACTACACGATTAAATGCCCTTCACAACACCAAAACCTTGTAGACCCTAACCAGGGGGTCAAAATTTTGGGTATAACACCCCTAAATTGTTGCCGAATGTGATTTTTAGGCTTTAAATGATGGGGATTGATGGGTAATGGTTTTAGAAGTTGTTAAGGCCTTGTTTGGTTACCTTTAAAGGCCCTAAGAAGTGTAAACAAGTTTGAGAATGTGATTAAGAAAGTTGTAAGTTTAAGGACATTAAGTTAAACCGAAATAATGGGATAACGGGGTAAGTACGGGAGTAGTAATTATGTATGTACCGTAATGCTTAGTAATAATAGAATCATTTGGCATGTAGTCATTGGTTCGAGAATAAGACTCGAGGAACAAGTGTGAACTAAGGAACAAGGGAGCACCCGGTAGAGTAAATCCCGGTGAAAGGTATGATTTCTTCATGCTCAGTATCCTAACCTAGTTACCCCAATTTGTGTGCTTATTTGATCACCTAAATAAGATAAATACACAAATCGGACTTTAATGCACTTACTTGTGCTTGTTTTATATTTGTTCTTGTTATATTGTCTTGAACATTTAGTTTGTATAATTCATGAAATGAATGGATGAGAATGAAGTGTATATGTACCTTGTAGTGTACTTGTGTAATGTATTATACCTTGGTATGGATGTGTATGTGTGTAGTGTATTATTCCTTGGTGTGGATGTGTTGACTTTTACTAATTCCTAACTACCTAACTCCTAACTTAAGTATGTGTAAATTGGAATGAGTAGAAGTCCGATATAGTTTCGGCCACGCGTGAGGATGAGGAGACACAAGAGGTTGGATCCGATTCCTGGCTTGAATCCTTTCTATGGACCAAACCCCTTAAATGGGTAGCATCCAAGATTGGTGAGCCACAGTAAAGCCCGGTGGTGGGACGGTGTAGTCCCTGCCCGGAGGTCACTACGACTTGACTTGAGTAAGTATGTAAGTAAGTAAGTAAAGTATTGTATGAGTAATGGTCTTGGCTAGTGTAAGTCATTGACCCAGAGTAAAAGAGTAATGACCACCCGATTAACCCGGGTGGGTAAATGAAGCTAACAAGCATTGTGTATATATTGTATAAGCATAATCCCGTGGAGGTAAGTATGATTGGTTGACTTGTACTGTCTTCCTTGTATGTATTGAAATGTGTGTATGTATACTTTGTGGAGTATTATAGTATTATGAATGAAGCATGTATGTATGCATGAGTAAAATGAATTGCATGTATTCGACCAAGTGGTCGGCGTACCCTCGCTAGTACACGGGGTATGCGGAAGTCATATGCAGCGTAAGCTGAGCCCCTTGGGGCGATGTTTTTATTGTACAGGTACCGAAGCGGCTATGGTCATAGTAAGAGACCGGCGGTTATGCTTAGATAGCTAGGAGTGATTTGTAGATAGTAGATAATTGTATAAGGCTTGTAGCCTTTGATGTAGAAGTGTACCAAGGGGGTACACCATATGTATTTGGAAAGCATGTAGTTGTGAGAATGGGTAGATGCTAGACTATTAATGAGTATGTACAAACTTGAAAGAAGTATTGTATTTGGAATTGGAATTGGTTCTTAGTAAACTCAGTGTATTGTAATGTATTGTATTATGGAGTATTGTATAGAATGGAGCATCGTAGTACTTGGATGGTAATTGGAGTATGTATTGTAATTGTGTAGTACTCGGGTATTCCGGTCCATCAGACCGATGCTGTAAGCAGTAGTAAGCCTTGTTAGTCACGTGGGTGGCTAACGACATTGTATCACCCACCGTTGTGTAAGTATGTATTCGCTGCGTGGTATGGAAGTATGAGGAGATTGGACGGTAATGATGGTATTAGCGGTAGGGGTGTTACAAAAAGTGGTATCAGAGTGAAGTATCGCTCTGATGACTGGTAATACCGAGTTTAGGAAATACCGAGTTAGGAATTAGAAGTTTAGGGCTAAGGGCTGAGTGATAGCGTTAGAGATACGCTAGTTAGGAACTCCCGGTGTGTACCAGATACCTACAATACCAGACCCGCCCACCGCATCCCCATTGTGTAACTTGGGAAAGAACGCCAGAGAGAAGGAATGACCTCTCATACTCGGGGAAACCCGATCTGGCAGTTGTGAAATCACTGTACGGTAAACAAGAACCGACATGTAGTAGATTCCAAGAATTGGAAGTCCCGGAGATAGTTTCCGGTTGAACAACACTACCCGCACCTAATAGCGGTGGAATGAGTACCCCAACCATAAGGAGGCTACAACTTACAACAGCATGGGGCGACATGCTTAGCAGTCGCGGAACCTGGCTAGTCAACCAGCAGCAGGAAAAGAAGCACTAAGCGTGCAACAGAGCTGAAAAAGGAACTATAACAAAACCCGAGACACAAGTCTACGGGACAGTAATAGCTAAATAATACCACCAACAGTATGCTAGCTGACTAAGGACATAGTCGGGAGTGGTTAACTCCAAAACTACAACTCCAAAGAGGTTACAATACCTGGCCAACATAGCTCAGACAGCTACAAGAACATTCACGAGATATAATCCGACAGGACTACAGAAGTAGTGCCTAAACAAGTTCAGGCTCAATAACCATGATAAACATGTGGGAACGAGCAACAAGGAAAAACACAAGGCGAATAAATAAGGATCTCCAAGGATTGGAGAAGTACCCTGATCAATGACAGTCGTGGCAAGATCACTGGGAAGTTATTTAAGGGATCAAGTATCCCAAATATAGATCAATAAGATCAAGGGAAGAGTCAACAAGACTACCAAATACGAGTGGGAACCATACCGTGACCGGTATAGGTTTACCCAAAAACCACCAGTACCACGCACTTGCCACGGCAAGTGCAGTAAGAACAAGAACATGTAGAGGAACCCTAACACACCACAAGTACTTAGTAAGGTATAGTGACCGCAATGAAGCGACTATAGGATCACACATCCTAAGAAATGGAAGAATGAAACCTTGGGAGGGCCTGAAGGCCTGACCATTGCACTAAAAGACATACCAGTCAGCAAGAAGCTGGACTTGGTCAAGACCTCATACATGGCTACGCCATGAGAAACTTCTTTTAACACCGAACTATGATTTTAAAACCCAAGATTTTCTTTCAAAACCACAACCCTTCATTTAAACCTTGAATTTTTAAAACTTAACCAACAGAATTACGGTGAGTAACATAGATTGATACAAGAGGAGTTGACAATAGAATACTTCACCTAGGCGTGTGACGAGCACTACAAGTGTACCCAAATACGGGATGTGGGACGACCGCACTCCAAAGGAGCTTATGGGCCTAACAGATAGTCGGGTAAGTGGTAACATACCAACAAGGTACCCCACGTATGTATACATGTAGTGCACGGAACACGGGAAGTAGTCAACTCCGTTCTAAGGACCATCAGTAAGTTCAAACCAGAACAACTGGACACTTCAGACGATCAAGGAGAAGGAACCCAGCTAAGTAATAAGCATAAAAGAACTCAGAGACTCCCATCTGAGATAAGGATAGGCTAGAAGTGCAAAGCACCGACTAGTGAGTATAGACATTGGATATGGTCTCAAAGACTTCAAGCAAATGCATGGTAGCTGGAGCAATTATTCAGCCAAACACAGTAAGGCGAATGCCTAACGTGAACTAACGATGTTCAACAAACGGGACAGAGTTTCCCAAGAACAATTACAAAGACTACCAGGGAGCATAATTCATCATTGGAGAGATACTAAACCTAGTTCTAAACGCTAGGCGAAGGTATAAACACTTTACCCAAAACGGGAGACGTTATAACCCAAAGGGGAAAACTCAAACTACGTACCACAAGGCGGTATAGTGGACACAACATATCATAAACATTAGCCGGATATAACGGTGTAACCTAACAACACCCAGGAACAATCCTTGAAGGGTGCCTGAGTTAACAACAGTCGAACAAAGCGCCATGATAAGAGCACGAGAGCTAGAACGAACACTCGGTTAGGACACCGAAGGGATTTCACTTAATAGAAATACCCTCAACCACTAAAAGGCACGGATTAACCCCAATTACCTAAAGGGCCTTCTATGAACGAAGCGTGATGCCATGACTTGCCATGAGCCCAGTAATACCTCCAACCTATGGGTATACAAGGAGCGAAAACATGTATGAACAAACCTGCAAGGAGCATAAGCTCGCAACAATAGGCTCAAAAGCCATAAACCAGCTACGTTATGTAAACCTAAACGGTGCAAACCCACACCATTTGATAACAAGACTTGCAAAAGATATTGCTTCATACAAACAGATCGACAACTGAACCACCCAATTTGAGCTCAACATTATGAGTGGCTTGGGTAATGGCTACCTCGGTGTCACTGTCACTGGAGCATCAGTCTATATACAGTTGACGAAGCTTTTAATTGCCCTTCATGCCTTCTGTAGCAATGGTAGCACAGAGGCACAAGAATCACAATAATGCCAACAATGGCCTAGTCCACACTTGGACACTACGGGAAACTCGAGGAAAAGTACCTCTCGTTAACCGAAAACCTCCAATTTGAATATGAACCCTTAGAAAAGGCTTCCATCTACTATAATAAAGCTCGCGCATGTATATATTGCCAAGAGACAATCGAATAAGAAAATGTGATTTCCAAACCACTACGCCTAGAAAGAGGCTTTGAAAAACAATGTGAAACCGAAGAAGTCGGTTGAGAAGCAAACCATAATGTGTATAATGTGGATAGTAAAAGCACCTCGCTTAAAGAGCATAGAGACTTGAAGGGAGTAAGTATACTCCATATGCAACCAAGAACATGGCAAACCTTGTCATGAGACTTATGAGTGGAAATTAACCTCTCAACAAGAACTTTCATTTATCAGTAATAGAGTACTCTTCCATTAGAGAACGGGACCCGAAGACCCTTGAAGTTTCTTGGGATGTCCCGGTGATGTACATACAAAAGTAAAACTACACAGCTAGAGCCTATAACCAATGCTCAGCACTGGAGACAGTAATTGTCAAGAACAACCAATGTGAATGCACACTGGACACCATGAATGACCAATGCTCAAGAGAGCTTATAACCCGATAAATTACTTCATCCATTGTCAACCAATACTTGGTAAATTATGTCATAAATTGAAATACCCCAAACCTTGGTATGTTGTGTAAATGTTAAACTATGGTATTTAAAGGCTAAAAAGTGCCTTAGGAACATCAGTGTATAGTTTAAACCATAGTTAAAACACAATAAAACACTAAGACACGGTGTGAGCAAAAACATGCTCTAAGCTTGGAGTGAACTTGGTTAGGACCCAAAAATCCTACCAAGACTTAATAATATTTAATTATGATTTTACAAGGCTAATTAAGTCCTTAGGAAACCTTGGTGGACAATGAAACCAAACAAAACACAAATAAATACCTTAAGGTCAATATGGGCTAAAATGTGCTCTAAGCTTGGGATAAATTTGTATAAGACCTAATGGTCATACCTATACCTTATAAATATGTTAATGAACATATTAATCATTTACCAAAGAAAACTAAGCTTGAAAACAAGTTGAAACACAAAATGTGCTTTAAGGAGTCTTAAAGCACGTTTTTGAAAAAGTCTTGTAAATGAGTTTTGAATGGCTAAATGTCCATCATTACTCTTTAATTAACATGTGTACTATATAGTATCACATTTGGAAGTCTATATCAATGGGAAATAAAAATTTCACTTCTATGTGCCTTGTTTTATGAATAGTAACTTTTATAAGCTAGTTTGTAACATATGTTGTTATAAGTAATTAAATTGGTCAACAAAGACTATTATACCCTTCTAAGTATATGGGGTCCGATTTTTATGAAGGTGAGTCACCACCATGTAAAAATCTTAAGGAAAGGAAGGGTAGGAAGGTAAAAAGGAGAAAGTTACCTTATAATACAAATATCTTGTTAAAGCAAGTTCTATCTTCATTTCTCCTTTCCTCCTCCATTTCACACGTCTCCAACCTCCCTTTGCTCTCTTTTACGAGCTGCTACAGCAACACCAACACCACCATTGTTTTCCATCTTTGACCACTTGTAACTCCTAGCTCCATGGTCCAAATTCAATTCCAAGACCACCATTCTTCTAGTTGGAGCAAGCTCTACACTTCTACCTTTTCAAATCTTCAAGAACTCAATTTCGTGCCAAGGAGATTCACCATTGATGGAGCTTGAGCTCACCTTTTCACATATTATTGTTCTTCTTTGCTTCTAGGTAAGGAATCTCAAAGAAAAATCGAGTTTCCTCTCCTTTTAGTACATGGCCGAAAATTCACCTCACCATGGTGTCTTTACCTTGCTTGTTTAGCTTCATTTGAATCTTCCAAGGGCTTGGTGGAGTCCTCTCTTGATATATATTCAAGCTCTCTTTCCATTCCAAGGTAAAACAATCATTTTAATACCTTAGATAATATATGTAAACCTAGGGTTACAATGAGATGAAGCATAAAGCTTATATGCTCATTTCAATATTGGTATATTGTTTAGTAGTTGACAAGGAAAGAAATGCCTTACCGGTTTTAAGAGAAACAAGAAAGAAGTTTGAGTGGAAAAGAGGTAAATGCTATCTCAATGTGGTGTAATGCCTTAGGAGAAATGAGCTTATAATGCTTGCTAAAACTACCTAAAGAGCAAATGGTGAATGACTTAGTAAGGTGTTCTCAAGGAGACTAGTAAAGGAACATATGTCTTGGTGTGTGTAATTGCAGGTCAAAGGCTTATGTATTGTGGAAATTCAGTGTTTAAGGTTTATGCAATTTAAGGGCCTAAGAGCCATGTTATTTAAGGGCCTAAGTGCCAAGCAATTTAAGTTATGCACTATATTGTGATGTAGTGCTAAATGGGTGAAGTTTGTGTATAAAATGTTTGATGGATTTTAGGTGTTCTTGAATGAAATAAGGTAAAAACCTAAGTGTTTGGATGTGAGTATATACAAAAGAAGCTATGGCAAAATTCGGAAAATGTAAAGAGGTTCTAAGTGTTTTAAGTGGGTTTCGGTGAACTAGGAAGTGTTAAAGGTGAACAAATGTTTTACTTGGGAAGAAAATGTATTAAGGTGATTTAGAGTGATGCAAGGATTTAGGTGCTATCTTGGAATTCTAGGAATTCAAGGTGTGTTTTGAGAATGTATTTAAGTCTTGGAGGAGTTTGTTTAAGGTTTAGGTAATGTTGGTATCCAAGGAATAATGATGTTTAGATAAGGTTTTGAGAAAGGAATTCGAGAAGTTGTGAAAAGCGGATTTGGTTAGTAAGAGGAGATGCTTGGGAGATGATGTTATGAAGGTGAAGAAGCATTTTAGGGTAGTGGTCATTTAAGGTGAAACACCACTTGGAAAACCAAAAGGGAATGTTACAAGTGTTAAGAGATTTGATAAGAAGATTGAGTAACAAGTTGGACAATGTTTAAGGTGAATCAAAGTGGTATTCTAGTATTAGAATATGCCTAAGTTCATGTATGAAGCTTGGGTAATTAAAGGATGAAGATAAGAGGTGAAACAAGACTTGGAAAATGAGGTTCTGGCCCGTCCGAACTACCGTCCGAACGTGGACGTTCGGACGTGCCTGTGTGCGCGTGAGTTTTATGACCTTCGACTGATGTCCGAACTACCGTCGAACATGGGAAGTTCGGACACACATAATTCATTCTCTGGTTTGGCTTCGAACGGCGTCCGAACTTGGGAAGTCCGGACGCAAGTTCGGACGTCCACCAATTTGCACCCTTAGAGTCTCGAACGGTGTCCGAACTTGAGAAGTCCGGACACAAGTTCGGACAAGGCGCTGTATGGACCAACACATTGTTAAGGAATGGAAATGATGGGTAATGGTGGGGATTGATGGATATGATGTTATGAGGTTGTTAATGACAAATTAAGTGGGTGAAAAGTTGTAAAAAAAAATTAAAGAGTGAAACATGTTAATAATGTAAAGATATTTAATTAGTAAACGGGGTTAACTATGGTCATTCGACGTTACACAAACACATTACCCCAATGTTAATGAAGGTAACTTTAATGTGCCAGTTGTTCGAGAATTGTTCGAGGAACGTAAGTGGACATGGTAAAATGGACTCCGGTGACAGGTATGGTTTTCTTGCAACCTGTGTCCTACCGGATTACACCGGCTTGTATGCCAATGTGTTTTTCTGAGTGTTTGCCACCTTGTAAGATAACAACATGTAATGAGTTTATAGTAATTCATTTATGTGGCGCTTTTAATCTCCGATACCGTTTAACCTCAAATAAGTGTTAAACCTTAACTAACCAGAACCAGGATCACATGAGAGATCGGTATTCGGAGTTAACGGCCCAAACCTTGGGAACGTTCTAACCACGGCTATGTGTGAGTTAGTTGGATATTGTTGTAGTATGCAAGTGTGTGAACCTCCCTTGTGTGCTTAACTCGGTTATGATACCGAATGGTGTGTGGATGTGGTAGGCTCCATAATGGATCTCTAACTACTTATTTATAAGTATATATGTACTAACGGGGGGGTGAGGAGTCCGGTTGTTCCGGCCACGCGTGTGATGGACGGGAGTCGATGTCATATCCGGTTCGGCTCTCTTGGTGTATGTATAGGTTGTATTCCAATTTGGTTTCTACCTTCCCTTAGCTTATCCAAAGCTAGTTACTGACTCACGTCGGGCCACAGGGGCATACGAATGTTATTTCGGTGTGCTTGGGATTACTATATCCGACACACCTTGGGTTTAAGTTAACCGTTCGATGTAACTGGACGGTAACGAGGTTGGTAACGAGCTTAGCATGAGATTGGCATTAATCTCTAGGCTCACTATGTATACTAACTATGGTGGAAGGTTCCTTGTGTGAACCGACCTTATGGTGTTTTGTGTTGTTATTGTGCTAGGCAATTTCCCTTGCTATGCTATGATATGTATACGTTAGGTGTTTAAAATGAATGCGATGTTGTCATGTGTACGCCGAAACAAGAAAGGTTTTGTTATGTTTTGTTATGTGAGGAATGAGATATGTTGTAGGATATGGAGTGTGTGGATCATGGAAATGAATCCCAGTTTGTGACAAGAGGCGTTTAAGGATAACCCGATTAATGGGTACGTGTCGTTCATTAAGGAAGTAGCTCCGTTTTGAGGAGAGCCACTCTAAGGTTTAAGGAATCCTTGGATGATTTGTTAAGTGTGGATGTGTTGGTTATATGTTGAGCCCTATTGTTGGGTGTATGCAAAGTGTGGTGTGTTATGGTTTGTATGCATGATTTAAATATAATCAACTGCATGCTAAGACGACAATTAGTTGTCGTGGCCCGGTAGCATGTGGGCTGCGGGATTACCATACCAGCAAAGGTGTGAGCCCCTTGGGGGCCACCCTTTCTCTCCTTTTCTATTTCAGGTACAAGGAGCTGGAAGCCGTTCGAGAGTAGGACGGGGTAGATGTTTATACATGGGTAGCCATTTAAATGGCGTAAGCATTGTAGGCGTAGTAAGACCGAAATTGTTATTGGCATTAGTTTGTAAATACTTGGTACGGTTGGAATGTAATAGTAATGGGTTGTTGTTAAGGGAAGCAGATGTAACGTGTAGTTGCTCGGGAGTCTAGTCCATCAGACCGATACAAAGTACATGTATTAGCCTTGTTAGCCACGTGGGTGGTTAACGGCGTGTAACACCATTGAAATAAGTAATGTGATGAGTTGAGTTTCCGCTGCAATGTGTTGTTAAATGTGTGGTTGTAGTTGGGGTGTTACAAAAAGTGGTATCAGAGCGAAGTATCGCTCTGATGACTGAATTACCGAGCTTAGGAAGTACCAAGTTAGGATTTAAGTACTTTGGTTAAGGGTTGAGTGATAGCGTGAGAGATACGCTAGATAGGAACTACCAGTGAATACTGAAACCTACAGTATCCTTCCCACCCTCCACAATCCCTGTTTTATAACTTGGGAAAGGACGCCAGAGAGATGGAAGTCCACTCTCTCGAATACCCGATCTGGCTGCTATTAAATACCTTTAAAGTACGGAGACCTGTCATACGGTAGATCCCGAAAACTGGGAATCCCGGAGACGGTTTCCATCTAAACAGTGTTAACCGCATTTCATAGCGAGGAATGAAGCATTTGGTGTATAAGAGAATAGAATTTCCGGCAACCTGGGTCGACATGCCGAGCAGTCGAGAATAACCAGCTTGCAACGCACTAATCGTGCAAGGCAAGAAGTGGATTGATGAAACCCGAGACAAGTGTCTACGGAACCACAGTTATTAAGGGATACACCAACGGTATATCAACCGACAAGGAACTACAACGTAGTGCCCAAATAAGAGACAAGCCTCAGTAACCACGATAAATGCGTGGAATGGGCTACGAAGAGGATACAATACAAAAGAAAAGGGGTCTCCAGAATAGGAAACCCTAGTTAATGAATATCATGTGAAGACAGTGAGAAGTCACCTAGGAGAGTTATTATCAAGACAGTAAGATCAGTGAGGGCCAACAAGGCCACTGATGACAGTGCGGGTAAAGACAATACCCCAACCGGTATGTGTTAAACCGATAGCCAGCTAGCATGGCGCACTTGCCATAGCAAGTGCTGCTATAACAGGGCTGTTCGGGAAATTTATAACCACTACGAAGTACTTGGTAAAGTACCATGAAGTTAAGTGAGATCATTATAACAGTGGAAAGGCCCATTAGCCTAACCCCCGTAATTGTAAATACACTAGTCAGCAAGAAGCTATACTTGGTTAAGGTAAGAAGATGTTGTGAAACCATGAAATTTTCTTTCAAACTCAGATTTACTCAAACCCTTTTTCTTTTCAAACCAGATTTTCTTTCAAACCAACTTCTTTCCAACCTTCCTTTAAACCAAACCAGTGAAACCAGGGGCAGTTGACAAGGATACAACAGTGGACAAACTTTCCCTCGATTAAGTTCGGGAAGCACGGGACGCATATTGTCACGGGACAATATAAGGGAGTTGACAACAGAATACTTCACCTAGGCGTGTGGACACTACGAGTGTACCAACTGAATTGTGGGACGACCGCACTCCGATAGGAGCATGTGGGCCTGACAGACCTACTTATAGGTTAGTTGGGTAAGTGGTAATGTATCAGTATGATACCCCATATGTATACAAGTAGAGTCCGAAACACGGGAAGTAGTCGACTCCGTACTACGGTCAGCAGTATAAGTCAATCAAGAACTAAGGATTACCATGAATGGTTGAAGTTAAGGAACTCAGTTAAGTTAACGAGATTAAAAGGATTAGTGAATTCCTTTCAAGGGAATGTTTAAGAGTTAGGAAGTGCGAAGTGCACAAACTGTTAAGTAAAGACATAGCATATGTCTTAAGGATCCTCAGGGATAAACATGATAGCTGGAAAGCAGGGCAAGGCAGATGCCTAATGTGGACACATTAATGTGCAATGGACGGATGAAACTCCCAGAATGAGTACCTACACTATCAGGAAATGTTGATCTTCACAGAGAAGATAATAACCAGTTAAGAACGCAAAAGGCGTGGCTAACTGAATGTACCAATAACTGTGAACCAGATGTAAAGGCATAACTTAACAACCCCAGGAAAATCCTTGAAGGGTGTTCGCATCAACAATTGTTGAACGAAATACATGACAGAAACACAAGGGTTGAAATTAACACCCAGTTTAGACATAAGTTGTCAGGAGACGGACTGGCAATCCTAAGGGACATCCCATGAAAGGAAATGTGATGCAACAACCTTGTCATGGATGCCAATACAACCTCTAACCAGGTAATATGGTATAGAGAGTACATGTGTGTGGACAGCCTACAATGAGCGGAGCTCAAGGCAGCAAGGCTTATAAGCCACAAACAAGATATGTTATGTAAATTTGAGTTAATTGTAGAAGTTTATGTGGTACAAGGAAATAGAGCGGAGACGAACCACTGCATTAAGAGTGGGGATACCTCTCGATATTGTGAGACCGCAGGAGCGGTAGCTATATGAACCAAGTTCGAGGAATATGTTAGGGATTGACCATGTTGTTATTACCCTAGAATAATTGGAGTAACAATAATACAAAAAGGAAGTGTTATACCAGTTGTGTAGAAAGGAAGAAAGATAAGTTGATAGCGACCACCATAGGTGTGTGATGCTAAATGAGTAGCGAACAACGCTCAAGGAACATAAAGACTCAAAAAAAATATAGCATATTCAAAAAAAATCAGCCAAATAAGTGGCCAGATAAACCCAGTGTAATGGCGGAAGCTAATATAATAGCGGATGCAGTATAAGTTGATGTTATATAATGAGTAAGGACACGGTGCGCAATAGCGACCGTTGTATGAGTATTGTTAGATGATAAATGGTGAGTGAGCAGAGTTATGAGTTAACCCCAGTGGAGATGCGACAGTAAGTGATAGCAAACGAACCGAGCCGGAAGCAAGTGATATGTGATAAGAATTTCAGTGAAACACAGTGAAAATTCCTAATTGCTACCGCATAAGAGATTTACTGTCAGGAGTTTACGCCTCTGCACTCTGTATGACTGAGTGTTTTGGTATTGCACTTGCACAGTAATGATTGAGTGGGATAGCTAGGATTTAGGAAATGGTAATTGGGGTGGATGTAGAAAGAAACCTATGATACTATAATGATCAATGCATAGGAAATGCAAGGACATACCAATGGAAGATTACTTGTACGAAACCAGATGTGGAGGTATGATTAAGAATAAGTGATAACAGTGGCACTAAATACCAAATGTCGGTATGAAATATACCCCAGGTGTGGGAAATAACCGAGAGAGCACTACACATTAGGTAGTAGCTCAATCTCAACCGACAGTAAGTCAGTAGAAGCAAGTCAATCATTGTGAATTACATAGTAGTTTACGCTGTAAGCTGTTGGAGAAGTGGATGGAAAGTTTTGAAACTCACCGAATTCGCTCAGGGTAAGAGATACGATGCGTCGGTTGAGACACCATTCTTACCAAGATAAGGGTAATACATTGGAGATGTACAATACAGTAACAGTAACGAATGGGGTAATTATCAGAGTTGCGCAGCAGAAACTGGTGAACCAGTGATGCAAATGTTGTATGCCAGTAATGAATATGAAAGCCTCACAGGCCAGGACCGAAACCGGTTATGAGTTAGAACTCCAATGCGAATTCTTGGTTTAGGGACTAAACCACCACCAATATGGTTAAGATCCTCTAATCAGAATCCATTGTGTAATAGACCGCGTGGAAGTTAAAACACTTCACGACGGCAGAACATTTTAAGCTAATGTTCAGTGATTGATTACGTGGGTGTAATCCCTTTTAAGGGGGGTAGAGCGCAAAACCACTTAGTGTGTTTACCGTACAAGTGTACGTGAACGGGGTTGTGCATAGCACAAAATGATGTTTAGTTGATGGTGACGCGTGTGTTATATAAACATACGCATTTATTTGTGGTTAAATTGTGGTAATTGCGCACAGAAGATGCGAATACCATGTGGGAAGTGTGTTATTTTGTTAACAGTGGTGTGTGAGAGTACAAGTGGAAGGGAGTAAAGAAACTCCGGGGAACTAAAACCCGACGGTGCATAAATGTAAACCATGTATTGTATTTTGATAAAAAAATATATGATATATATACAGTGTTGTGATTTATGAAGGGGTATGAGACCGACATAGGACCTAGTGAGAATTAAATTCCCTAGGTAACTTGATTAAGTTGGATTTGGGTGATGATTGATAGACGGAGTTCTATCCTTGGAGAGTAATGATTATGACTAGAAGGATTTTAAGATAGAAAAAGGGATACGCTTGAATTAGTTGTTGGTTGAAAAAGAAGTGGGAGGTGAAACTTGATTATCATGAGATCAGGAAGCCGAACACAAATTGGGGATGGGGAAAGATAGTTCAACACTGATGCTGATCACATCAGGGTTGGATGACTCTTGAAGCTCCCTGTAAGTGGTCACAAACAACCATGTTAAGAAAATACTAGGAGCATAAATGGACTTGGAGTTGTGTGGTGTTTCAAAAGGATTTTCAATTGGTGTTTTCAAACAATCGATTAATATTATGAATAAAAGATCTTCTTATACTTAAACTAGTAAAGAATATTTTGTAGTACTTGCTCACGAGCTGAGGACATATGAGCCTTTGTCTTTGGACCGGTGACATGAGAGATATATGTTAAAAATTAAGTGAATGTTTGATCTCCCAAAGGAACGGGGACCAGAAGGTGTCCATCGCGACCGGGTTCTGCGGGATCACAGTGTATATGTACTCAACGTGGGATTCGAACCCATGGAGAGATGGAAAGGTATTTCTGTTGATATACATGCTAAGACATGTTGTGTGGTATAAGTAATAAATATATTTTAGACCTTGAGTTCTAATGTGGATGGGTTCTGGATTGATTGTGTTACCCGGGCCTACGAGTCCAAATGTGGTTATGTCACCCAGACCTAAGAGTCTGAGGGATATTATGTAAGTGCAAGTGTGGTGAAGGTACCCGGACCATTAAGTCCGAGGTTACCTGTGAGTATGATATTTATGTATAATGTGGATATGTTGCCCGGACCATTAAGTTCGAGGTTGGATGTAAAGGGTGGTTGGTAATGGAAGTTTTATGGCTATAAGTAATTCCCGTATTCTAATCCAATGATGCGAGGAAATGGAACTTCAAGGACGAAGTTCTTTTAAGGGGGGTAGATTGAAATACCCCAAACCTTGGTATGTTGTGTAAATGTTAAACTATGGTATTTAAAGGCTAAAAAGTGCCTTAGGAACATCAGTGTATAGTTTAAACCATAGTTAAAACACAATAAAACACTAAGACACGGTGTGAGCAAAAACATGCTCTAAGCTTGGAGTGGACTTGGTTAGGACCCAAAAATCCTACCAAGACTTAATAATATTTAATTATGATTTTAAAGGCTAATTAAGTCCTTAGGAAACCTTGGTGGACAATGAAACCAAACAAAACACAAATAAATACCTTAAGGTCAATATGGGCTAAAATGTGCTCTAAGCTTGGGATAAATTTGTATAAGACCTAATGGTCATACCTATACCTTATAAATATGTTAATGAACATATTAAATCATTTACCAAAGAAAACTAAGCTTGAAAACAAGTTGAAACACAAAAATGTGCTTTAAGGAGTCTTAAAGCACGTTTTTGAAAAATTGTCTTGTAAATGAGTTTTGAATGGCTAAATGTCCATCATTACTCTTTAATTAACATGTGTACTATATAGTATCACATTTGGAAGTCTATATCAATGGGAAATCAAAAATTTCACTTCTATGTGCCTTGTTTTATGAATAGTAACTTTTATAAGCTAGTTTGTAACATATGTTGTTATAAGTAATTAAATTGGTCAACAAAGACTATTATACCCTTCTAAGTATATGGGGGCCGATTTTTATGAAGGTGAGTCACCACCATGTAAAAATCAATTAAGGAAAGGAAGGGTAGGAAGGTAAAAAGGAGAAAGTTACCTTATAATACAAATATCTTGTTAAAGCAAGTTCTATCTTCATTTCTCCTTTCCTCCTCCATTTCACACGTCTCCAACCTCCCTTCTTGCTCTCTTTTACGAGCTGCTACAGCAACACCAACACCACCATTGTTTTCCATCTTTGACCACTTGTAACTCCTAGCTCCATGGTCCAAATTCAATTCCAAGACCACCATTCTTCTAGTTGGAGCAAGCTCTACACTTCTACCTTTTCAAATCTTCAAGAACTCAATTTCGGTGCCAAGGAGATTCACCATTGATGGAGCTTGAGCTCACCTTTTCACATATTATTGTTCTCTTTGCTTCTAGGTAAGGAATCTCAAAGAAAAATCGAGTTTCCTCTCCTTTTAGTACATGGCCGAAAATTCACCTCACCATGGTGTCTTTACCTTGCTTGTTTTAGCTTCATTTGAATCTTCCAAGGGCTTGGTGGAGTCCTCTCTTGATATATATTCAAGCTCTCTTTCCATTCCAAGGTAAAACAATCATTTTAATACCTTAAGATAATATATGTAAACCTAGGGTTTACAATGAGATGAAGCATAAAGCTTATATGCTCATTTCAATATTGGTATATTGTTTAGTAGTTGACAAGGAAAGAAATGCCTTACCGGTTTTAAGAGGAAACAAGAAAGAAGTTTGAGTGGAAAAGAGGTAAATATGCTATCTCAATGTGGTGTAATGCCTTAGGAGAAATGAGCTTATAATGCTTGCTAAAACTACCTAAAGAGCAAATGGTGAATGACTTAGTAAGGTGTTCTCAAGGAGACTAGTAAAGGAACATATGTCTTGGTGTGTGTAATTGCAGGTCAAAGGCTTATGTATTGTGGAAATTCAGTGTTTAAGGTTTATGCAATTTAAGGGCCTAAGAGCCATGTTATTTAAGGGCCTAAGTGCCAAGCAATTTAAGTTATGCACTATATTGTGATGTAGTGCTAAATGGGTGAAGTTTGTGTATAAAATGTGTTTGATGGATTTTAGGTGTTCTTGAATGAAATAAGGTAAAAACCTAAGTGTTTGGATGTGAGTATATACAAAAGAAGCTATGGCAAAATTCGGAAAATGTATAAGAGGTTCTAAGTGTTTTAAGTGGGTTTCGGTGAACTAGGAAGTGTTAAAGGTGAACAAATGTTTTACTTGGGAAGAAAACATGTATTAAGGTGATTTAGAGTGATGCAAGGATTTAGGTGCTATCTTGGAAGTTCTAGGAATTCAAGGTGTGTTTTGAGAATGTATTTAAGTCTTGGAGGAGTTTGTTTAAGGTTTAGGTAATGTTGGTATCCAAGGAATAAATGATGTTTAGATAAGGTTTTGAGAAAGGAATTCGAGAAGTTGTGAAAAGCGGATTTGGTTAGTAAGAGGAGATGCTTGGGAGATGATGTTATGAAGGTGAAGAAGCATTTTAGGGTAGTGGTCATTTAAGGTGAAACACCACTTGGAAAACCAAAAGGGAATGTTACAAGTGTTAAGAGATTTGATAAGAAGATTGAGTAACAAGTTGGACAATGTTTTAAGGTGAATCAAAGTGGTATTCTAGTATTAGAATATGCCTAAGTTCATGTATGAAGCTTGGGTAATTAAAGGATGAAGATAAGAGGTGAAACAAGACTTGGAAAATGAGGTTCTGGCCCGTCCGAACTACCGTCCGAACGTGGACGTTCGGACGTGCCTGTGTGCGCGTGAGTTTTATGACCTTCGACTGATGTCCGAACTACCGTCCGAACATGGGAAGTTCGGACACACATAATTCATTCTCTGGTTTGGCTTCGAACGGCGTCCGAACTTGGGAAGTCCGGACGCAAGTTCGGACGTCCACCAATTTGCACCCTTAGAGTCTCGAACGGTGTCCGAACTTGAGAAGTCCGGACACAAGTTCGGACAAGGCGCTGTATGGACCAAAACATTGTTTAAGGAATGGAAATGATGGGTAATGGGGGGGATTGATGGATAATGATGTTATGAGGTTGTTAATGACAAATTAAGTGGGTGAAAAGTTGTAAAAAAAAATTAAAGAGTGAAACATGTTAATAATGTAAAGATATTTAATTAGTAAACGGGGTTAACTATGGTCATTCGACGTTACACAAACACATTACCCCAATGTTAATGAAGGTAACTTTAATGTGCCAGTTGTTCGAGAATTGTTCGAGGAACGTAAGTGGACATGGTAAAATGGACTCCGGTGACAGGTATGGTTTTCTTGCAACCTGTGTCCTACCGGATTACACCGGCTTGTATGCCAATGTGTTTTTCTGAGTGTTTGCCACCTTGTAAGATAACAACATGTAATGAGTTTATAGTAATTCATTTATGTGGCGCTTTTAATCTCCGATACCGTTTAACCTCAAATAAGTGTTAAACCTTAACTAACCAGAACCAGGATCACATGAGAGATCGGTATTCGGAGTTAACGGCCCAAACCTTGGGAACGTTCTAACCACGGCTATGTGTGAGTTAGTTGGATATTGTTGTAGTATGCAAGTGTGTGAACCTCCCTTGTGTGCTTAACTCGGTTATGATACCGAATGGTGTGTGGATGTGGTAGGCTCCATAATGGATCTCTAACTACTTATTTATAAGTATATATGTACTAACGGGGGGGTGAGGAGTCCGGTTGTTCCGGCCACGCGTGTGATGGACGGGAGTCGATGTCATATCCGGTTCGGCTCTCTTGGTGTATGTATAGGTTGTATTCCAATTTGGTTTCTACCTTCCCTTAGCTTATCCAAAGCTAGTTACTGACTCACGTCGGGCCACAGGGGCATACGAATGTTATTTCGGTGTGCTTGGGATTACTATATCCGACACACCTTGGGTTTAAGTTAACCGTTCGATGTAACTGGACGGTAACGAGGTTGGTAACGAGCTTAGCATGAGATTGGCATTAATCTCTAGGCTCACTATGTATACTAACTATGGTGGAAGGTTCCTTGTGTGAACCGACCTTATGGTGTTTTGTGTTGTTATTGTGCTAGGCAATTTCCCTTGCTATGCTATGATATGTATACGGTTAGGTGTTTAAAATGAATGCGATGTTGTCATGTGTACGCCGAAACAAGAAAGGTTTTGTTATGTTTGTTATGTGAGGAATGAGATATGTTGTAGGATATGGAGTGTGTGGATCATGGAAATGAATCCCAGTTTGTGACAAGAGGCGTTTAAGGATAACCCGATTAATGGGTACGTGTCGTTCATTAAGGAAGTAGCTCCGTTTTAGAGGAGAGCCACTCTAAGGTTTAAGGAATCCTTGGATGATTTGTTAAGTGTGGATGTGTTGGTTATATGTTGAGCCCTATTGTTGGGTGTATGCAAAGTGTGGTGTGTTTATGGTTTGTATGCATGATTTAAATATAATCAACTGCATGCTAAGACGACAATTAGTTGTGCGTGGCCCGGTAGCATGTGGGCTGCGGGATTACCATACCAGCAAAGGTGCTGAGCCCCTTGGGGGCCACCCTTTCTCTCTTTTCTATTTCAGGTACAAGGAGCTGGAAGCCGTTCGAGAGTAGGACGGGGTAGATGTTTATACATGGGTAGCCATTTAAATGGCGTAAGCATTGTAGGCGTAGTAAGACCGAAATTGTTATTGGCATTAGTTTGTAAATACTTGGTACGGTTGGAATGTAATAAGTATATGGGTTGTTGTTAAGGGAAGCAGATGTAACGTGTAGTTGCTCGGGAGTCTAGTCCATCAGACCGATACAAAGTACATGTATTAGCCTTGTTAGCCACGTGGGTGGTTAACGGCGTGTAACACCATTGAAATAAGTAATGTGATGAGTTGAGTTTCCGCTGCAATGTGTTGTTAAATGTGTGGTTGTAGTTGGGGTGTTACAAAAAGTGGTATCAGAGCGAAGTATCGCTCTGATGACTGAATTACCGAGCTTAGGAAGTACCGAGTTAGGATTTAAGTACTTTGGGTTAAGGGTTGAGTGATAGCGTGAGAGATACGCTAGATAGGAACTACCAGTGAATACTGGAAACCTACAGTATCCTTCCCACCCTCCACAATCCCTGTTTTATAACTTGGGAAAGGACGCCAGAGAGATGGAAGTCCACTCTTACTCGGAATACCCGATCTGGCTGCTATTAAATACCTTTAAAGTACGGAAGACCTGTCATACGGTAGATCCCGAAAACTGGGAATCCCGGAGACGGTTTCCATCTAAATAGTGTTAACCGCATTTCATAGCGAGGAATGAAGCATTTGGTGATAAGAGAATAGAATTTCCGGCAACCTGGGTCGACATGCCGAGCAGTCGAGAATAACCAGCTTGCAACGCACTAATCGTGCAACAGGCAAGAAGTGGATTGATGAAACCCGAGACAAGTGTCTACGGAACCACAGTTATTAAGGGATACACCAACGGTATATCAACCGACAAAGGAACTACAACGTAGTGCCCAAATAAGAGACAAGCCTCAGTAACCACGATAAATGCGTGGAATGGGCTACGAAGAGGATACAATACAAAAGAAAAGGGGTCTCCAGAATAGGAAACACCCTAGTTAATGAATATCATGTGAAGACAGTGAGAAGTCACCTAGGAGAGTTATTATCAAGACAGTAAGATCAGTGAGGGCCAACAAGGCCACTGATGACAGTGCGGGTAAAGACAATACCCCAACCGGTATGTGTTAAACCGATAGCCAGCTAGCATGGCGCACTTGCCATAGCAAGTGCTGCTATAACAGGGCTGTTCGGGAAATTTATAACCACTACGAAGTACTTGGTAAAGTACCATGAAGTTAAGTGAGATCATTATAACAGTGGAAAGGCCCATTAGCCTAACCCCCGTAATTGTAAATACACTAGTCAGCAAGAAGCTATACTTGGTTAAGGTAAGAAGATGTTGTGAAACCATGAAAATTTTCTTTCAAACTCAGATTTACTCAAACCCTTTTTCTTTTCAAAACCAGATTTTCTTTCAAACCAATACTTCTTTCCAACCTTCCTTTAAACCAAACCAGTGAAACCAGGGGCAGTTGACAAGGATACAACAGTGGACAAACTTTCCCTCGATTAAGTTCGGGAAGCACGGGACGCATATTGTCACGGGACAATATAAGGGAGTTGACAACAGAATACTTCACCTAGGCGTGTGACGGACACTACGAGTGTACCAACTGAATTGTGGGACGACCGCACTCCGATAGGAGCATGTGGGCCTGACAGACCTACTTATAGGTTAGTTGGGTAAGTGGTAATGTATCAGTATGATACCCCATATATGTATACAAGTAGAGTCCGAAACACGGGAAGTAGTCGACTCCGTACTACGGTCAGCAGTATAAGTCAATCAAGAACTAAGGATTACCATGAATGGTTGAAGTTAAGGAACTCAGTTAAGTTAACGAGATTAAAAGGATTAGTGAATTCCTTTCAAGGGAATGTTTAAGAGTTAGGAAGTGCGAAGTGCACAAACTGTTAAGTAAAGACATAGCATATGTCTTAAGGATCCTCAGGGATAAACATGATAGCTGGAAAGCAGGGCAAGGCAGATGCCTAATGTGGACACATTAATGTGCAATGGACGGGATGAAACTCCCAGAATGAGTACCTACACTATCAGGAAATGTTGATCTTCACAGAAGAAGATAATAACCAGTTAAGAACGCAAAAAGGCGTGGCTAACTGAATGTACCAATAACTGTGAACCAGATGTAAAGGCATAACTTAACAACACCCAGGAGAAATCCTTGAAGGGTGTTCGCATCAACAATTGTTGAACGAAATACATGACAGAAACACAAGGGTTGAAATTAACACCCAGTTTAGACATAAGTTGTCAGGAGACGGACTGGCAATCCTAAGGGACATCCCATGAAAGGAAATGTGATGCAACAACCTTGTCATGGATGCCAATACAACCTCTAACCAGGTAATATGGTATAGAGAAGTACATGTGTGTGGACAGCCTACAATGAGCGGAGCTCAAGGCAGCAAGGCTTATAAGCCACAAACAAGATATGTTATGTAAATTTGAGTTAATTGTAGAAGTTTATGTGGTACAAGGAAATAGAGCGGAGAACGAACCACTGCATTAAGAGTGGGGATACCTCTCGATATTGTGAGACCGCAGGAGCGGTAGCTATATGAACCAAGTTCGAGGAATATGTTAGGGATTGACCATGTTGTTATTACCCTAGAATAATTGGAGTAACAATAATACAAAAAGGAAGTGTTATACCAGTTGTGTAGAAAGGAAGAAAGATAAGTTGATAGCGACCACCATAGGTGTGTGATGCTAAATGAGTAGCGAACAACGCTCAAGGAACATAAAGACTCAAAAAAAAATATATAGCATATTCAAAAAAAAATCAGCCAAATAAGTGGCCAGATAAACCCAGTGTAATGGCGGAAGCTAATATAATAGCGGATGCAGTATAAGTTGATGTTATATAATGAGTAAGGACACGGTGCGCAATAAGCGACCGTTGTATGAGTATTGTTAGATGATAAATGGTGAGTGAGCAGAGTTATGAGTTAACCCCAGTGGAGATGCGACAGTAAGTGATAGCAAACGAACCAGAGCCGGAAGCAAGTGATATGTGATAAGAATTTCAGTGAAACACAGTGAAAATTCCTAATTGCTACCGCATAAGAGATTTACTGTCAGGAGTTTACGCCTCTGCACTCTGTATGACTGAGGTGTTTTGGTATTGCACTTGCGCAGTAATGATGAGTGGGATAGCTAGGATTTAGGAAATGGTAATTGGGGTGGATGTAGAAAGAAACCTATGATACTATAATGATCAATGCATAGGAAATGCAAGGACATACCAATGGAAGATTACTTGTACGAAACCAGATGTGGAGGTATGATTAAGAATAAGTGATAACAGTGGCACTAAATACCAAATGTCGGTATGAAATATACCCCAGGTGTGGGAAATAACCGAGAGAGCACTACACATTAGGTAGTAGCTCAATCTCAACCGACAGTAAGTCAGTAGAAGCAAGTCAATCATTGTGAATTACATAGTAGTTTACGCTGTAAGCTGTTGGAGAAGTGGATGGAAAGTTTTGAAACTCACCGAATTCGCTCAGGGTAAGAGATACGATGCGTCGGTTGAGACACCATTCTTACCAAGATAAGGGTAATACATTGGAGATGTACAATACAGTAACAGTAACGAATGGGGTAATTATCAGAGTTGCGCAGCAGAAACTGGTGAACCAGTGATGCAAATGTTGTATGCCAGTAATGAATATGAAAGCCTCACAGGCCAGGACCGAAACCGGTTATGAGTTAGAACTCCAATGCGAATTCTTGGTTTAGGGACTAAACCACCAATATGGTTAAGATCCTCTAATCAGAATCCATTGTGTAATAGACCGCGTGGAAGTTAAAACACTTCACGACGGCAGAACATTTTAAGCTAATGTTCAGTGATTGATTACGTGGGTGTAATCCCTTTTAAGGGGGGTAGAGCGCAAAACCACTTAGTGTGTTTTACCGTACAAGTGTACGTGAACTGGGTTGTGCATAGCACAAAATGATTTGTTATGATGGTTGACGCGTGTGTTATATAAACATACGCATTTATTTGTGGTTAAATTGTGGTAATTGCGCACAGAAGATGCGAATACCATTGTGGGAAGTGTGTTTATTTTGTTAACAGTGGTGTGTGAGAGTACAAGTGGAAGGGAGTAAAGAAACTCCCGGGGAACTAAAAACCCCGACGGTGCATAAATGTAAACCATGTATTGTATTTTGATAAAAAAATATATGTATATATACAGTGTTGTGATTTATGAAGGGGTATGAGACCGACATAGGACCTAGTGAGAATTAAATTCCCTAGGTAACTTGAATTAAGTTGGATTTGGGTGATGATTGATAGACGGAGTTCTATCCCTTGGAGATGTAATGATTATGACTAGAAGGATTTAAAGATAGAAAATGGGATACGCTTGAATTAGTTGTTGGTTGAAAAAGAAGTGGGAGGTGAAACTTGATTATCATGAGATCAAGGGAAGCCGAACACAAATTGGGGTGGAAAGATAGTTCAACACTGATGCTGATCACATCAGGGTTGGATGACTCTTGAAGCTCCTGTAAGTGGTCACAAACAACCATGTTAAGAAAAATACTAGGAGCATAAATTGGACTTGGAGTTGTGTGGTGTTTTCAAAAGGATTTTCAATTGGTGTTTTCAAACAATCGATTAATATTATGAATAAAAGATCTTCTTATACTTAACCTAGTAAAGAATATTTTTGTAGTACTTGCTCACGAGCTGAGGACGTATGAGCCTTTGTCTTCGGACCGGTGACATGAGGAGTATATATGTTAAAAATTAAGTGAATGTTTTGATCTCCCAAAGGAACGGGGACCAGAAGGTGTCCATCGCGACCGGGTTCTGCGGGATCACAGTGTATATGTACTCAACGTGGGATTCGAACCCATGGAGAGATGGAAAAGGTATTTCTGTTTGATATACATGCTAAGACATGTTGTGTGGTATAAGTAATAAATATTATTTTAGACCTTGAGTTCTAATGTGGATGGGTTCTGGATTGATGTGTTACCCGGGCCTACGAGTCCAAATGTGGTTATGTCACCCAGACCTAAGAGTCTGAGGGATATTATGTAAGTGCAAGTGTGGTGAAGGTACCCGGACCATTAAGTCCGAGGTTACCATGTGAGTATGATATTTTATGTATAATGTGGATATGTTGCCCGGACCATTAAGTCGAGGTTGGATGTAAAGGGTGGTTGGTAATGGAAGTTTTATGGCTATAAGTAATTCCCGTATTCTAATCCAATGATGCGAGGAAATGTGAACTTCGTGCAACCAAGATACTGGTAATTATGTCATAAATTGAAATACCCCAAACCTTGGTATGTTGTGTAAATGTTAAACTATGGTATTTAAAGGCTAAAAAGTGCCTTAGGAACATCAGTGTATAGTTTAAACCATAGTTAAAACACAATAAAACACTAAGACCAGGTGTGAGCAAAAACATGCTCTAAGCTTGGAGTGAACTTGGTTAGGACCCAAAAATCCTACCAAGACTTAATAATATTTAATTATGATTTTACAAGGCTAATTAAGTCCTTAGGAAACCTTGGTGGACAATGAAACCAAACAAAACACAAATAAATACCTTAAGGTCAATATGGGCTAAAATGTGCTCTAAGCTTGGGATAAATTTGTATAAGACCTAATGGTCATACCTATACCTTATAAATATGTTAATGAACATATTAAATCATTTACCAAAGAAAACTAAGCTTGAAAACAAGTTGAAACACAAAAATGTGCTTTAAGGAGTCTTAAAGCCGTTTTTGAAAAATTGTCTTGTAAATGAGTTTTGAATGGCTAAATGTCCATCATTACTCTTTAATTAACATGTGTATATAGTATCACATTTGGAAGTCTATATCAATGGGAAATCAAAAATTTCACTTCTATGTGCCTTGTTTTATGAATAGTAACTTTTATAAGCTAGTTTGTAACATATGTTGTTATAAGTAATTAAATTGGTCAACAAAGACTATTATACCCTTCTAAGTATATGGGGGCCGATTTTTATGAAGGTGAGTCACCACCATGTAAAAATCAATTAAGGAAAGGAAGGGTAGGAAGGTAAAAAGGAGAAAGTTACCTTATAATACAAATATCTGTTTAAAGCAAGTTCTATCTTCATTTCTCCTTTCCTCCTCCATTTCACACGTCTCCAACCTCCCTTCTTGCTCTCTTTTACGAGCTGCTACAGCAACACCAACACCACCATTGTTTTCCATCTTTGACCACTTGTAACTCCTAGCTCCATGGTCCAAATTCAATTCCAAGACCACCATTCTTCTAGTTGGAGCAAGCTCTACACTTCTACCTTTTCAAATCTTCAAGAACTCAATTTCGGTGCCAAGGAGATTCACCATTGATGGAGCTTGAGCTCACCTTTTCACATATTATTGTTCTTCTTTGCTTCTAGGTAAGGAATCTCAAAGAAAAATCGAGTTTCCTCTCCTTTTAGTACATGGCCGAAAATTCACCTCACCATGGTGTCTTTACCTTGCTTGTTTTAGCTTCATTTGAATCTTCCAAGGGCTTGGTGGAGTCCTCTCTTGATATATATTCAAGCTCTCTTTCCATTCCAAGGTAAAACAATCATTTTAATACCTTAAGATAATATATGTAAACCTAGGGTTTACAATGAGATGAAGCATAAAGCTTATATGCTCATTTCAATATTGGTATATTGTTTAGTAGTTGACAAGGAAAGAAATGCCTTACCGGTTTTAAGAGGAAACAAGAAAGAAGTTTGAGTGGAAAAGAGGTAAATATGCTATCTCAATGTGGTGTAATGCCTTAGGAGAAATGAGCTTATAATGCTTGCTAAAACTACCTAAAGAGCAAATGGTGAATGACTTAGTAAGGTGTTCTCAAGGAGACTAGTAAAGGAACATATGTCTTGGTGTGTGTAATTGCAGGTCAAAGGCTTATGTATTGTGGAAATTCAGTGTTTAAGGTTTATGCAATTTAAGGGCCTAAGAGCCATGTTATTTAAGGGCCTAAGTGCCAAGCAATTTAAGTTATGCACTATATTGTGATGTAGTGCTAAATGGGTGAAGTTTGTGTATAAAATGTGTTTGATGGATTTTAGGTGTTCTTGAATGAAATAAGGTAAAAACCTAAGTGTTTGGATGTGAGTATATACAAAAGAAGCTATGGCAAAATTCGGAAAATGTATAAGAGGTTCTAAGTGTTTTAAGTGGGTTTCGGTGAACTAGGAAGTGTTAAAGGTGAACAAATGTTTTACTTGGGAAGAAAACATGTATTAAGGTGATTTAGAGTGATGCAAGGATTTAGGTGCTATCTTGGAAGTTCTAGGAATTCAAGGTGTGTTTTGAGAATGTATTTAAGTCTTGGAGGAGTTTGTTTAAGGTTTAGGTAATGTTGGTATCCAAGGAATAATGATGTTTAGATAAGGTTTTGAGAAAGGAATTCGAGAAGTTGTGAAAAGCGGATTTGGTTAGTAAGAGGAGATGCTTGGGAGATGATGTTATGAAGGTGAAGAAGCATTTTAGGGTAGTGGTCATTTAAGGTGAAACACCACTTGGAAAACCAAAAGGGAATGTTACAAGTGTTAAGAGATTTGATAAGAAGATTGAGTAACAAGTTGGACAATGTTTTAAGGTGAATCAAAGTGGTATTCTAGTATTAGAATATGCCTAAGTTCATGTATGAAGCTTGGGTAATTAAAGGATGAAGATAAGAGGTGAAACAAGACTTGGAAAATGAGGTTCTGGCCCGTCCGAACTACCGTCCGAACGTGGACGTTCGGACGTGCCTGTGTGCGCGTGAGTTTTATGACCTTCGACTGATGTCCGAACTACCGTCCGAACATGGGAAGTTCGGACACACATAATTCATTCTCTGGTTTGGCTTCGAACGGCGTCCGAACTTGGGAAGTCCGGACGCAAGTTCGGACGTCCACCAATTTGCACCCTTAGAGTCTCGAACGGTGTCCGAACTTGAGAAGTCCGGACACAAGTTCGGACAAGGCGCTGTATGGACCAAACACATTGTTTATGGAATGGAAATGATGGGTAATGGTGGGGATTGATGGATAATGATGTTATGAGGTTGTTAATGACAAATTAAGTGGGTGAAAAGTTGTAAAAAAAAATTAAAGAGTGAAACATGTTAATAATGTAAAGATTTAATTAGTAAACGGGGTTAACTATGGTCATTCGACGTTACACAAACACATTACCCCAATGTTAATGAAGGTAACTTTAATGTGCCAGTTGTTCGAGAATTGTTCGAGGAACGTAAGTGGACATGGTAAAATGGACTCCGGTGACAGGTATGGTTTTCTTGCAACCTGTGTCCTACCGGATTACACCGGCTTGTATGCCAATGTGTTTTTCTGAGTGTTTGCCACCTTGTAAGATAACAACATGTAATGAGTTTATAGTAATTCATTTATGTGGCGCTTTTAATCTCCGATACCGTTTAACCTCAAATAAGTGTTAAACCTTAACTAACCAGAACCAGGATCACATGAGAGATCGGTATTCGGAGTTAACGGCCCAAACCTTGGGAACGTTCTAACCACGGCTATGTGTGAGTTAGTTGGATATTGTTGTAGTATGCAAGTGTGTGAACCTCCCTTGTGTGCTTAACTCGGTTATGATACCGAATGGTGTGTGGATGTGGTAGGCTCCATAATGGATCTCTAACTACTTATTTATAAGTATATATGTACTAACGGGGGGGTGAGGAGTCCGGTTGTTCCGGCCACGCGTGTGATGGACGGGAGTCGATGTCATATCCGGTTCGGCTCTCTTGGTGTATGTATAGGTTGTATTCCAATTTGGTTTCTACCTTCCCTTAGCTTATCCAAAGCTAGTTACTGACTCACGTCGGGCCACAGGGGCATACGAATGTTATTTCGGTGTGCTTGGGATTACTATATCCGACACACCTTGGGTTTAAGTTAACCGTTCGATGTAACTGGACGGTAACGAGGTTGGTAACGAGCTTAGCATGAGATTGGCATTAATCTCTAGGCTCACTATGTATACTAACTATGGTGGAAGGTTCCTTGTGTGAACCGACCTTATGGTGTTTTGTGTTGTTATTGTGCTAGGCAATTTCCCTTGCTATGCTATGATATGTATACGTTAGGTGTTTAAAATGAATGCGATGTTGTCATGTGTACACCGAAACAAGAAAGGTTTTGTTATGCTTTGTTATGTGAGGAATGAGATATGTTGTAGGATATGGAGTGTGTGGATCATGGAAATGAATCCCAGTTTGTGACAAGAGGCGTTTAAGGATAACCCGATTAATGGGTACGTGTCGTTCATTAAGGAAGTAGCTCCGTTTTAGAGGAGAGCCACTCTAAGGTTTAAGGAATCCTTGGATGATTTGTTAAGTGTGGATGTGTTGGTTATATGTTGAGCCCTATTGTTGGGTGTATGCAAAGTGTGGTGTGTTATGGTTTGTATGCATGATTTAAATATAATCAACTGCATGCTAAGACGACAATTAGTTGTGCGTGGCCCGGTAGCATGTGGGCTGCGGGATTACCATACCAGCAAAGGTGCTGAGCCCCTTGGGGGCCACCCTTTCTCTCCTTTTCTATTTCAGGTACAAGGAGCTGGAAGCCGTTCGAGAGTAGGACGGGGTAGATGTTTATACATGGGTAGCCATTTAAATGGCGTAAGCATTGTAGGCGTAGTAAGACCGAAATTGTTATTGGCATTAGTTTGTAAATACTTGGTACGGTTGGAATGTAATAAGTATATGGGTTGTTGTTAAGGGAAGCAGATGTAACGTGTAGTTGCTCGGGAGTCTAGTCCATCAGACCGATACAAAGTACATGTATTAGCCTTGTTAGCCACGTGGGTGGTTAACGGCGTGTAACACCATTGAAATAAGTAATGTGATGAGTTGAGTTTCCGCTGCAATGTGTTGTTAAATGTGTGGTTGTAGTTGGGGTGTTACAAAAAGTGGTATCAGAGCGAAGTATCGCTCTGATGACTGAATTACCGAGCTTAGGAAGTACCGAGTTAGGATTTAAGTACTTTGGGTTAAGGGTTGAGTGATAGCGTGAGAGATACGCTAGATAGGAACTACCAGTGAATACTAGAAACCTACAGTATCCTTCCCACCCTCCACAATCCCTGTTTTATAACTTGGGAAAGGACGCCAGAGAGATGGAAGTCCACTCTTACTCGGGAATACCCGATCTGGCTGCTATTAAATACCTTTAAAGTACGGAAGACCTGTCATACGGTAGATCCCGAAAACTGGGAATCCCGGAGACGGTTTCCATCTAAACAGTGTTAACCGCATTTCATAGCGAGGAATGAAGCATTTGGTGTATAAGAGAATAGAATTTCCGGCAACCTGGGTCGACATGCCGAGCAGTCGAGAATAACCAGCTTGCAACGCACTAATCGTGCAACAGGCAAGAAGTGGATTGATGAAACCCGAGACAAGTGTCTACGGAACCACAGTTATTAAGGGATACACCAACGGTATATCAACCGACAAAGGAACTACAACGTAGTGCCCAAATAAGAGACAAGCCTCAGTAACCACGATAAATGCGTGGAATGGGCTACGAAGAGGATACAATACAAAAGAAAAGGGGTCTCCAGAATAGGAAACACCCTAGTTAATGAATATCATGTGAAGACAGTGAGAAGTCACCTAGGAGAGTTATTATCAAGACAGTAAGATCAGTGAGGGCCAACAAGGCCACTGATGACAGTGCGGGTAAAGACAATACCCCAACCGGTATGTGTTAAACCGATAGCCAGCTAGCATGGCGCACTTGCCATAGCAAGTGCTGCTATAACAGGGCTGTTCGGGAAATTTATAACCACTACGAAGTACTTGGTAAAGTACCATGAAGTTAAGTGAGATCATTATAACAGTGGAAAGGCCCGTTAGCCTAACCCCCGTAATTGTAAATACACTAGTCAGCAAGAAGCTATACTTGGTTAAGGTAAGAAGATGTTGTGAAACCATGAAAATTTTCTTTCAAACTCAGATTTACTCAAACCCTTTTTCTTTTCAAAACCAGATTTTCTTTCAAACCAACACTTCTTTCCAACCTTCCTTTAAACCAAACCAGTGAAACCAGGGGCAGTTGACAAGGATACAACAGTGGACAAACTTTCCCTCGATTAAGTTCGGGAAGCACGGGACGCATATTGTCACGGGACAATATAAGGGAGTTGACAACAGAATACTTCACCTAGGCGTGTGACGGACACTACGAGTGTACCAACTGAATTGTGGGACGACCGCACTCCGATAGGAGCATGTGGGCCTGACAGACCTACTTATAGGTTAGTTGGGTAAGTGGTAATGTATCAGTATGATACCCCATATATGTATACAAGTAGAGTCCGAAACACGGGAAGTAGTCGACTCCGTACTACGGTCAGCAGTATAAGTCAATCAAGAACTAAGGATTACCATGAATGGTTGAAGTTAAGGAACTCAGTTAAGTTAACGAGATTAAAAGGATTAGTGAATTCCTTTCAAGGGAATGTTTAAGAGTTAGGAAGTGCGAAGTGCACAAACTGTTAAGTAAAGACATAGCATATGTCTTAAGGATCCTCAGGGATAAACATGATAGCTGGAAAGCAGGGCAAGGCAGATGCCTAATGTGGACACATTAATGTGCAATGGACGGGATGAAACTCCCAGAATGAGTACCTACACTATCAGGAAATGTTGATCTTCACAGAAGAAGATAATAACCAGTTAAGAACGCAAAAAGGCGTGGCTAACTGAATGTACCAATAACTGTGAACCAGATGTAAAGGCATAACTTAACAACACCCAGGAGAAATCCTTGAAGGGTGTTCGCATCAACAATTGTTGAACGAAATACATGACAGAAACACAAGGGTTGAAATTAACACCCAGTTTAGACATAAGTTGTCAGGAGACGGACTGGCAATCCTAAGGGACATCCCATGAAAGGAAATGTGATGCAACAACCTTGTCATGGATGCCAATACAACCTCTAACCAGGTAATATGGTATAGAGAAGTACATGTGTGTGGACAGCCTACAATGAGCGGAGCTCAAGGCAGCAAGGCTTATAAGCCACAAACAAGATATGTTATGTAAATTTGAGTTAATTGTAGAAGTTTATGTGGTACAAGGAAATAGAGCGGAGAACGAACCACTGCATTAAGAGTGGGGATACCTCTCGATATTGTGAGACCGCAGGAGCGGTAGCTATATGAACCAAGTTCGAGGAATATGTTAGGGATTGACCATGTTGTTATTACCCTAGAATAATTGGAGTAACAATAATACAAAAAGGAAGTGTTATACCAGTTGTGTAGAAAGGAAGAAAGATAAGTTGATAGCGACCACCATAGGTGTGTGATGCTAAATGAGTAGCGAACAACGCTCAAGGAACATAAAGACTCAAAAAAAAATATAGCATATTCAAAAAAAAATCAGCCAAATAAGTGGCCAGATAAACCCAGTGTAATGGCGGAAGCTAATATAATAGCGGATGCAGTATAAGTTGATGTTATATAATGAGTAAGGACACGGTGCGCAATAAGCGACCGTTGTATGAGTATTGTTAGATGATAAATGGTGAGTGAGCAGAGTTATGAGTTAACCCCAGTGGAGATGCGACAGTAAGTGATAGCAAACGAACCGAGCAGTAAGCCGGAAGCAAGTGATATGTGATAAGAATTTCAGTGAAACACAGTGAAAATTCCTAATTGCTACCGCATAAGAGATTTACTGTCAGGAGTTTACGCCTCTGCACTCTGTATGACTGAGTGTTTTGGTATTGCACTTGCACAGTAATGATTGAGTGGGATAGCTAGGATTTAGGAAATGGTAATTGGGGTGGATGTAGAAAGAAACCTATGATACTATAATGATCAATGCATAGGAAATGCAAGGACATACCAATGGAAGATTACTTGTACGAAACCAGATGTGGAGGTATGATTAAGAATAAGTGATAACAGTGGCACTAAATACCAAATGTCGGTATGAAATATACCCCAGGTGTGGGAAATAACCGAGAGAGCACTACACATTAGGTAGTAGCTCAATCTCAACCGACAGTAAGTCAGTAGAAGCAAGTCAATCATTGTGAATTACATAGTAGTTTACGCTGTAAGCTGTGTGGAGAGTGGATGGAAAGTTTTGAAACTCACCGAATTCGCTCAGGGTAAGAGATACGATGCGTCGGTTGAGACACCATTCTTACCAAGATAAGGGTAATACATTGGAGATGTACAATACAGTAACAGTAACGAATGGGGTAATTATCAGAGTTGCGCAGCAGAAACTGGTGAACCAGTGATGCAAATGTTGTATGCCAGTAATGAATATGAAAGCCTCACAGGCCAGGACCGAAACCGGTTATGAGTTAGAACTCCAATGCGAATTCTTGGTTTAGGGACTAAACCGCCAATATGGTTAAGATCCTCTAATCAGAATCCATTGTGTAATAGACCGCGTGGAAGTTAAAACACTTCACGACGGCAGAACATTTTAAGCTAATGTTCAGTGATTGATTACGTGGGTGTAATCCCTTTTAAGGGGGGTAGAGCGCAAAACCACTTAGTGTGTTTTACCGTACAAGTGTACGTGAACTGGGTTGTGCATAGCACAAAATGATTTGTTATGATGGTTGACGCGTGTGTATATAAACATACGCATTTATTTGTGGTTAAATTGTGGTAATTGCGCACAGAAGATGCGAATACCATTGTGGGAAGTGTGTTTATTTTGTTAACAGTGGTGTGTGAGAGTACAAGTGGAAGGGAGTAAAGAAACTCCCGGGGAACTAAAACCCCGACGGTGCATAAATGTAAACCATGTATTGTATTTTGATAAAAAAATATATGTATATATATACAGTGTTGTGATTTATGAAGGGGTATGAGACCGACATAGGACCTAGTGAGAATTAAATTCCCTAGGTAACTTGAATTAAGTTGGATTTGGGTGATGATTGATAGACGGAGTTCTATCCCTTGGAGATGTAATGATTATGACTAGAAGGATTTAAAGATAGAAAATGGGATACGCTTGAATTAGTTGTTGGTTGAAAAAGAAGTGGGAGGTGAAACTTGATTATCATGAGATCAAGGGAAGCCGAACACAAATTGGGGTGGAAAGATAGTTCAACACTGATGCTGATCACATCAGGGTTGGATGACTCTTGAAGCTCCCTGTAAGTGGTCACAAACAACCATGTTAAGAAAAATACTAGGAGCATAAATTGGACTTGGAGTTGTGTGGTGTTTTCAAAAGGATTTTCAATTGGTGTTTTCAAACAATCGATTAATATATAATAAAAGATCTTCTTATACTTAACCTAGTAAAGAATATTTTTGTAGTACTTGCTCACGAGCTGAGGACGTATGAGCCTTTGTCTTCGGACCGGTGACATGAGGAGTATATATGTTAAAAATTAAGTGAATGTTTTGATCTCCCAAAGGAACGGGGACCAGAAGGTGTCCATCGCGACCGGGTTCTGCGGGATCACAGTGTATATGTACTCAACGTGGGATTCGAACCCATGGAGAGATGGAAAAGGTATTTCTGTTTGATATACATGCAAGACATGTTGTGTGGTATAAGTAATAAATATTATTTTAGACCTTGAGTTCTAATGTGGATGGGTTCTGGATTGATTGTGTTACCCGGGCCTACGAGTCCAAATGTGGTTATGTCACCCAGACCTAAGAGTCTGAGGGATATTATGTAAGTGCAAGTGTGGTGAAGGTACCCGGACCATTAAGTCCGAGGTTACCATGTGAGTATGATATTTTATGTATAATGTGGATATGTTGCCCGGACCATTAAGTCCGAGGTTGGATGTAAAGGGTGGTTGGTAATGGAAGTTTTATGGCTATAAGTAATTCCCGTATTCTAATCCAATGATGCGAGGAAATGTGAACTTCGAGGACGAAGTTCTTTTAAGGGGGGTAGATTGAAATACCCCAAACCTTGGTATGTTGTGTAAATGTTAAACTATGGTATTTAAAGGCTAAAAAGTGCCTTAGGAACATCAGTGTATAGTTTAAACCATAGTTAAAACACAATAAAACACTAAGACACGGTGTGAGCAAAAACATGCTCTAAGCTTGGAGTGGACTTGGTTAGGACCCAAAAATCCTACCAAGACTTAATAATATTTAATTATGATTTTAAAAGGCTAATTAAGTCCTTAGGAAACCTTGGTGGACAATGAAACCAAACAAAACACAAATAAATACCTTAAGGTCAATATGGGCTAAAATGTGCTCTAAGCTTGGGATAAATTTGTATAAGACCTAATGGTCATACCTATACCTTATAAATATGTTAATGAACATATTAAATCATTTACCAAAGAAAACTAAGCTTGAAAACAAGTTGAAACACAAAAATGTGCTTTAAGGAGTCTTAAAGCACGTTTTTGAAAAATTGTCTTGTAAATGAGTTTTGAATGGCTAAATGTCCATCATTACTCTTTAATTAACATGTGTACTATATAGTATCACGTTTGGAAGTCTATATCAATGGGAAATCAAAAATTTCACTTCTATGTGCCTTGTTTTATGAATAGTAACTTTTATAAGCTAGTTTGTAACATATGTTGTTATAAGTAATTAAATTGGTCAACAAAGACTATTATACCCTTCTAAGTATATGGGGGCCGATTTTTATGAAGGTGAGTCACCACCATGTAAAAATCAATTAAGGAAAGGAAGGGTAGGAAGGTAAAAAGGAGAAAGTTACCTTATAATACAAATATCTTGTTAAAGCAAGTTCTATCTTCATTTCTCCTTTCCTCCTCCATTTCACACGTCTCCAACCTCCCTTCTTGCTCTCTTTTATGAGCTGCTACAGCAACACCAACACCACCATTGTTTTCCATCTTTGACCACTTGTAACTCCTAGCTCCATGGTCCAAATTCAATTCCAAGACCACCATTCTTCTAGTTGGAGCAAGCTCTACACTTCTACCTTTTCAAATCTTCAAGAACTCAATTTCGGTGCCAAGGAGATTCACCATTGATGGAGCTTGAGCTCACCTTTTCACATATTATTGTTCTCCTTTGCTTCTAGGTAAGGAATCTCAAAGAAAAATCGAGTTTCCTCTCCTTTTAGTACATGGCCGAAAATTCACCTCACCATGGTGTCTTTACCTTGCTTGTTTTAGCTTCATTTGAATCTTCCAAGGGCTTGGTGGAGTCCTCTCTTGATATATATTCAAGCTCTCTTTCCATTCCAAGGTAAAACAATCATTTTAATACCTTAAGATAATATATGTAAACCTAGGGTTTACAATGAGATGAAGCATAAAGCTTATATGCTCATTTCAATATTGGTATATTGTTTAGTAGTTGACAAGGAAAGAAATGCCTTACCGGTTTTAAGAGGAAACAAGAAAGAAGTTTGAGTGGAAAAGAGGTAAATATGCTATCTCAATGTGGTGTAATGCCTTAGGAGAAATGAGCTTATAATGCTTGCTAAAACTACCTAAAGAGCAAATGGTGAATGACTTAGTAAGGTGTTCTCAAGGAGACTAGTAAAGGAACATATGTCTTGGTGTGTGTAATTGCAGGTCAAAGGCTTATGTATTGTGGAAATTCAGTGTTTAAGGTTTATGCAATTTAAGGGCCTAAGAGCCATGTTATTTAAGGGCCTAAGTGCCAAGCAATTTAAGTTATGCACTATATTGTGATGTAGTGCTAAATGGGTGAAGTTTGTGTATAAAATGTGTTTGATGGATTTTAGGTGTTCTTGAATGAAATAAGGTAAAAACCTAAGTGTTTGGATGTGAGTATATACAAAAGAAGCTATGGCAAAATTCGGAAAATGTATAAGAGGTTCTAAGTGTTTTAAGTGGGTTTCGGTGAACTAGGAAGTGTTAAAGGTGAACAAATGTTTTACTTGGGAAGAAAACATGTATTAAGGTGATTTAGAGTGATGCAAGGATTTAGGTGCTATCTTGGAAGTTCTAGGAATTCAAGGTGTGTTTTGAGAATGTATTTAAGTCTTGGAGGAGTTTGTTTAAGGTTTAGGTAATGTTGGTATCCAAGGAATAAATGATGTTTAGATAAGGTTTTGAGAAAGGAATTCGAGAAGTTGTGAAAAGCGGATTTGGTTAGTAAGAGGAGATGCTTGGGAGATGATGTTATGAAGGTGAAGAAGCATTTTAGGGTAGTGGTCATTTAAGGTGAAACACCACTTGGAAAACCAAAAGGGAATGTTACAAGTGTTAAGAGATTTGATAAGAAGATTGAGTAACAAGTTGGACAATGTTTTAAGGTGAATCAAAGTGGTATTCTAGTATTAGAATATGCCTAAGTTCATGTATGAAGCTTGGGTAATTAAAGGATGAAGATAAGAGGTGAAACAAGACTTGGAAAATGAGGTTCTGGCCCGTCCGAACTACCGTCCGAACGTGGACGTTCGGACGTGCCTGTGTGCGCGTGAGTTTTCTGACCTTCGACTGATGTCCGAACTACCGTCCGAACATGGGAAGTTCGGACACACATAATTCATTCTCTGGTTTGGCTTCGAACGGCGTCCGAACTTGGGAAGTCCGGACGCAAGTTCGGACGTCCACCAATTTGCACCCTTAGAGTCTCGAACGGTGTCCGAACTTGAGAAGTCCGGACACAAGTTCGGACAAGGCGCTGTATGGACCAAAACATTGTTTAAGGAATGGAAATGATGGGTAATGGTGGGGATTGATGGATAATGATGTTATGAGGTTGTTAATGACAAATTAAGTGGGTGAAAAGTTGTAAAAAAAAAATTAAAGAGTGAAACATGTTAATAATGTAAAGATATTTAATTAGTAAACGGGGTTAACTATGGTCATTCGACGTTACACAAACACATTACCCCAATGTTAATGAAGGTAACTTTAATGTGCCAGTTGTTCGAGAATTGTTCGAGGAACGTAAGTGGACATGGTAAAATGGACTCCGGTGACAGGTATGGTTTTCTTGCAACCTGTGTCCTACCGGATTACACCGGCTTGTATGCCAATGTGTTTTCTGAGTGTTTGCCACCTTGTAAGATAACAACATGTAATGAGTTTATAGTAATTCATTTATGTGGCGCTTTTAATCTCCGATACCGTTTAACCTCAAATAAGTGTTAAACCTTAACTAACCAGAACCAGGATCACATGAGAGATCGGTATTCGGAGTTAACGGCCCAAACCTTGGGAACGTTCTAACCACGGCTATGTGTGAGTTAGTTGGATATTGTTGTAGTATGCAAGTGTGTGAACCTCCCTTGTGTGCTTAACTCGGTTATGATACCGAATGGTGTGGATGTGGTAGGCTCCATAATGGATCTCTAACTACTTATTTATAAGTATATATGTACTAACGGGGGGGTGAGGAGTCCGGTTGTTCCGGCCACGCGTGTGATGGACGGGAGTCGATGTCATATCCGGTTCGGCTCTCTTGGTGTATGTATAGGTTGTATTCCAATTTGGTTTCTACCTTCCCTTAGCTTATCCAAAGCTAGTTACTGACTCACGTCGGGCCACAGGGGCATACGAATGTTATTTCGGTGTGCTTGGGATTACTATATCCGACACACCTTGGGTTTAAGTTAACCGTTCGATGTAACTGGACGGTAACGAGGTTGGTAACGAGCTTAGCATGAGATTGGCATTAATCTCTAGGCTCACTATGTATACTAACTATGGTGGAAGGTTCCTTGTGTGAACCGACCTTATGGTGTTTTGTGTTGTTATTGTGCTAGGCAATTTCCCTTGCTATGCTATGATATGTATACGTTAGGTGTTTAAAATGAATGCGATGTTGTCATGTGTACGCCGAAACAAGAAAGGTTTTGTTATGTTTTGTTATGTGAGGAATGAGATATGTTGTAGGATATGGAGTGTGTGGATCATGGAAATGAATCCCAGTTTGTGACAAGAGGCGTTTAAGGATAACCCGATTAATGGGTACGTGTCGTTCATTAAGGAAGTAGCTCCGTTTTAGAGGAGAGCCACTCTAAGGTTTAAGGAATCCTTGGATGATTTGTTAAGTGTGGATGTGTTGGTTATATGTTGAGCCCTATTGTTGGGTGTATGCAAAGTGTGTGGTTTATGGTTTGTATGCATGATTTAAATATAATCAACTGCATGCTAAGACGACAATTAGTTGTGTGGCCCGGTAGCATGTGGGCTGCGGGATTACCATACCAGCAAAGGTGCTGAGCCCCTTGGGGGCCACCCTTTCTCTCCTTTCTTTCATTTCAGGTACAAGGAGCTGGAAGCCGTTCGAGAGTAGGACGGGGTAGATGTTTATACATGGGTAGCCATTTAAATGGCGTAAGCATTGTAGGCGTAGTAAGACCGAAATTGTTATTGGCATTAGTTTGTAAATACTTGGTACGGTTGGAATGTAATAAGTATATGTGTTGTTGTTAAGGGAAGCAGATGTAACGTGTAGTTGCTCGGGAGTCTAGTCCATCAGACCGATACAAAGTACATGTATTAGCCTTGTTAGCCACGTGGGTGGTTAACGGCGTGTAACACCATTGAAATAAGTAATGTGATGAGTTGAGTTTCCGCTGCAATGTGTTGTTAAATGTGTGGTTGTAGTTGGGGTGTTACATAAATGATGAAGTAATGTGAGGTAAGCTAACCTACACATGGAACCTAAATTGAAATAAAACATCTTCACATTGGGAAGATAATAACATTGTTGTATGCTACGACAACCGTCATACACACGAACATAGGAAACCCTTGGTGTATTCACACCATAAGGAAATGGTGCCAACGACAATGGCAATGAGTAAAGATAAGCTACCACAGTAACAGAGACCATAAAAACGATGTTGTATAATGAGTAAGAATATGGTGTGCAACAAGCGACCACTATGAGGAAGTAGTTAGACAATGATATGGAGTTGTAAACACGAGATGACAGGCAGAAGTATTTATTCCTATGTGATCACATAAGTGACTTACTGCCAAGCGTTTACGCCTCTGCACTCTATAGGACTGAGTGTTTTGGTATTGCACTTGTGCAGCTAATGATCTAGTGGGATAGCTAGGAATATGGAAAATGTAAATCATAGTAAATCCTTCGTTTCACCAATGATCAGGGCAGTAGCTAGTTAAGCAAGAGCTTAGAGACAAACCGTGCGGCCTAAGGCCAAAGAAGCACGAAGAGTGTAAAACACACCAATAATTACAAGATGTGAATTCCATCGGAATAAAAAGCGAAAGGAAACTTAAGAAAGTCACTAGGACCGACGCATAGAAAATGCAAGGGTCATACGTGACGCCCTTGTACTGAACCGCAGAACTGGTTAACTTCAGCCGCTATTGATTGAGGAAGCACCAAAGTGTGCCTTCACCTCGCCGACCATAAGTCGGAGGGAATTAATGAATATAGGGGAGTCAAATAGGATGTATAATAGATTGCCAGAGAGCTGGAATAAATCTAAACTCGTTGAGTTCAAGCACGGTAAAAGAATGCCACACTTGTTAGTAAACCTTATTCCCACAATAAAGGGATAAAAAGGGATGTGTAGTACGTTAATGATAACAAAAGAGCGAATTAAGCACTAAGGTTATCAGGGTCGCGCAGCAGAAGCTAGTGGGCCCTAGTTAAGAGGTTTAATACACCTAGTAAGTATGAAAGAATGGCTATCAATGCCTTGAAGCCTAATAGGCTAGAACCGAATTGATTACGAGTTAAATAAACCCCAATAGGAATTCTTGGTGCAAGGACTAAACCATTAGTATGGTTAAGACCCTTTGACCAGATTACATTATATAATAGACCTTAGTGAAGCTAAATGCTTCAGAGTGCCCGAATTGAGTGAACCAATGTTCAATAATAACATATGGTAGATTACGTGGGCGTAATCCCTTTTAAGGGGGGTAGAGCGAAAACCGCTTAATGTAAGTTTCATGAATAAAACATATAAACTATAATGTGCATAGCATAAATGAGAATTGATTTGATGATTGATACTTATGTTACATAAACATACATATTCATTCATATTGTAATTGTGGTAAATAGGCACGAGAGATCGAATACCATAGGATGAATATACCCATCTTGTAACTCCAGTATGAGAGTATTAGTAAAGAAGAGTAGAGAAACTCCGGGGAATCGATAATCCCCATGGTGTATGTCAATTTGAAGTTAGACATGGCATTACGATGCATGAGTCGATATAAAACCGATGTAGGACCTAGAGGAAATTGAGTTTCCTAGGTGTTTGTTTTGAAACAATTGAGAATGAGTAGTGGACGGAGCTCCACAAGTATTGTATCCCGTAGAGAAATTGTATGAAATTATTGAAAGTAGTTAATGAATGGAGCCCATGAGTAGTGTATTCCTACTTAAATTATTGGAAGTAAATCGAGGATGACCGAATTCTACGAATATGGTAATTCTTAGTTAGAGTATTTAAGATGATGGAGAGTAATGGAGGAAAGTAGCGAAAGTCAATGAAATGAGGTCGTAGGCATTGAATCTCGAAGTAAAGTATTTGGAAGTAGATTGAGAATGATTGATGGACTGAATTCCATCCTTTGGAGATGTATGAATTTGTGATTATGACTAGGAAGAGTAAAAAGATAGAAAATGAAAATAATTGAATTATTTGATTGTTTGAAACTGATGTGGGAAGTCGAACTTGATCTTGATCAGATCAAGGGAAACCGAACACAAATTTGGGTGGAAAGATAGTTCAACACTGGTACTGATCACATCAGGGTCGGATGATTCTTGAAGCTCCCCTTCAAGTGGTCACAAGAATCACACATAGGATAGAAGTAATGAATATAAATTGGAATTTGGAGTTGTTGTGTTTTAGGAAGATTCCTAATTAGTGGTTGCGAAAGGTTCCCCTTAGATTGGAGAATGAGGATTTGTTAGAAGCTTATACCGAAGAAGATAGTAGTGTATCATGTTGTATTATTCCAAGGGCAGCGGGACATAGAGGAGTCCTATGTCTAGATGACCTGAGTGCCTGCGGGATTGTAATGTGTATTGCATTGCTTTGGGATAGCTCTACACTGTATGTATGTATAAACCTTGTAGAGTAAAACCAGATGGTTGGATGTAATGCGGATTGGAGTAATTATTGTACATTTGCATGGTATGGTATGTAGAGACCTTGAGTAATGGATTTGGGAATTGTAAGGAGGAGGAATGTATGACTTTGGCATTAGACATGTATGAATGAGTAAGTATAGTAATCCTATAACCTTGAACAACTTTGAGGACAAATTTTCTTAAAGGGGTAGATTGAAATACCCCGAACTTAAATATAGTGATTAAGATTATTCTAATATGTATTTAAGGGCCTAATAACGCCTAAGTAATATTGGTAAGGAAAAATAAATCCAAAAGAAATGAAGAAACGCTTAAAAAGCGGAAAACGCTAAATAAGCGTTAAATAACCATAGGAGGTACGAGACCTCAGTTAGAGTATTATATGAATACTTAAGGCTTGTTCATGCCAAATTAGTGTACAGGAATGATCCCCAAAGAAAACAGATCCAAATAATGTATTAAAACGCTAATAGAGCTTTAGCGCACATTTTTTGAGAAAACCCGAAAACGTGACTTTGAGTGGTCAAACGAACCCGTAAAAATTATAGATCATTAAAAAACAATAATTAAGCATTAATGTAAGTTTAATAACCAATAAAATTAAAGAAACAAGAAAATTCCAGAAAACGGGCCCGGTTAGTGAATAGTACCAAAACCGGGTAAATTAACGAGCATTTTCTGTAAAAGACGAAAAACGCTCCAACTAGTAATAATATAGGGGGCCAGTTTTAGCAAGTAATTCAGCCTCTCACACACAATAAATAAGTAAAGGAAGAAAGAAAAAGAAAGAAGAGAAAGAAAAAGTACAAAAGTAAAAAGGTAACTTACTTTTCTCTCACCTCTCATTTCCCTCATCTCTCTCCTTCCTTCCTTCTCCCCCACCAATTTCTCTCTCCTTCTCCCCTTGTATCTGGCGATTTTGAAGCTCCAAGGAAAGCTCCAATGGCTTCTCCACTTCTCCTTCATGCTCTAGTCTTATTTGAACTCCAAATGCAAAAATAAGTGCATATTCTTACTCCCCTCATCATTCTCTACCATTATCTCTTTTAAAAATCCAAAAATGAGGAAGTTCATCTCCATGGGTTTTCCCCATTTGAAGAGAAAATGGCATCAATGTAAAGCTTGGAGACTCCTCTCTCCATTAAGGTAAAAATCTCCATGAAAAACTCAAGTTTTCTCCATCCTTCTTTGTAACCGATTTTTGCCCATTTGTAATGCTCTATTTTTCTCTCTATTTTGAGCATCATTCCAACCTTCCAATGGTGGTGGGATCACCTTCTTGAACCAAGGGCTAAAACCCCTGTTGGAAATTCCTAAAGGTAAACCCTAACTTGTGGTAATTTAAACCCTTTATTGGATTAGTGTTGTTTTAAAGGATAAGAAGTTTAATTATATTCTCTTTATGTAATTTGGGTGTTGGGATGGAGTTTGGCAACTCCATCCCCCATATGACCGATTTTGTACAAGAAAGAGAGAAGGAGGAGAATTGGAAAAGAAAAGAAGAATTAAGAGCTTAAGGTAAGAGCTCCTTCTTAATGCTAAATTTTAATGCATTAGAGTAATGGGAATGGGAAAACTAATTAAAGAACCCAAAATATTGTACTAGTATTGTAGTTATGGAAGTTTGAGTATTTGTGAACTAGTATTTGAATTGTAGGCCTTAGAGCCAAATAAATTGTGTATGTGTATTGGTATTGTTGTTTGAGGAGGTATTGATGAATTGAGATTTGTTTTGATTTCTGGTAGGACCCTTATATGGGTGTGGCTAGTTTAGGAATGAATTTGGTGAGAAAGAATGTATGTGGATAAGTTAGAATTGTAGGTAAACTATGGCAAAATTTTGGTAGGAATTATGCATTTTTGGATGACTTGGTGAATGGGAGAACAAGGTATGTATTGGATTGAGTAAGGATGTTTAGTAGCCATGGAGTGGTAGTTGAAGTATGAGAATATAAGAGGGCAAAATCTGTAGCAAGAAGTGTAGTAATGCATTGTAAAATCTAGGAAGAACTAGTGTGCAAGATTTAGTAAAATGAGTGTTGGACTTGGGAATAGATAGTGTATTTTCTTGGAAATGAATTGGAATAGTAAAATGGAATTAGAACAAAGTGCTAAATGCAAAGAGAAGTGTAGGAATGCACAAGTGTGCAAAGTGTGAAAATGAGAATGGAAATTTGTAGAATTTGAGCAAGAAGTTGAGTAAGTATTGGACCATGAATTTAAGGAGTTTTAGTGAGTGTTTTAGTGTGTTTAAACATGTATAAAACATGTGGAAAAATTATGGAATGATTGGAGGTGGATTAAGGGTTGATTTGGGGTTGAAAAATCATCCTAGTAGTAGTTTTTAGCAGGGTCCGGGACCTAGGATATGTACCAAGTCCCGGACCGCACCGAAAATAAGCCCGAGAGTAATTCCAGCAGGTGGTCCGGGACCTAGGTCCAGGACTAAGTCCCGAACCAATAGTTAAAATCTGCCGAGAGTACATTCAATGAATGGTCCGGGACCTTGGGTCTGGACCAAGTCCCGGACCACACCTAAATTGTTGCCAAATGTGATTTTTTGGCTTTAAATGATGGGGGATTGATGGGTAATGGTTTTAGAAGTTGTTAAGGCCTTGTTTGGTGACCTTTAAAGGCCCTAAGAAGTGTAAACAAGTTTGAGAATGTGATTAAGAAAGTTGTAAGTTTAAGGACATTAAGTTAAACCGAAATAATGGGATAACGGGGTAAGTACGGGAGTAGTAATTATGTATGTACCGTAATGCTTAGTAATAATAGAATCATTTGGCATGTAGTCATTGGTTCGAGAATAAGACTCGAGGAACAAGTGTGAACTAAAGAACAAGGGAGCACCCGGTAAAGTAAATCCCTGTGAAAGGTATGATTTCTTCATGCTCTGTATCCTAACCTGGTTACCCCGATTTGTGTGCTTATTTGATCACCTAAATAAGATAAATACACGAATCGGACTTTAATGCACTTACTTGTGCTTGTTTTATATGTGTTCTTGTTATATTGTCTTGAACATTTAGTTTGTATAATTCATGAAATGAATGGATGAGAATGAAGTGTATATGTACCTTGTAGTGTACTTGTGTAATGTATTATACCTTGGTATGGATGTGTATGTGTGTAGTGTATTATTCCTTGGTGTGGATGTGTTGACTTCTACTAATTCCTAACTACCTAACTCCTAACTTAAGTATGTGTAAATTGGAATGAGTAGAAGTCCGATATAGTTTCGGCCACGCGTGAGGATGAGGAGACACAAGAGGTTGGATCCGATTCCTGGCCTGAATCCTTTCTATGGACCAAACCCCTTAAATGGGTAGCATCCTAGATTGGTGAGCCACAGTAAAGCCCGGTGGTGGGACGGTGTAGTCCCTGCCCGGAGGTCACTACGACTTGACTTGAGTAAGTAAGTAAGTAAGTAAAGTATTGTATAAGTAATGGTCTTGGCTAGTGTAAGTCATTGACCCTGAGTAAAAGAGTAATGGCCACCCGATAAACCCGGGTGGGTAAATGAAGCTAACAAGCATTGTGTATGTATTGTATAAGCGTAATCTTGTGGAGGTAAGTATGATTGGTTGAGTTGTACTGTCTTCCTTGTATGTATTGAAATATGTGTATGTATACTTTGTGGAGTATTGTAGTATTATGAATGAAGCATGTATGTATGTATGAGTAAAATGAATTGCATGTATTCGACCAAGTGGTCAGCGTACCCTCGCTAGTACGCGGGGTATGCGGAAGTCATATGCAGCGTAAGCTGAGCCCCTTGGGGTGATGTTTTTATTGTACAGGTACCGAAGCGACTATGGTCATAGTAAGAGACCGACGGTTATGCTTAGATAGCTAGGAGTGATTTGTAGATAGTAGAGAATTGTATAAGGCTTGTAGCCTTTGATGTAGAAGTGTACCAAGGGGGTACACCATATGTATTTGGAAATCATGTAGTTGTGAGAATGGGTAGATGCTAGACTATTAATGAGTATGTACAAACTTGAAAGAAGTATTGTATTTGTATTTGGAATTGGATCTTAGTAAATTCGGTGTATTGTAATGTATTGTATTATGGAGTATTGTATTGAATGGAGCATCGTAGTACTTGGATGGTAATTGGAGTATGTATTGTAATTGTGTACTACTCGGGTATTCCGGTCCATCAGACAGATGCTGTAAGCAGTAGTAAGCCTTGTTAGTCACGTGGGTGGCTAACAGCATTGTATCACCCACCGTTGTGTAAGTATGTATCCGCTGCATGAGTATGGAAGTATGAGGAGATTGGACGGTAATGACGGTATTAGCGGTAGGGGTGTTACAAAAAGTCATAATATAGACCCGATCACACCGTACACAATACCCCCTAACCTCAAACATTAGTCAAGTTAGGAGAGCCATTTATGAGGCTTGTGGGAGATTGAATTCCAAGAAGGAAGGCAATCATACATGGGAGAGTGTTGAATCTACTATAGATATCAACTCCCATACATACGCGCGCGACCGGACATCCGGATTTCTCATCCCTCAAGTTATACATTGGTTAGAAGTTCCCTTATGGAACTTATTACATCATGACACATCACAGTGTTATAAGTCTAGTTAGACACACACAGGGGAGGTAGCACATTCACACAACACAATCCACAGTTTGCACATGAATAGCCGTAGTTAGAACGTTCCCGTGGTTTGGGACGTTTACAACCGAATACTGTTCTCTTAAGTGCTCCTAAGTTGGTTAGCTAACGGGGTTAACACTTACTCGAGTTTAGATGGTATCGGGAACAACACGTACATAAATGAATTACTGTAAACTCATTACATGCTTTATCTTATAAAGTCATAAACATCCATAAAACACACAGACACACAAGCCGAATATAACTCAACAGGACACAGGTTGCAAGAAAACCGTACCTTTCCCCATGGGATTTCCCTAACGTGGCATCTTACGCTCCTCGGATAATCCTCGAATCACTGATAACATTTCAAGTGATCCCATTAACCTCAAGACAATTAGGTATGTAAACGGTTGGTACACCCGTATATACCCTGTTGTCCCATTAATCTTAATTTTACTCATGGGGCTTTAAGTTCACCACTTTCACATTTCATTTATCACTTGTTTACACTTTTAATGACCTTTACATGTCACCAAACAAGTCCTAAACATCATCTAATACCATTCCCCATCAATCCCTATACTTTTAGAGGCTTAAAAACACATTCGAGACAATTTTTGGTCTAGTCCGGGACTTAGTCCGGACCTAAAGTCCCGGACCATTACTAGAATTCACTCTCGGCAAGTTTTCTCACTTGCTCCGGGTCTTGGTCCTGGACTAAGGACCTGGATCACTTACAAAATCGATTTTCAGCTCATTTTTAAGGGTGGTCCGGGACCTTATCCAAGGGATAGGTCCCGGACCCTGCTAAAAAGCTACTAAAACACCATTTTTCAATAGCCATTCCCACCTCAAACCTTACCCAATCTTTTCCTAATCTTTCCACAAGTTTCTAAACATGTTATAACACCATAAACATGCATTAAACCTTATTAAATCATTATCAAACTCATTGTTCAATTCTTGCTCAATTCTACAAGTTTTTCACTCTCAAATTCTACACTTTGTTTACTAGTGCACTAACAACATTCCCATGACAGCTTTTATCTCATTCTCAACCAATTTGACCATTCCAATCTTTCTTAAAAATTTGCACTTCTAATACCTAAGTTCATCCCTCATTTACCGGGTCAAACACACTAAGCTCTTTCCTAGAATTTTAAGCCACCAAAAACATCAACTTTTGCTACAGATTTTTACACCCCTCTATTTACTTCTCCAACTAACACCCCAAGGTGCTTAGCTACTCCAATTGGTCTCTCCAAACACCTAGTTCACCCAAGGTAGCATCAACTCACCAAGTCACCTAAATCTCTTAGGTTTCTACAGAAAATTCGCCATAACTTTGTTACTATACTAACACATCCAAATTCATCATCTTCATCACCTAAACCAAAATATTCATAATTTAACATCCATTCACCTAAATAAAACTCAACTAGCGAAATCCATAATGGATTCTACCAGCACACAAGGTTCAACACATTTACATAAACCTCCACAAAACACTTCAACTTAAATATCTTGGCACCTAGGCCCTTAATTCAAAATACAACTTACAATAGCACTAAACACCAAACATCATCACAAATTTTCTCTTATAATCACCAAACACATTTCCAACACAATTTTTGTTTCATTCATTTAAATTACCCAACCCACAATTTCTAAAACATTAAGATGGTCCTTAAGGTAGATTTCTTACCTTAAGCTCACATGTTTCTCTTTTACTCCTCCTTCTTCCCTCATCTTGATTTTCGGTCATGGGCATTATCCTTGCCACCACACTAGACCAATAACCACCAATAGCTAATGAGCACCAAGAGGGTACTTAAATTCTAGGATTAACCCTAGAATGCAAGGAAGGGTTTAAAGCATAAAAGGAGGGAATTACCTTCTCACTTCTAAATGAAGTGTCTTGGCAATTGAACAAGGAAAGCTCCAGCACTTCTTGAATGCCAAAAACCAGCTGGAAAAGGAGAAGAAGGAGTTCAATACATGGGAAAATCGGTCATGAAGGAACTAGAAAGAAGAAGATAATTTTGAAGCTTTTTTACCTTAAGACAACAAGGAGGTGTTCTAGCTCACAATGAACCACTTCTTTCTTCAAATGGATATTTTTCCATGGAGCTCAACTTTGGATTTTGAGGATTTTTAAAAGAGGGAAATGAAGCTCTTGATGAGGGGAACACAAATATGTTTATTTTTAGGTTTGGATCATGAAGTTGGCTTGGGCATGAGGAGGAAGAGGGCTTCCATGCGAGGGCTGGAAAAATTGCCAGAATAGGGAAGAAGAAGAGAGAATACGGTGGGGAAAGAGAAATAAAGGAGAGAGAGAGGGAGAGAGAGAGAGAGGAGGAAAGTGAGGAGAGAGGGGAGAAAAAGGTACTTTTGTACTTTTTTCCTTTTATTTTGTTCTTTTGACAAATAACTAGCTAGTTGAGTGAGGGAGAGGGAATTAAGGTACCCAATAAAACTGGCCCACACAGTTAGTGAGGGAGGGGCATTTTCGTCTTTTCACAAGAAACACTAGTAATTTTCCCTGTTTGGCACTATTCACTAACCGGGCCCGTTTTTCGGATTTTTCTCGTTTAATTAATTTTAATGGTTCTTAGGCTCCCATTAATGTTTAATTATAGTTATATGATCAACTATAATTTTTACGGGGTCATTTGACTGTTTAAATTCACGTTTTCGGGTTTTCTCGAAAAATGTGCTTTAAGACTCCATTAGCGTTTTAACCCATTATTTGGATCTATTTTCGTCGGGAATTGTTCCCACATACTATTTAGGCTTAATTAAGCCCTAAGAATCCCTATGGGATCCTAGTCGAGGTTATATACCTCCTAAGATAATTAAATACGTGTTTTTACATTTTGTGACTTTTACGCGTTTTACGCTTTCTTTTGGTATTACTTTTTTCACCAATGTTCTTAAGGACAATATAGAATAAAAAGATAAATAGTAGGGTGCCTCCTACCAAGCTGCTCGTATTTATAGTCTTTGGCTAGACTCCCGCTTCGTTATCCTGGATCAAAAATAAAGGTAGACAACAGCTTTGCCAGGAAAACGAAGTTAGCAGTTATTAAAAGCAAACCACCTGGATCAAAACAAAACGTCACCTCGGCAAATAAAATAGGAAAGTAAATACTCCACAAAACCTGGTGTTTGAGGAGGTACTGCCGGTAACGTAGTACTAGCAGAAGACCAGGTGGTGATGACTTTCCGTCCTCAAATTGGAGGATGTAAACATCCTCTTCTTGTTGTTGAGGCTTATGGAAGCAGGGTGGGAGTTGATGAGAGACTGGTGGTAGCGGTGTTCCTTCCTCAGATTCGAGGATGTAAATTTCCTCTCCTGGTTGATGAGGCTCAATAGGATAATCCTCCTCTAGCTCGCGGACTGGCTCATACAAAATATCTTTAAATTTTAATTGCTCCTCTTGTGCTGGGGATGGAGATGGAGGAGAATTGTAACTCTCAGACATTTGCTCCAACTCGGCGTCGGAGAAAAATGTCCTGATAAGTTTCTTTATCTCCTCATCAGAACTTGTAGCTTCATGAATATCTGGCTCGAATCGATCTTCGCTCCTTGGAGTCACCACTGTAATCTCTTCTAGTAGCTTGGTCTGACTTGGGAGAAATTCGTCTGGCCCTTGTGTAGATTGTTGTTCATTCTGTTTGAAGTAGTCATATCCCAACTGAGCTTCTTTGTACTGTGTATTAGCTTGGTCGACTTCCCACCAGTAAGGCTCTCAATTTGATTGTTGAGGTGGTTGATAATCCTTGACCAACCTTTGATATGAGGATATCTCCTCTTGCATGTGCGTCCATTCCAAATTAATCAACAATCTCCTCACCTCATCGTAGCCGCTCTCCATAATCAGTAACTATCCTACAAAAACAAAAATAAAAATATCAAGTAGAATAGAACTAAAAATAGAAAATAAAGACAAAAATAAAAATTAACTAAATAGAAAAACAAGTAAGAAATAAAACAGAAATACAAGAAAATTGACTAAAAGAAATAAGTAAGTAAAATTAAATGAAGCGAAAAAAGATGAAATAAAAGAAAAACTAAACAGAATTAAATTACTGGAATTTAAATGACAAGGGAATTTAAATGACAGTAATATAAATGACTAAAAAAAATTAAATGACAGTAAAATAAAGATCTGAATTTAAATGACAATTAAAATAAAGAACTGGAATTTAAAAGAACTGAAATTTAAATGAACTGAATTTAAATGACAGAAAATTTAAATAACTGAAAATTAAATGACAGAAAATTAAATGACTGAAAATTAAATGACAGAAAATTAAATGACAGAAAATTAAATGTCAGAAATTAGATTACTGAAATTTAAATGTTAGAAATTAGATTGCTGAAATTTAAATGTTAGAAGTTAGATTGCTAAATTTAAATGTTAGGAATTAGTTTACTGAAATTCAAAGGACGATGGAAACTTAAATAACTGGAATAAATGACAGGAATTAATACGTATTTAAATTGCTAGAAAGATTAAAAAACAACAAAATATAAATAAATAAAAATTAAAGAGTAGCAAAAGCTAAACAGAAAACTCAATAAAATTTAAAACTATCAATTAACCGTGCCGGAGGTCCCCGGCAACGGCGCCAAAAACTTGTTGGAGAAATATGTGACTACTTCTACAACTTAGGCAGTGTACCTATCGTTTTACGGAATAGTGGATTTGTGGGTTATCGTACTCTTGGGGACCTCGCTGTGGATAACTGATAGTGTAGTAAGTTGACTGAGATTTCTAGTAAACAGATTTTATCATTTTTTGAAAGAAAGAAGAGGTTGAAAATGTAATTAGAACAGTAATACAAACAATTAATCAAAACAGAATAAAAATAGAAACTGTAAATCTTTTTGTTTTTAAAGAAGCATCCTAGGTTGTTCTGCTCACCTATTTTATTCAATTATATCAATATAAACTTTCCCACTTTAACAATAAACTCAGGAATCTTAATTAGTTCATTGACCGGTCCTTGTACAATAAACCCTGATTAACTTAAACATCAAGCCGCAATTCTTGCCCAAGTCATTATAAATTAATCGCTTTATTATTAATTCCAATTGGAGACAGATTAACCTATAGGCGAGACACGCTTCTAGTCGTTAACCCGTTTTGACTTCCTTTGTCTAGAACCTTGTCTCAGCAACGCATTTTAACAAGAGACTACAAATATCACTTTAATAATTATACAAGAAGATTAAAGCGCATTAAGGACAAGAATCAAAATATTGCATAGATAAATTACATTGGAAAGCTTACATAACATAATTATATAAAATAGGCTCACTTCCTAACCCGGGAGGATAGGTTTATTAATCACACATAATTATACAAACATAAATAATAAGATAAACATACAGAACGAAGAAAAACGAACAAATGGGCAATCGTCTTCTTCGTAGATTTTCTGGAAAATAGCAGCGTAAGGCTATGGTGGTCGATTCTGTTGTGAACGATGGTGAGAATGAACTTCGATGAACTTTGGATTTAGGAAGGGATGATTAAAGAAGATTGAAGGAGCATGGGTTTTATAGAAGAAAGGATGAGGAAGGAGACAGGATGGAACACGCGTGAGGAAATTAAGGAGTGCGTCGGCGCCTGATATTGTTGATGGGGTAGATAGATGTGTTTGCAGGCGCCGCAAGAAAAATGGGGAAGACGGTCGGCGCGTCAATTTTCTGGATCTGGGTTGCATTTACACGCGTCCTTAATTCTTGTCCGGCCATTTATCCACGGACAACATGACTTTTATTTTCTGTCCGGCCTTTTTTACACGAACAGCCCACAGACATTTCTTTCTTGTCCGGCCTAATTTCCACGGACATACTTCTGTCCTTGTTTCTGTCCTTGCTTATTTCCCCGGACATGTAATGTATGTCCTTGTTTCTGTCCTGCCTTTTTTCCGCGGACAGGCCTCAATTTTGACGCGTCCGAACCAGTGTCCGGACTATCCTGGTTCGAACGTTTCGATCTTATATGGAGAAATGCGTCCTTGTTTTGTGTCCTGCCTTATTTGGGTGGACATGCCACAGACGTCACTCTGGACGAGTCCGAACCAGTGTCCGGACCAGACTAGTTCGGACGAAAATTGGTTTGCTTCTAAAATATTCGTTTCAGCTCCGATTTAAGATCCGTTTACGCCTATGCGTTTGTCTCTTCGTCTACTTTGCTCCTAGCTTGGTTTTCCTCATGTTTAACCAATAAATTTGTGAGATAACCAATAAAACATAAACTAGAGGAAAACTAACCAAAGTGGAGAAATGAGCAAGAAAAGTGCTAATATAATATATGAAATACACCCATAAAACATGCTCATTTCTACACTTATCACACCCCCACACTTATCTTTTGCTTGTCCTCAAGCAAATCTTTTTGACATAATATTTAAACAAGTTAAACAGACAATAATCAAGTAAGGAGAGCACGGAAGAGGTAATTGCCAATCTTTTCAGATTTTAAAAAGGGTACTAATAACATTAAATTACTTAAATATATTTCTCCGTTTCTGAGAATAACCCTGAAGTCCTACAAAAGAAAGAGAAGCAGTACCATGAGAATTCTGCTTTTAACCCTGAGCCAATCCATCATTTTCTTTCATATTTCCTTGAACGACATGGGGCATGAAGTAAAATATTATTCCATTATACCTTTCAATGCCACATACTCATGATCCATAATGAAGAAGTTTTTATTATTTTGGTGCAGAATGCAAAGATACTTCAATTTTGAAGTTCATTTTTCTTTTACCTCAAACTTTTCTCTCCACCCTTGTAGCGGTTTTGGGTCTACTATCCCAGATACCGAGTACCTTAGGTAGTCGGGTGATGAAGCACCCCTAAGAACTTAATAACCGAGTGGACGAGGCCTGTTTAGGATCAGAATATGCCTGTCTGGATCAGAGGAGTACCTTGCCTTGTTCTTTTCCACCGTTTCATTCCAATTCAAATTCAGGCTCAAAGTTAAAACAAAATTCAAATGATAATTTTCTCATAATTTTTTTTTGTGTACCCTTTAAACCTGTTAATACCGGCATTACTCCCTCTATGGCTCCTTTTTTTATTATTAATCACTTAACAAATTTAAACACAGTGTCGAAAAAGAGGAGAACTTAAGAGCAAGCTTTTGATTATTATCTCTCCCCTACACTTGAACCAAAGCAATGCCCTCATTGCATAGAAAGAATTAAAATAACAGGGCACGGAAACTACCTGGGTAATGATCACAAAGCAAAAGCAATATGAAATTTTGAAAATTTAAAGAGCAGGGTATAGATAGTGTACTCCCCAGAGTGTTGCAGAGTATGTAGAGTAGCTCCCCCACACTTGAGTTCAGCTGTAGGAATGTGCAAGATGTTCCTGTAATGAATATTCTAAACAGTCAGAAGAACTCAAATTAATTCTCCTCGTTCTCTCTCCTCTCTTTTTTTATTTTTACTATATATCATTCAACATAAAATAAGATACAAAATATAAGCACAATATAGAATAAAAAGATAGATAGTAGGGTGCCTCCTACCAAGCTGCCTGTATTTATAGTCTTTGGCTAGACTCCCGCTTCGTTATCCTGGATCAAAAATAAAGGTAGACAACAGCTTTGCCAGGAAAACGAAGTTAGCAGTTATTAAAAGCAAACCACCAGGATCAAAACAAAACGTCACCTCGGCAATAAAATAGGAAAGTAAATACTCCACAAAACCTGGTGTTTGAGGAGGTACTGCCGGTAACGTAGTTTTAGCAGAAGACCAGGTGGTGATGACTTTCCTTCCTCAAATTGGAGGATGTAAACATCCTCTTCTTGTTGTTGAGGCTTATGGAGGCAGGGTGGGAGTTGATGAGAGACTGGTGGTAGCGGTGTTCCTTCCTCAGATTCGAGGATGTAAATTTCCTCTCCTGGTTGATGAGGCTCAATAGGATAATCCTCCTCTAGCTCGCGGACTGGCTCATACAAAATATCTTTAAATTTTAATTGCTCCTCTTGTGCTGGGGATGGAGATGGAGGAATTGTAACTCTCAGACATTTGCTCCAACTCGGCGTCGGAGAAAAATGTCCTGATAAGTTTCTTTATCTCCTCATCAGAACTTGTAGCTTCATGAATATCTGGCTCGAATCGATCTTCGCTCCTTGGAGTCACCACTGTAATCTCTTCTAGTAGCTTGGTCTGACTTGGGAAATTCGTCTGGCCCTTGTGTAGATTGTTGTTCATTTGTTTGAAGTAGTCATATCCCAACTGAGCTTCTTTGTACTGTGTATTAGCTTGGTCGACTTCCCACCAGTAAGGCTCTCGATTTGATTGTTGAGGTGGTTGATAATCCTTGACCAACCTTTGATATGAGGATATCTCCTCTTGCATGTGCGTTCATTCCAAATTAATCAACAATCTTCTCACCTCATCGTAGCCGCTCTCCATAATCAGTAACTATCCTACAAAAACAAAACTAAAAATACCAAGTAGAATAGAACTAAAAATAGAAAATAAACACAAAAATAAAAATTAACTAAATAGAAAAACAAGTAAGAAATAAAACAGAAATACAAGAAAATTGACTAAAAGAAATAAGTAAGTAAAATTAAATGAAGCGAAAAAAGATGAAATAAAAGAAAAACTAAACAGAATTAAATTACTGGAATTTAAATGGCAAGGGAATTTAAATGACGGTAATATAAATGGCTAAAAAAATTAAGTGACAGTAAAATAAAGATCTGAATTTAAATGACAATTAAAATAAAGAACTGGAATTTAAAAGAACTAAAATTTAAATGAACTGAATTTAAATGACAGAAAATTTAAATAACTGAAAATTAAATGACAGAAAATTAAATGACTGAAAATTAAATGACAGAAAATTAAATGACAGAAAATTAAATGACAGAAAATTAAATGTCAGAAATTAGATTACTGAAATTTAAATGTTAGAAATTAGATTTCTGAAATTTAAATGTTAGAAGTTAGATTGCTGAAATTTAAATGTTAGGAATTAGTTTACTGAAATTCAAAGGACGATGGAAACTTAAATAACTGGGAAATAAATGACAGGAATTAATACGTTATTTAAATTGCTAGAAAGATTAAATAACAACAAAAATAATAGAAATAAAAATTAAAGAGTAGCAAAAGCTAAACAGAAAACTCAATAAAATTTAAAACTATCAATTAACCGTGTCGGAGGTCCCGGCAACGGCGCCAAAAACTTGTTGGAGAAATATGTGACTACTTCTACAACTTAGGCAGTGTACCTATCGTTTTACGGAATAGTGGATTTGTGGGTTATCGTACTCTTGGGGACCTCGCTGTGGATAACTGATAGTGTAGTAAGTTGACTGAGATTTCTAGTAAACAGATTTTATCATTTTTTTGAAAGAAAGAAGAGGTTGAAAATGTAATTAGAACAGTAATACAAACAATTAATCAAAACAGAATAAAAGTAGAAACTGTAAATCTTTTTGTTTTTAAAGAAGCATCCTGGGTTGTTCTGCTCACCTATTTTATTCAATTATATCAATATAAACTTTCCCACTTTAACGATAAACTCAGGAATCTTAATTAGTTCATTGACCGATCCTTGTACAATAAACCCTGATTAACTTAAACATCAAGCCGCAATTCTTGCCCAAGTCATTATAAATTAATCCTTTATTATTCCTATTGGAGACAGATTAACCTATAGGCGAGACACGCTTCTAGTCGTTAACCCGTTTTGACTTCCTTTGTCTAGAACCTTGTCTCAACAACGCATTTTAACAAGAGACTACAGATATCACTTTAATAATTGTACAAGAAGATTAAAGCGCATTAAGGACAAGAATCAAAATATTGCATAGATAAATTACATGGAAAGCTTACATAACATAATTATATAAAATAGGCTCGCTTCCTAACCCGGGAGGATAGGTTATTAATCACACATAATTATACAAACATAAATAATAAGATAAACATACAGAACGAAGAAAAACGAACAAATGGGCAATCATCTTCTTTGTAGATTTTCAGGAAAATAGCAGCGTAAGGCTATGGTGGTCGATTCTGTTGTGAACGATGGTGAGAATGAACTTCGATGAACTTTGGATTTAGGAAGGGATGATTAAAGAAGATTGAAGGAGCGTGGGTTTTATAGAAGAAACGATGAGGAAGGAGACAGGCTGGAACACGCGTGAGGAAATTAAGGAGTGCGCCGGCACCTGATATTGTTGATGGGGTAGATAGATGTGTTTGCAGGCGCCACAAGAAAAATGGGGAAGACGGTTGGCGTGTCAATTTTCTGGATCTGGGTTGCATTTACACGCGTCCTTGTTTCTTGTCCGGCCATTTATCCACGGACAACATGGCTTTTATTTTCTGTCCGGCCTTTTTTACACGAACAGGCCACGGACATTTCTTTCTTGTCCGGCCTAATTTCCACGGACATACTTCTGTCCTTGTTTCTGTCCTTGCTTATTTCCCCGGACATGTAATGTACGTCCTTGTTTCTGTCCTGCCTTTTTTCCACGGGCAGGCTTCAATTTTGACGCGTCCAAACTAGTGTCCGGACCATCCTGGTTCGAACGTTTCGATCTTATGCGGAGAAACGCCTCCATGTTTTGTGTCCTGCCTTATTTGGGCGGACATGCCACAGACGTCACTCTGGACGTGTCCGAACCAGTGTCCGGACCAGACTGGTTCAGACGAAAATTGGTTTGTTTCTAAAATATTCGTTTCAGCTCCGATTTAAGATCCGTTTGCGCCTATGCGTTCGTCTCTTCGTCTACTTTGCTCCTAGCTTTGTTTTCTTCATTTTTAACCAATAAATTTGTGAGATAACCAATAAAACATAAACTAGAGGAAAACTAACCAAAGTGGAGAAATGAGCAAGAAAAGTGCTAATATAATATATGAAATACACCCATAAAACATGCTCATTTCTACACTTATCACACCCCCACACTTATCTTTTGCTTGTCCTCAAGCAAATCTTTTTGACATAATGTTTAAACAAGTTAAACAGACAATAATCAAGTAAGGAGAGCACGGAAGAGGTAATTGCCAATCTTTTCAGATTTTAAAAAGGGTACTAATAACATTAAATTACTTAAATATATTTCTCCGTTTCTGAGAATAACCCTGAAGTCCTACAAAAGAAAGAGAAGCAGTACCATGAGAATTCTGCTTTTAACCCTGAGCCAATCCATCATTTTCTTTCACATTTCCTTGAACGACATGGGGCATGAAGTAAAATCTTATTCCATTATACCTTTCAATGCCACATACTCATGATCCATAATGAAGAAGTTTTTTTTTTGGTGCAGAATGCAAAGATACTTCAATTTTGAAGTTCATTTTTCTTTTACCTCAGACTTTTCTCTCCACCCTTGTCGCGGTTTTGGGTCTACTATCCCAGATACCGAGTACCTTAGGTAGCCGGGTGATGAAGCACCCCTAAGAACTTAATAACCGAGTGGACGAGGCCTGTTTAGGATCAGAATATGCCTGTCTGGATCAGAGGAGTACCTTGCCTTGTTCTTTTCCACCGTTTCATTCCAATTCAAATACAGGCTCAAAGTTAAAACCAAATTCAAATGATAATTTTCTCATAATTTTTTTTGTGTACTCTTTAAACCTGTTAATACCGGCATTACTCCCTCTATGGCTCCTTTTTTTATTATTAATCACTTAACAAATTTAAACACAGTGTCGAAAAAGATGAGAACTTAAGAGCAAGCTTTTGATTATTATCTCTCCCCTACACTTGAATCAAAGCAATGCCCTCATTGCATAGAAAGAATTAAAATAACAGGGCACGCAAACTACCTGGGTAATGATCACAAAGCAAAAGCAATATGAAATTTTGAAAATTTAAAGAGCAGGGTATAGATAGTGTACTCCCTAGAGTGTTGAAGAGTATGTAGAGTAGCTCCCCCACACTTGAGTTCAGCTGTAGGAATGTGCAAGATGTTCCTGTAATGAATATTCTAAACAGCCAGAAGAACTCAAATTAATTCTCCTCGTTCTCTCTCCACTCTTTTTTTATTTTTACTATATATCGTTCAACATAAAATAAGATACAAAATATAAGCACAATATAGAATAAAAAGATAGATAGTAGGGTGCCTCCTACCAAGCTGTCTGTATTTATAGTCTTTGGCTAGACTCCCGCTTCATTATCCTGGATCAAAAATAAAGGTAGACAACAGCTTTGCCAGGAAAACGAAGTTAGCAGTTATTAAAAGCAAACCACCTGGATCAAAACAAAACGTCACCTCGGCAAATAAAATAGGAAAGTAAATACTCCACAAAACCTGGTGTTTGAGGAGGTACTGCCGGTAACGTAGTTCTAGCAGAAGACCAGGTGGTGATGACTTTCCTTCCTCAAATTTGAGGATGTAAACATCCTCTTCTTGTTGTTGAGGCTTATGGAGGCAGGGTGGGAGTTGATGAGAGACTGGTGGTAGCGGTGTTCCTTCCTCAGATTCGAGGATGTAAATTTCCTCTCCTGGTTGATGAGGCTCAATAGGATAATCCTCCTCTAGCTCGCGGACTGGCTCATACAAAATATCTTTAAATTTTAATTGCTCCTCTTGTGCTGGGGATGGAGATGGAGGAGAATTGTAACTCTCAGACATTTGCTCCAACTCGGCGTCGGAGAAAAATGTCTTGATAAGTTTCTTTATCTCCTCATCAGAACTTGTAGCTTCATGAATATCTGGCTCGAATCGATCTTCGCTCCTTGGAGTCACCACTGTAATCTCTTCTAGTAGCTTGGTCTGACTTGGGAGAAATTCGTCTGGCCCTTGTGTAGATTGTTGTTCATTTGTTTGAAGTAGTCATATCCCAACTGAGCTTCTTTGTACTGTGTATTAGCTTGGTCGACTTCCCACCAGTAAGGCTCTCGATTTGCTTGTTGAGGTGGTTGATAATCCTTGACCAACCTTTGATATGAGGATATCTCCTCTTGCATGTGCGTCCATTCCAAATTAATCAACAATCTTCTCACCTCATCGTAGCCGCTCTCCATAATCAGTAACTATCCTACAAAAACAAAACTAAAAATACCAAGTAGAATAGAACTAAAAATAGAAAATAAACACAAAAATAAAAATTAACTAAATAGAAAAACAAGTAAGAAATAAAACAGAAATACAAGAAAATTTACTAAATGAAATAAGTAAGTAAAATTAAATGAAGCGAAAAAAGATGAAATAAAAGAAAAACTAAACAGAATTAAATTACAGGAATTTAAATGACGGTAATATAAATGACTAAAAAAAATTAAATGACAGTAAAATAAAGATCTGAATTTAAATGACAATTAAAATAAAGAACTGGAATTTAAAAGAACTGAAATTTAAATGAACTGAATTTAAATGACAGAAAATTTAAATAACTGAAAATTAAATGACAGAAAATTAAATGACTGAAAATTAAATGATAGAAAATTAAATGACAGAAAATTAAATGACTGAAAATTAAATAACTGAAATTTAAATGTTAGAAATTAGATTGCTGAAATTTAAATGTTAGAAGTTAGATTGCTGAAATTTAAATGTTAGGAATTAGTTTACTGAAATTCAAAGGACGATGGAAACTTAAATAACTGGGAAATAAATGACAGGAATTAATACGATATTTAAATTGCTAGAAAGATTAAATAACAACAAAAATAATAGAAATAAAAATTAAAGAGTAGCAAAAGCTAAACAGAAAACTCAATAAAATTTAAAACTATCAATTAACCATGCCGGAGGTCCCCGGCAACGGCGCCAAAAACTTGTTGGAGAAATATGTGACTACTTCTACAACTTAGGCAGTGTACCTATCGTTTTACGGAATAGTGGATTTGTGGTTATCGTACTCTTGGGGACCTCGCTGTGGATAACTGATAGTGTAGTAAGTTGACTGAGATTTCTAGTAAACAGATTTTATCATTTTTTGAATGAAAGAAGAGGTTGAAAATGTAATTAGAACGGTAATACAAACAATTAATCAAAACAGAATAAAAATAGAAACTGTAAATCTTTTTGTTTTTAAAGAAGCATCCTGGGTTGTTCTGCTCACCTATTTTATTCAATTATATCAATATAAACTTTCCCACTTTAACAATAAACTCAGGAATCTTAATTAGTTCATTGACCGGTCCTTGTACAATAAACCCTGATTAACTTAAACATCAAGCCGCAATTCTTGCCCAAGTCATTATAAATTAATCGCTTTATTATTAATTCCTATTGGAGACAGATTAACCTATAGGCGAGACACGCTTCTAGTCGTTAACCCGTTTTGACTTCCTTTGTCTAGAACCTTGTCTCAGCAACGCATTTTAACAAGAGACAACAAATATCACTTTAATAATTGTACAAGAAGATTAAAGCGCATTAAGGACAAGAATCAAAATATTGCATAGATAAATTAAAGTGGAAAGCTTACATAACATAATTATATAAAATAGGCTCACTTCCTAACCCAGGAGGATAGGTTTATTAATCACACATAATTATACAAACATAAATAATAAGATAAACATACAGAACGAAGAAAAACGAACAAATGGGCAATCGTCTTCTTCGTAGATTTTCTGGAAAATAGCAGCGTAAGGCTATGGTGGTCGATTCTGTTGTGAACGATGGTGAGAATGAACTTCGATGAACTTTGGATTTAGGAAGGGATGATTAAAGAAGATTGAAGGAGCGTGGGTTTTATAGAAGAAAGGATGAGGAAGGAGACAGGCTAGAACACGCGTGGGGAAATTAAGGAGTGCGCCGGCGCCTGATATTGTTGATGGGGTAGATAGATGTGTTTGCAGGCGCCGCAAGAAAAATGGGGAAGACGGTCGCCGCGTTAATTTTCTGGATCTGGGTTGCATTTAGACGCGTCCTTGTTTATTGTCCGGCCATTTATCCACGGACAACATGGCTTTTATTTTCTGTCCGGCCTTATTTACACGAACAGGCCACGGACATTTCTTTCTTGTCTGGCCTAATTTCCACGGACATACTTCTATCCTTGTTTTGTCCTTGCTTATTTCCCCGGACATGTAATGTATGTCCTTGTTTATGTCCTGCCTTTTTTCCGCGAACAGGCCTCAATTTTGACGCGTCCGAACCAGTGTCCGGACTATCCTGGTTCGAACGTTTCGATCTTATGCGGAGAAACGCGTCCTTGTTTTGTGTCCTGCCTTATTTGGGCGGACATGCCACGACGTCACTCTGGACGTGTCCGAACTAGTGTCCGGACCAGACTAGTTCGGACGAAAATTGGTTTGCTTCTAAAATATTCGTTTCAGCTCCGATTTAAGATCCGTTTGCGCCTATGCGTTCGTCTCTTCGTCTACTTTGCTCCTAGCTTGGTTTTCCTCATGTTTAACCAATAAATTTGTGAGATAACCAATAAAACATAAACTAGAGGAAAACTAACCAAAGTGGAGAAATGAGCAAGAAAAGTGCTAATATAATATATGAAATACACCCATAAAACATGCTCATTTCTACACTTATCACACCCCCACACTTATCTTTTGCTTGTCCTCAAGCAAATCTTTTTGACATAATGTTTAAACAAGTTAAACAGACAATAATCAAGTAAGGAGAGCACGGAAGGGGTAATTGCCAATCTTTTCCGATTTTAAAAAGGGTACTAATAACATTAAATTACTTAAATATATTTCTCCGTTTCTGAGAATAACCCTGAAGTCCTACAAAAGAAAGAGAAGCAGTACCATGAGAATTCTGCTTTTAACCCTGAGCCAATCCATCATTTTCTTTCACATTTCCTTGAACGACATGGGGCATGAAGTAAAATCTTATTCCATTATACCTTTCAATGCCACATACTCATGATCCATAATGAAGAAGTTTTTATCATTTTGGTGCAGAATGCAAAGATACTTCAATTTTGAAGTTCATTTTTCTTTTACCTCAGACTTTTCTCTCCACCCTTGTAGCGGTTTTGGGTCTACTATCCCAGATACCAAGTACCTTAGGTAGCCGGGTGATGAAGCACCCCTAAGAACTTAATAACCAAGTGGACGAGGCCTGTTTAGGATCAGAATATGCCTGTCTGGATCAGAGGAGTACCTTGCCTTGTTCTTTTCCACCGTTTCATTCCAATTCAAATCCAGGCTCAAAGTTAAAACAAAATTCAAATGATAATTTTCTCATAATTTTTTTTTGTGTACCCTTTAAACCTGTTAATACCGGCATTACACCCTCTATGGCTCCTTTTTTGATTATTAATCACTTAACAAATTTAAACACAGTGTCGAAAAAGAGGAGAACTTAAGAGCAAGCTTTTGATTATTATCTCTCCCCTACACTTGAACCAAAGCAATGCCCTCATTGCATAGAAAGAATTAAAATAACAGGGCACGCAAACTACCTGGGTAATGATCACAAAGCAAAAGCAATATGAAATTTTGAAAATTTAAAGAGCAGGGTATAGATAGTGTACTCCCTAGAGTGTTGCAGAGTATGTAGAGTAGCTCCCCCACACTTGAGTTCAGCTGTAGGAATGTGCAAGATGTTCCTGTAATGAATATTCTAAACAGCCAGAAGAACTCAAATTAATTCTCCTCATTCTCTCTCCTCTCTTTTTTTATTTTTACTATATATCGTTCAACATAAAATAAGATACAAAATATAAGCACAATATAAAATAAAAAGATAGATAGTAGGGTGCCTCCTACCAAGCTGCCCGTATTTATAGTCTTTGGCTAGACTCCCGCTTCGTTATCCTGGATCAAAAATAAAGGTAGACAACAGCTTTGCCAGGAAAACGAAGTTAGCAGTTATTAAAAGCAAACCACCTGCATCAAAACAAAATGTCACCTCGGCAAATAAAATAGGAAAGTAAATACTCCACAAAACCTGGTGTTTGAGGAGGTACTGCCGGTAACGTAGTTCTAGTAGAATACCAGGTGGTGATGACTTTCCTTCCTCAAATTGGAGGATGTAAACATCCTCTTCTTGTTGTTGAGGCTTATGGAGGCAGGGTGGGAGTTGATGAGAGACTGTTGGTAGCGGTGTTCCTTCCTCAGATTCGAGGATGTAAATTTCCTCTCCTGGTTGATGAGGCTCAATAGGATAATCCTCCTCTAGCTCGCGGACTGGCTCATACAAAATATCTTTAAATTTTAATTGCTCCTCTTGTGCTGGGGATGGAGATGGAGGAGAATTGTAACTCTCAGACATTTGCTCCAACTCGGCGTCGGAGAAAAATGTCCTGATAAGTTTCTTTATCTCCTCATCAGAACTTGTAGCTTCATGAATATCTGGCTCGAATCGATCTTCGCTCCTTGGAGTCACCACTGTAATCTCTTCTAGTAGCTTGGTCTGACTTGGGAGAAATTCGTCTGGCCCTTGTGTAGATTGTTGTTATTTGTTTGAAGTAGTCATATCCCAACTGAGCTTCTTTGTACTGTGTATTAGCTTGGTCGACTTCCCACCAGTAAGGCTCTCGATTTGATTGTTGAGGTGGTTGATAATCCTTGACCAACCTTTGATATGAGGATATCTCCTCTTGCATGTGCGTCCATTCCAAATTAATCAACAATCTTCTCACCTCATCGTAGCCGCTCTCCATAATCAGTAACTATCCTACAAAAACAAAAATAAAAATACCAAGTAGAATAGAACTAAAAATAGAAAATAAACACAAAAATAAAAATTAACTAAATAGAAAAACAAGTAAGAAATAAAACAGAAATACAAGAAAATTGACTAAAAGAAATAAGTAAGTAAAATTAAATGAAGCGAAAAAAGATGAAATAAAAGAAAAACTAAACAGAATTAAATTACTGGAATTTAAATGACAAGGGAATTTAAATGACAGTAATATAAATGACTAAAAAAATTAAATGACAGTAAAATAAAGATCTGAATTTAAATGACAATTAAAATAAAGAACTGGAATTTAAAAGAACTGAAATTTAAATGAACTGAATTTAAATGACAGAAAATTTAAATAACTGAAAATTAAATGACAGAAAATTAAATGACTGAAAATTAAATGACAGAAAATTAAATGTCAGAAATTAGATTACTGAAATTTAAATGTTAGAAATTAGATTGCGGAAATTTAAATGTTAGAAATTAGATTGCTGAAATTTAAATGTTAGGAATTAGTTTACTGAAATTCAAAGGACGATGGAAACTTAAATAACTGGGAAATAAATGACAGGTATTAATACGTTATTTAAATTGCTAGAAAGATTAAATAACAACAAAAATAATAGAAATAAAAATTAAAGAGTAGCAAAAGCTAAACAGAAAACTCAATAAAATTTAAAACTATCAATTAACCGTGTCGGAGGTCCCGGCAACGGCGCCAAAAACTTGTTGGAGAAATATGTGACTACTTCTACAACTTAGGCAGTGTACCTATCGTTTTACGGATTAGTGGATTTGTGGGTTATCGTACTCTTGGGGACCTCGCTGTGGATAACTGATAGTGTAGTAAGTTGACTGAGATTTCTAGTAAACAGATTTTATCATTTTTTTGAAAGAAAGAAGAGGTTGAAAATGTAATTAGAACAGTAATACAAACAATTAATCAAAACAGAATAAAAGTAGAAACTATAAATCTTTTTGTTTTTAAAGAAGCATCCTGGGTTGTTCTGCTCACCTATTTTATTCAATTATATCAATATAAACTTTCCCGCTTTAACGATAAACTCAGGAATCTTAATTAGTTCATTGACCGGTCCTTGTACAATAAACCCTGATTAACTTAAACATCAAGCCGCAATTCTTGCCCAAGTCATTATAAATTAATCGCTTTATTATTAATTCCTGTTGGAGACAGATTAACCTATAGGCGAGACACGCTTCTAGTCGTTAACCCGTTTTGACTTCCTTTGTCTAGAACCTTGTCTCAGCAACGCATTTTAACAAGAGACTACAGATATCACTTTAATAATTGTACAAGAAGATTAAAGCGCATTAAGGACAAGAATCAAAATATTGCATAGATAAATTACAGTGGAAAGCTTACATAACATAATTATATAAAATAGGCTCGCTTCCTAACCCGGGAGGATAGGTTTATTAATCACACATAATTATACAAACATAAATAATAAGATAAACATACAGAACGAAGAAAAACGAACAAATGGGCAATCGTCTTCTTTGTAGATTTTCTGGAAAATAGCAGCGTAAGGCTATGGTGGTCGATTCTGTTGTGAACGATGGTGAGAATGAACTTCGATGAACTTTGGATTTAGGAAGGGATGATTAAAGAAGATTGAAGGAGCGTGGGTTTTATAGAAGAAAGGATGAGGAAGGAGACAGGCTGGAACACGCGTGAGGAAATTAAGGAGTGCGCCGGCACCTGATATTGTTGATGGGGTAGATAGATGTGTTTGCAGGCGCCGCAAGAAGAATGGGGAAGACGGTCGGCGCGTCAATTTTCTGGATCTGGGTTGCATTTACACGCGTCCTTGTTTCTTGTCGGCCATTTATCCACGGACAGCATGGCTTTTATTTTCTGTACGGCCTTTTTTACACGAACAGGCCACGGACATTTCTTTCTTGTCCGGCCTAATTTCCACGGACATACTTCTGTCCTTGTTTCTGTCCTTGCTTATTTCCCCGGACATGTAATGTATGTCCTTGTTTTTGTCCTGCCTTTTTTCCACGGACAGGCCTCAATTTTGACGCGTCTGAACCAGTGTCCGGACCATCCTGGTTCGAACGTTTCGATCTTATGCGGAGAAACGCGTCCTTGTTTTATGTCCTGCCTTATTTGGGCGGACATGCCACGGACGTCACTCTGGACGTGTCCGAACCAGTGTCCGGACCAGACTGGTTCGGACAAAAATTGGTTTGCTTCTAAAATATTCGTTTCAGCTCCGATTTATGATCCGTTTGCGCCTATGCGTTCGTCTCTTCGTCCACTTTGCTCCTAGATTGGTTTTCCTCATTTTTAACCAATAAATTTGTGAGATAACCAATAAAACATAAACTAGAGGAAAACTAACCAAAGTGGAGAAATGAGCAAGAAAAGTGCTAATATAATATATGAAATACACCCATAAAACATGCTCATTTCTACACTTATCACACCCCCACACTTATCTTTTGCTTGTCCTCAAGCAAATCTTTTTGACATAATGTTTAAACAAGTTAAACAGACAATAATCAAGTAAGGAGAGCACGGAAGAGGTAATTGCCAATCTTTTTAGATTTTAAAAAGGGTACTAATAACATTAAATTACTTAAATATATTTCTCCGTTTCTGAGAATAACCCTGAAGTCCTACAAAAGAAAGAGAAGCAGTACCATGAGAATTCTGCTTTTAACCCTGAGCCAATCCATCATTTTCTTTCACATTTCCTTGAACGACATGGGGCATGAAGTAAAATCTTATTCCATTATACCTTTCAATGCCACATACTCATGATCCATAATGAAGAAGTTTTTATCATTTTGGTGCAGAATGCAAAGATACTTCAATTTTGAAGTTCATTTTTCTTTTACCTCAGACTTTTCTCTCCACCCTTGTAGCAGTTTTGGGTCTACTATCCCAGATACCGAGTACCTTAGGTAGCCGGGTGATGAAGCACCCCTAAGAACTTAATAACCGAGTGGACGAGGCCTGTTTAGGATCAGAATATGCCTGTCTGGATCAGAGGAGTACCTTGCCTTGTTCTTTTCCACCGTTTCATTCCAATTCAAATCCAGGATCAAAGTTAAAACAAAATTCAAATGATAATTTTCTCATAATTTTTTTTGTGTACCCTTTAAACCTGTTAATACCGGCATTACTCCCTCTATGGCTCCTTCTTTGATTATTAATAACTTAACAAATTTAAACACAGTGTCAAAAAAGAGGAGAACTTAAGAGCAAACTTTTGATTATTATCTCTCCCCTACACTTGAACCAAAGCAATGCCCTCATTGCATAGAAAGAATTAAAATAACAGGGCACGCAAACTAGCTGAGTAATGATCACAAAGCAAAAGCAATATGAAATTTTGAAAATTTAAAGAGCAGGGTATAGATAGTGTACTCCCCAGAGTGTTGCAGAGTATGTAGAGTAGCTCCCCCACACTTGAGTTCAGCTGTAGGAATGTGCAAGATGTTCCTGTAATGAATATTCTAAACAGCCAGAAGAACTCAAATTAATTCTCCTCGTTCTCTCTCCTCCCTTTTTTTATTTTTACTATATATCGTTCAACATAAAATAAGATACAAAATATAAGCACAATATAGAATAAAAAGATAGATAGTAGGGTGCCTCCTACCAAGTTGCCCGTATTTATAGTCTTTAGCTAGACTCCCGTTTCGTTATCCTGGATCAAAAATAAAGGTAGACAACAGCTTTGCCAGGAAAACGAAGTTAGCAGTTATTAAAAGCAAACCACCTGGATCAAAACAAAACGTCACCTCGGCAAATAAAATAGGAAAGTAAATACTCCACAAAACCTGGTGTTTGAGGAGGTACTGCCGGTAACGTAGTTCTAGCAGAAGACCAGGTGGTGATGACTTTCCTTCCTCAAATTGGAGGATGTAAACATCCTCTTCTTGTTGTTGAGGCTTATGGAGGCAGGGTGGGAGTTGATGAGAGACTGGTGGTAGTGGTGTTCCTTCCTCAGATCGAGGATGTAAATTTCCTCTCCTGGTTGATGAGGCTCAATAGGATAATCCTCCTCTAGCTCGCGGACTGGCTCATACAAAATATCTTTAAATTTTAATTGCTCATCTTGTGCTGGGGATGGAGATGGAGGAGAATTGTAACTCTCAGACATTGGCTCCAACTCGGCGTCGGAGAAAAATGTCCTGATAAGTTTCTTTATCTCCTCATCAGAACTTGTAGCTTCATGAATATCTGGCTCGAATCGATCTTCGCTCCTTGGAGTCACCACTGTAATCTCTTCTAGTAGCTTGGTCTGACTTAGGAGAAATTCGTCTGGCCCTTGTGTAGATTGTTGTTCATTCTGTTTGAAGTAGTCATATCCCAACTGAGCTTCTTTGTACTGTGTATTAGCTTGGTCGACTTCCCACCAGTAAGGCTCTCGATTTGATTGTTGAGGTGGTTGATAATCCTTGACCAACCTTTGATACGAGGATATCTCCTCTTGCATGTACGTCCATTCCAAATTAATCAACAATCTTCTCACCTCATCGTAGCCGCTCTCCATAATCAGTAACTATCCTACAAAAACAAAAATAAAAATACCAAGTAGAATAGAACTAAAAATAGAAAATAAACACAAAAATAAAAATTAACTAAATAGAAAAACAAGTAAGAAATAAAACAGAAATACAAGAAAATTGACTAAAAGAAATAAGTAAGTAAAATTAAATGAAGCGAAAAAAGATGAAATAAAAGAAAAACTAAACAGAATTAAATTACTGGAATTTAAATGACAAGGGAATTTAAATGACAGTAATATAAATGACTAAAAAAAATTAAATGACAGTAAAATAAAGAAGTGAATTTAAATGACAATTAAAATAAAGAACTGGAATTTAAAAGAACTGAAATTTAAATGAACTGAATTTAAATGACAGAAAATTTAAATAACTGAAAATTAATGACAGAAATTAAATGACTGAAAATTAAATGACAGAAAATTAAATGACAGAAAATTAAATGTCAGAAATTAGATTACTGAAATTTAAATGTTAGAATTTAGATTGCTGAAATTTAAATGTTAGAAGTTAGATTGCTGAAATTTAAATGTTAGGAATTAGTTTACTGAAATTCAAAGGACGATGGAAACTTAAATAACTGGGAAATAAATGACAGGAATTAATACGATATTTAAATTGCTAGAAAGATTAAATAACAACAAAAATAATAGAAATAAAAATTAAAGAGTAGCAAAAGCTAAACAGAAAACTCAATAAAATTTAAAACTATCAATTAACCGTGTCCGAGGTCCCCGGCAACGGCGCCAAAAACTTGTTGGAGAAATATGTGACTACTTCTACAACTTAGGCAGTGTACCTATCGTTTTACGGAATAGTGGATTTGTGGGTTATCGTACTCTTAGGGACCTCGCTGTGGATAACTGATAGTGTAGTAAGTTGACTGAGATTTCTAGTAAACAGATTTTATCATTTTTTGAAAGAAAGAAGAGGTTGAAGATGTAATTAGAACAGTAATACAAACAATCAATCAAAACAGAATAAAAATAGAAACTGTAACACCCCTGCCATTAATACAATGCTTACCGTCCAATCTCCTTACACATCAGATACACGCAGCGGATACATACTTACATACAGTGGGTGATACAATGCCGTTAGTCACCCACGTGACTAACAAGGTTACTACTTCTACATACAGCATCGGTCTGATGGACCGGAATCCCGAGTACTACACATCTATATTACATACTCCATTCATCAATCAAATACAACAATGCTCCATTCGACACTTACTCCTCCATAATCCATACTATGCAATATACTTAACCGAGTCTACTAGGATCCTTGTACGGTTATAATATCTCTTCCAAGTTCATACATACTCACTAAGAGTCCACATCTACCCATTCCTGACAACCACTTACTTTCTAAGTACAAGGGTGTACCTCCGGTCTCTTATCTTGACCATATTCGCTTCAGGTACCTGCACACTAAAAACGTTCCCCTTAGGGGGTCAGCTTTCGCTGCACATGATAACCGCATACCCCGCGTACTAGTGAGGGTACGCCGACCACTTGGTCGAATACATGCAGTTCATTTTCATTCAAACATACATGCATACATGCTCTTATACACAATATTACAATACATTACGCAAGACATACGCACATACATACACTTCATTACATACAAGGAATACAATATAACCATCCAATACATACTTACCTTCTTCCGAATGCACATGCTCATTACATACACAATATACAGTACTTGTTAGCTTCATTGGTCCACCCGGGTTAATCGGGTGGAGATTACTCTTTTACTCGTTACTTCATACATACGCATACATACTCATACTCATACTCATACATACTTACTTACTCTTACTCTTACTCATGTTAAGTCGTCGGGACCTCCGGCCCTGGGACTACTCCGTCCCACCTCCGGGATTTACTTGACTCACCAATCCGGGATGCTACCCATTTAAGGGATTTGGGCCGCGGACCAGTTTAAGAGTCAGGAATTGCAGCCAACCTCTTGTGACTCCGCATCCTCACGCGTGGCCGAAGCTATATCGGACTTCTACTCATTCCAATTTACTCACTTAAGTTAGGAGTTAGGTAGTTAGGAATTAGTAGAAGTCATTCATCAACCACATACACAAATACATTATTCATATACACATCCATACAGAATACAATACAATATACAAGTACACTACAAGATACAATTACACATCGTCATCATTCATATGTTTCATGAATTATACAAACTATTGTTCAAGACAAATATCAAGAACAATGTAAACAAGCACAAGTAAGTGCAATATAGTCCGATTCGTGCATTTATCTTATTAGGTGATCAAATAAGCACACAAATCGGGGTAACCAGATTAGGATACAGGGCATAAAGAAATCATACCTTTTTCTGCAATTTACTTTATCGGTGCCCTCTTGTTCCTTAGTCCTTATTTGTTCCTCGAGTCCTATTCTTGAACCCCTGGCTACATGCCAAACGGTTCAATCAATACTACGCATTACATTACATACATAATTGCTACTCCCGTACTTACCCCGTTGTTTCGGTTTCACTTAACGTTCTTATACTTACACATTGTTTACTTCCTTTAAGTTAGTTTTCTTACTTAACATCGGTATACTTACATATATGTACATATGTATATGTGGGTATACATATATATATATATATATATATATATATTATTATTAAAAAAAAAATTTTGTATGACTCGACTGACCTTACCCAGGGTCGGTCCCAAGGTCGGTCGAAGTCAGTAGGATAATACGCTAGAAAATTACAAGGCCGACCGACCTTGCAAGTCCGGTCCCAAGGTCAGTCCATTCCAGTGAGTTACCTGACGTGAAATTTTTAGCCCGACCGACCTTGCAAGTCCGGTCGCAAGGTCGGTCCATTCCAGTAACTTACGAGACGGAAAAATTTTGTGTCGACCGACCATGCAAGTCCGGTCGCAAGGTCGGTCCATTCCAGTAGGTTACAGACGGGAGAATTTCTCTGGTCCGACCGAACTTGCAAGTCCGGTCGCAAGTTCGGTCCATTCCAGAAGCTTTCCCGTCTTTGTAAATCTGGGCTTGACCGACCTTGCAAGTTCGGTCCCAAGGTCGGTCCGGCCCAGTATTTGCATTTTTATTTCTGTTTTCAGCTCTACACTTTGCCCATTGTTTCTCCAATCTTCCTACATGTAATCCCACATGTTTAAACACTACCTAGGCCCTCCAAATTGCCTTAGTTCATCCACCAAACTCCTTACCAAATCCATCAATCAACTTACACAATTCCATCACTTCCCTTCCACACTTACAACAGTTTTTCATCCTTCAATGCTACAGATTTTTAAACTCCATTCTACCATCCATTACTTCTCAACCAATGCCACTATTAGCATCCCAAATAACTCATCTCACCATGACAATTCATTTCCAAGCAATTTGCACCTTCTATACCCAAGTTCCAACATTTACTTTACCAAGTCTTATACTCTAGTTCTTCCTAGTTTCTCCAATGCCATTCAACAATTCTTGCTACAGATTTTATATCCTTTCATTCTCTTACCACAACCACTACTCCATAGTCATTAAACATCTCTACTACTCCAATACACACCTTGGTTTTCCCATTCACCAAGTCATCCATACATATACATATTCCTACAATAAAATTTGCCATAGTTCCTCTACATTTCTTACTTCTCCACATATGTGTTTTCTCATCAACTCATTCCTAATCTAGCCAAACCACAAGGGTTCTACCAGCACACATACAAAGTCTTAGTACACCATTACTTCCTCAATCCACATTACCAATGCACATACACAATACACTTGGCTCTAAGGCCTACAATCCACATACTAGTTCACAAATACTCAAACTTCCACAATTACATTACTAATACATTATTTGGGTTCTTTATATTGGTTTACCCATTCCCATTACTCTAATGCACTAAAATTTAACATTAGTAAAAGCTCTTACCTTGAGCTTATAATTCCTTCTTTCTTTCTCATTTCTCCTCCTTCTTCCTTTCTTGCCCAAATCGGCCATGTGGGGAATGGAGTTGCCAAACTCCATTCCCATCACCCAATGAACACAAAACACTACAATTAATATGCTAACCCTTAATTTAATGCCAATTCATTGAAGTGTTTGAAATGAATTTCTAGGGTTTACCTTTGGAGAATTTTAGAAGGGGTTTTAGCCCTTGGTTCAAGAAGGTGAATCCACCACCGTTGCTAGGTTGATATTTTGCTCAAAGGAGAGAGAGAAAACAAGGCATTACAAAGAGGCAAAAAAAATCGGTTATGAAGTAAGGTGGGGAAAACATGAGTTTTTCATGTAGATTTTTACCTTGTTGGAAAGAGGAGACTCCAAGCTCCATAATGGTGTGCTTTTCTCTTCAAATGGGGAAACCCCATGGAGATTAAACTCATCCTTTTCGAATTTTGAAAAGAGGGAAATGTAGAGGAGGATGAGGGGAGTTCAAATATGTAATTATTTTTGAGTTTGGAGCTTACATGAGGATGGAGCATGAGGTAGAAGGTGGAGTTGCCATGGGAGCTTCTTGAAGCTCTACAAAATCGCCCAACCAGAGGGAGAAAAGAGAGAGAAATCGTGGGGGGAGAAGAGGGTAGGTGAGAGAGTAGAGAATGAGTGAGTGAGGAGAGAGGGAAGGGATAAAGTAGTTTCTACTTTATTGCTTTTTGCTTTTGGAACTCTTATTTAATTAGCTAGTTACATGTGTGTGTGAGGGAGTTATTTGACTATTTAAAATCGGTCCCCCCCACAGTTATACTAGGTGGAGCGTTTTTCGTCTTTTACAGAAAACACTCGTTATTTTACCCGGTTTAGGTACTGTTCACTAACCGGGCCTGTTTTCCGGAATTTTCCCGTTTCTTTATTTTTATTGGTTATTAAGCTTTCATAAATGCTTAATAATATTTATTTAATGACTTATAATTTTTACGGGTTCGTTTGACCACCTAAAATCACGTTTTCGGGTTTTCTCGAAAAACATGCGTTAAAGCTCTATTAGCGTTTTAATACATTATTTGGATCCGTTTTCTTCGGGAGTTGTTCCCATATATTATTTAGGTCTTATTAAACCTTTGGAATCCAAATAATACACTAACCGAGGTCTCATACCTCCTATGGTTATTTAACGCTTATTTAGCGTTTTCCGCTTTTTAAGAGTTTATTTATTCTTTTGGATTTATTTTTCCTTACTAGTATTAATTAGGTACCATTAGGCCCTTAAATACATATCAGATTAATTTTAAATCCCTATATTTAAGTTCGGGGTATTTCAGAAACTGTAAATCTTTTTGTTTTTAAAGAAGCATCTTGGGTTGTTCTGCTCACCTATTTTATTCAATTATGTCAATATAAACTTTCCCACTTTAACAATAAACTCAGGAATCTTAATTAGTTCATTGACCGGTCCTTGTACAATAAACCCTGATTAACTTAAACATCAAGCCGCAATTCTTGCCCAAGTCATTATAAATTAATCACTTTATTATTAATTCCTATTGGAGACAGATTAACCTATAGGCGAGACACGCTTCTAGTCGTTAACCCGTTTTGACTTCCTTTGTCTAGAACCTTGTCTCAGCTACGCATTTTAACAAGAGACTACAAATATCACTTTAATAATTGTACAAGAAGATTAAAGCGCATTAAGGACAAGAATCAAAATATTGCATAGATAAATTACAGTGGAAAGCTTACATAACATAATTATATAAAATAGGCTCACTTCCTAACCCGGGAGGATAGGTTTATTAATCACACATAATTATACAAACATAAATAATAAGATAAACATACAGAACGAAGAAAAACGAACAAATGGGCAATCGTCTTCTTTGTAGATTTTCTGGAAAATAGCAGCGTAAGGCTATGGTGGTCGATTCTGTTGTGAACGATGGTGAGAATGAACTTCGATGAACTTTGGATTTAGGAAGGGATGATTAAAGAAGATTGAAGGAGCGTGGGTTTTATAGAAGAAAGGATGAGGAAGGAGACAGGCTGGAACACGCGTGAGGAAATTAAGGAGTGCGCCGGCGCCTGATATTGTTGATGGGGTAGATAGATGTGTTTGCAGGCGCCGCAAGAAAAATGGGGAAGACGGTCGGCGCGTCAATTTTCTGGATCTGGGTTGCATTTACACGCGTCCTTGTTTCTTGTCCGGCCATTTATCCACGGACAGCATGGCTTTTATTTTCTGTCCGACCTTTTTTACACGAACAGGCCACGGACATTTCTTTCTTGTCCGGCCTAATTTCCACGGACATACTTCTGTCCTTGTTTTTGTCCTTGCTTATTTCCCCGGACATGTAATGTATGTCCTTGTTTTTGTCCTGCCTTTTTTCCGCGGACAGGCCTCAATTTTGACGCGTCCGAACCAGTGTCCGGACCATCCTGGTTCGAACGTTTCGATCTTATGCGGAGAAACACGTCCTTGTTTTGTGTCCTGCCTTATTTGGGCGGACATGCCACGGACGTCACTCTGGACGTGTCCGAACCAGTGTCCGGACCAGACTGGTTCGGACGAAAATTGGTTTGCTTCTAAAATATTCGTTTCAGCTCCGATTTAAGATCCGTTTGCGCCTATGCGTTCGTCTCTTCGTCTACTTTGCTCCTAGTTTGGTTTTCCTCATGTTTAACCAATAAATTTGTGAGATAGCCAATAAAACATAAACTAGAGGAAAACTAACCAAAGTGGAGAAATGAGCAAGAAAAGTGCTAATATAATATATGAAATACACCCATAAAACATGCTCATTTCTACACTTATCATCTATTTCGGCTGTTGTAGCTAAAAACTGCCAAGATAGGCGCATTTTAAAACAAAAAACACACATATTTCAGTGATTCCTAGCTAACAACCGTGGAAATAGGTCTTTAAAAAAAATTTATTTCCACGTCATCTTCAACCTCTCAGTAGCAGTTCCAGTGACTTTCAACACAGAGGTGCATACACAAGAATGAATAGAGGCGCAGAGATGTATGCCATTCTAGTGATTTTCGACACTGAAGCACAAACACGAGAATAAGATAAGTTCGAGTATATTACCGGTTCGTTAGAGAGAATAAGATAAGTTCGAGTATATTACCGTGAGTGAAGAGATTGAAGAGGCGCAGACTTGTTCGCCAGAGAGAATAAGATAAGTTTGAGTATATTACCTGTTCACAATGAACTCCTTTAGCCTCTGCATATGTTCGCCAGTTCAGGTTACAAAACTACCGTGAGAGAATATAATGAACACAGGCGCAGAGTATGTATGTTCACCTGCATAATTACCGTGATATAAGAGGATGAAGAGAGGTGCGCAGAGTATGTTTGTTCGCCAGTTAGGGTTGCGAAGTTACCGTGAGAGAAGGGGGTGAAGAGAGAGCCGCCGATTTGGGTTATGAAATCATCGTGAGAGAAGTGTTGAAGAGAGGCGCAGACCATGTTCGCCAGTTAGGGATGCAAAATTACAGTAGTGAGAGATAAGAGGGGATGAAGAGATGAGGCCGGCGAGCAAATATGCAATGAATTAAAGTCTATTTCGGCAGTTGTTACAAAATAGACTGAAACTTAAGCGGCATTTCAAAAATTTCGGAAAAATATCCCAGGAAACACCCGTATTTTGGCGGTTGTAGAGACAACCGCCGAAATAAGGCTCCGAGAATAGGGGCACCAAAATAGGCGTTTTTTGTACTAGTGGTATTAAGTTGTTGTACGAGGATGAGTTTCTCCTCTCTCGCTGATGCCCTTATTGGTAATTCTTCCACAAATAAATTAGGGAGTGTGCAGCCACTGGTATCTACAAGTTTATAGCTTGTTCATGGTTTAAGACTTTAAGTAGGCTTTTTTTTTTCCTTTCTTTACTCCCCGAGTGCTGATATAGTGGATACTTTCTGGTTTGTAGGCTCTTTATTGTTGGGCTTTCTTGAGTGATAATTGGTATTCAGTTTAATGTCTTGTGCTCTTGCTTATTTGTAGACCTTTAATGCCACTTATGAATTTTTTTTTTGGTTCTTCTGGCATTTCTAACTAAAAGTTGAGTTGACCAAAACCCTAATTTAGTCAAAATTCCTAAATTGGCTTCAATTAAGACTATAATTTTGACCAAATCTAAGTTTGACTTAATCAGAAATTCCCAAATCAATTTCAATTTGAAATCCTAATTTAGACTCAGTCAAAATCCCTTATTTAACTTTAATTTCAAACCCTAATTTGATTTTGACTAAACTGTGAGCTTGAAACCCTAATCTCTCTTTTAACACCAAAATTTCCTAAATTCCAATTTTACCCCAAATTTTTTATTTTACTAATTCATAAACCCTAAATTATGATTTCACTCAATTTTTGATCAAGAAAACCCTAATTTTGATTTTGACCCAATTTTGACCTAAACTCTAATTTTGAAAAATTCCCAAAATTTCACCCTAATTTCACCCAAACAAACCCGAATTTTTGGTTTTGTCAAGACTCCAAACAAAGCCCTAATTTTTGGACTCCCACAACATAAAAAAAACCCTAATTCGCACTATACCAAACCACCAGAAACCCTAAGTTTTTGGATTTAATTACAATAACAACTCCTCTCACCAAGAGCTTAAATTTTAGGCATAGATAAACAATATAATAGTTTGACCTCAAACTAAAAGATAAATAGTGATCATTACATGTTACACTAATTTTATTACTTAATTTATTTCTTTAGCTATATTATTCAATTTCATTATTTTATGTGAGGTTTAACAACCTTCATGATCCTTATTTTATTTAATAATCATTAAGGATGAAAGAGTTAGGGTTTGTTTCAGATCTCGAAAAATAAACGAAAATCTGTAGTTCAGAGGTATCAAACTCGACTTACCCAATTAGTTAGGGTTTTCTCTCAGTTCTCTCTTGGAACTTTCAGTTGTAGGACCGATTCACCATGCGGATGAAGAAGAAAAGAATTAGGGACGGTAAGATGGCTCAAGTTAATTAACTCTGATACTGTGAAAGAAATCACAAGAGACAAGCCAACCTTTTTTAATTTTGGTGCGATCAGAAGAGAATAAAGGCGCAGAGCTTGCGTTCTTTGTTCGATTGGTGGCAAAATAAGCAAATAAGAAATATAGTTGAATGGAATAGCCAAGAGAGGTGCAAGTAGTCGCCAATTAGGGTTGTTCTACCGAGAAGAAGAATGAAGAAGTATGTTCTTTCGTTAAGGTTTTTAAAATGATGAGAGAAAATGAGAAGGAGAGAAGGAGAAGAATGAGAGGGAGGCGGTAGTATGTTCCTTGTCGATTAGGGTTGCAAAATATGTGAGTGAATAAGAAGAGAGAGAAGAGAATGAAGGGAGGCTCTAGATTTGGGCTTCTCTTTCTTTTTCTTTTTTTTTTTGTTTTGGGCCGAGCTCGAAGAGAGGTACGGGCCTGGCTGGCCTATTCGGCCAGTTGGGCTTATTTTAGCCTAATTTGCCCTTTTAACTTGCTAGTTTGAACTCTATTAATTGTTAGCTTGTTAAATAAATTCTCAAATTTCCTCATATTAACATTTGTGATATTATTTCATGGAATATTGTATGGTACATGTTAAACAAAATTTATTATTTAATTTCTCTCATTAATTATATCTTTGTTATTTAATTCTTCCGGTTAATCATATTCTTAAATCTAATTATTTCATGTAATAGTGATCATTACATGTTACACTCATTTTATTACTTAATTTATTTCTTTAGTTATATTATTCAATTCATTATTTTATGCGAGGTTTAACAACCTTCATGAACCTTATATTATTTAGATAATTATCATTAAGGTTCCATAAATTCTTAAGTTATGTAATGTTTACATAACCAATTGTTTGAACGTATTAGCCTTAATAAATTATTTATTTAGGCTTAAATTATTTAATTAAATCTTAGGTATATTTCAGATAAGCTAGCCAAAAATTTTCCCAAATTTAAAGTTGGATAGCAATTGAACAGTCGAGATGCCCAAACCAGATAACTAACAACAATCAAATGTTTTCAGTTCCAGATTGAACAATAGTCCACAAATATCCAAACAATTTCCCAAATCCAAAATGACATAGTAGTTGAACAATCGAGATGCTTAGATCAAATAACCAACAACAATAGAGGAAGAAGAGCTTATAGAAGAAGGGAGGATCGAAGGGAGAACGAAGATTAATAGAGCCAAATCGAGAACACAGATCAACAGAGGAAAGGAAGAACCAAGAAGAAAGCAGAACGAAGAAGAAGACCATGAAAAAGAAGATGACATAAATCAGGCATAAATATGCTCTAAAGCAAAAAAGCTTTCACGGATAACAAAAAGACAAAAATACCAACTTTAATATTTATACCAAGGGTCATTTATGCTCTCACCTAACAGATAGGATTAGTACACCGTAAGATAAGAGTAGTATAAACGGGCAAATTATAATTAGGGAAAATTATATGCCTCACCCATGACGTTTGGTGAAATTACACACTCCACCCACGAGGTTTCAAAATTACTTTCCTCACCCATGTGGTTTCCCCAGTTTTACATCCAGTAATTTTTCTAATTCTTATTCAATTTAAAAGATGCTTAAACATATTTCCGAAATTGATGAAATTTTATATGGACGATGCTAAAATGTTATATTTGGTTCAGTGACATATCTAAAGTTTTAAAGCTCAAATGTGATATGTGGGACCCAATGAAAATGAGCTCACATGTCACATGTTTGATTGGGTCCTCCGGGTCACACACGTGAGCTTAAAAAACTAAAGTTTATCGATTTCGGACAACGTTTAAGCATCTTTTAAATGGAACAAAAATTAGAAAAGTTACTGGAAGTAAAATGGAGGAAATCACATAGGTGATGAAAGTAATTTTGGAATCTCATGGGTGAAGTGTGTAATCCCACCAAATGTCATGGGTGGTACATGTAATTTTCCCTTATATTACAAAGTTCTAGGTAGGGGTGTTCATAACCGGTTAACCGGCTTTTCGGTTAACCGGATTGTCGGTTAGTCAAATTTGATAACTGTAACCAGTTCATTTAGAAGTGGTTAACCGGGACCGGTTAACCGTCAGTTTCGGTGCGGTTTTACCGGTTTAACGGTTAACCGAAATGATGTAGATTTATGTGTTTTTCTTATAATTAGTAAACAATGTGTGGTTTTTCCTGTTTTGGTGCGATATTAAACCGGTTAACCGCCGATTTTGATAAGATTTTATTGGTTTTGGTATAATTCTAACCATTAACTTTATAATTGCATATTTATTTTTGGTAAATCTAATAATTAACTAATAGTTTTATATTTATATTTAAAAAATTAAAAAATTAAATGCTTAAACGGTTTTTTCAGTTAAGCAGATTCGTCAAAATCAATAACCGGAACTGGAACCGAAAAACTAAACGATTCGGTTAACCGGACCGGGTTTCCAGTTTCGGTCCGGTTTTTCATGAACATCCCTAGTTCTGGGGCTACTAAAAGCTTCAAGACGCGTATTTTCAATCTCTATGGGCTGATCTCAAGCCCACTAGGAAGTCTATTGTTTTCTTAGGGTTCATCCGCAGGCTTTTTAGTGTATTCCGCGGCCCACCAATCTCTAAGCATTAGGGTTTTGTGCGCTCAGCAGGTGTGCGACAGTTTTGTTGAGCAAGAGAAAACAGAGATCGAGCGAGCGAGGATCGGTAACCTAGAGGAAAGCAGCGGCAGATTGCAGCAGGAGCACTTTAGCCATGGGTAAAGAAAAACCTCTTTTCTCGATTCTCATAAGACAATCTTTTCTTCTTTACTTGCATTAATATCTGCTCAAGCAATTAATGTTTATCTGTGTTCTGAAATGACGATGAATTGAAGCCAGGATCAAGGTTCACGAGTTGAGACAGAAGACCAAAGCTGAGCTTCTGAACCAGCTAAAGGATCTGAAGGCCGAACTCGCACTCCTCCGCGTTGCTAAAGTCACCGGCGGTGCACCAAACAAGCTATCCAAGATGTAATCATATCATATCCCCACTGACGATGCAAATGAATTTATAAAATATTATATTGGTGTAAATTGGATAGATTTCGTTTCTGATGTTCCACTTTCACATTTTTGCTTAAAAAATGATTTTCGGCAAGGTTGTGAGGTTGTAGAAATTTATTAAATGTTGTATTGGTTTCTTTTGGATGAATTTCGTTTCTGATGTTCCACTTTCACTTTTTGCTTAATAAAATGATTTTCAGCAAAGTTGTGAGGTTGCAGATTGCTCAAGTGCTGACCGTAATCTCACAGAAGCAGAAACTAGCTCTCAGGGAGGTTTACAAGAACAAGAAGTACATTCCACTTGACCTTCGTCCTAAGAAGACCAGAGCTATCAGACGCCGTCTTACAAAGCATCAGGTAGCTAAAATCTACTCGCCTATTGCCTATCAATGTGTTCTCGAATATGTTTTGTTATCTGTAATCTTTTTGGATTTGAACTAGCTCATGGATTCATTGTACTCAAAATGAACGATCATATCTCTGTGATGTTAAACTTAATTTCACTTTTAAGAATGAGTAGTTTGAAACCCCACCATAGACACTATGCACTATCCTGGGGAGTCTTTGGTTCTTTCTATGATATTGATATACTGAAAATTAGGACTAACCTCAGTTAAATTTCATCAGCTGTTCATCTGTTTAAGGTAATTCGGATCCCACACCGATAACTTGCTCCATATCTTCGCTCCAGTTTAGAGTTTCGTCTATTTTGTCCTTCAGCTCTAAATTTAATGAGTTGTGTATTATGGAACAAGCTACACTACTCCAAGGATTGTAAGGGGGTCTTCTTTGCTTTTAAATGATGGAGTGTATATGAAAAGTACTGAAATTTTTCATAATATCCATATCATCGATAGAAACAAATGTTCCCCAGTTTGTTGATACTCTCTTGGGACTTATTAACTAGTCCATTTTAATAACTGATTCCAATTTGCAAAATGATGACAGTATTCTATATTTTCTAGTCTGGTGATTATGGAATCATCAAATGAGAGGTACACTATGATATGTTTAGCTAGTTGACTGAGACTGGTGCAGAGTTTTTTTGAATTTGCACATTGGACATGACTTAGCTCCATTTTGTGGAAGTGAGATGACTTATCAAGATTAAGTTCCACTGTTTCAGCCATTGAACATATAGGATGTTCTAGGATTCAGCCAACTGACAACCCTTACATATCAAATCCTTGGAATGGATGATCGTTTTCTTAATCCTTGTCTTTATTGGAGTCATATTAAAATTTACTAGTTTATGGTGGAAGAAACCATGTACCAACCAGGGAATATGCTATTATGCTATTCGATCACGATATGGATACATTGAAAAGTTAGGGCTAGATTCATTTGAATTACGTTACTGTTTAAATCCTGAGGTTTGTTTTTATGATAGTTGACAGAACTATGGTGCATGGTCATTCTTTCTGTTATTGTTACAAGTATATAAGGTTGTACATCATTCTCAGCGTATTGGACATGACATTTAGTCCTGACTAATTTTTGAACAAGTTTGATTAACACTCTTCAGTCATTGAACTTTTAGTTCCAACACTTTTTACTCAGTTCAAAATGTTTCATCTGGGTGCACTTGGCACTTGACACTTTATTTGGCGCTGATGAATATATTTTGCAAGTAGCTCAGAGATTTTTGTACAGTGCTGTCACGGAATTAGTACTAAGATTATTATTACACTTCAGGCTGTAATCCTTTCCTTTCTGCTAAGCAGTAAATGTTTATTTTATATTTTTGTTTTGTGCAGGCATCCTTGAAGACTGAGAGGCAAAAGAAGAAGGAAATTTACTTCCCAATGAGGAAGTTCGCAATCAAGGTCTGAGTTCCCATATTGTAGGATGACCAAATTTTGGGTTTCTTTTTCATTTTTTTAATTAAGCATCGTCATTTGTTCTGCTGGATTTTGTTGAGTGTTTTAAACATTGAGCTGTATTAGAAAGAGGAGCTTATGTTATCTATATTCGAGTCCTTACTGCACCATTTAGCTTCAAGCTAATGCATGGTCTTCTAGTTCTCGTGTTTTCTGTTTCCTCCATAGGTCAATTGCACTTGCATAATTGTCGTGTTATATATGCACTACAAAAAATGATGCAAGGTTCTGACAAAAAAATGATACAAGGATGATGACTACCATATAAGGACGAGGGCAGAGAACAGTAGACAGTTTACATTATAAACGACCTTCGTTTCCGATCTTATGCTATTTGAGCACAGGCGGCTTTGTCCGATAAAGAGTCAACACATTTAAATTACCAAGACCGCCTACTGTGATAATGTGTCGAAACATATTCGTGGAGTTGATAGCATTCAACTGCTCTGTATAATATACACATTAAAAATATCCTTTATTCCCAACTCTATAGAAATTGTAATCACATTTGATTTTGATTATCTTCGTGTTATTGCAATTACAATTTTTTATAGTTTACAGTTCTATCATCTTCTTCTATAAGTTAGAGTTTATGGCATGGTTCTTTGTTACCGGTGCTCAGTTAAGTGATGTCACATGGCATTGTTTAGAAGTCTAGTGGAGGAGTAAATGCTGAAGAAAGAAAGGTTACTAATTTTCTAAGAAATCTATTGGGTGAGGGGGTGAAAGGTGAAGAAAATTAGATTAGTATGACAAATCTCAAACGGGCTTTCGTTTGATTTAAAAGTTTATAGAGGCTAGATTGGACATTGTAATTAGCAAATATATGTCACAATTTGTGAGAAATATTCTTTGCGAGGAAGGAAATGTAGGTAAGAAAGGGGTATCGCTTTTCATTTTCTTTTGGTATGGGTATGGCTTTTGCCACAAACTTAGATTCCCGTTAGTTCCCCGTCCTGTTGGTATCAGAGCTAGACGAGAGATTAGAAGGTCCCAGATCAATACTAAACAAAAAATGAAACCAATTAAAAAACGAGTAGTATATAGTGCTAGTGATACAAATTATCAAATAGAGCCCACTTTTAGAAGAGGAGATATTATAAAAAATGAAAAAATATTACAAAATATAACTAGGAGACAATAGGAATTAACCGTAGAATTAGCATATCAATTTCGATACAGACATCAACATCTAGATGATGATATCTTTGAAATGTGGAGAAAATCTCAAGAATATGAAAGTATAACAAATGAAATATATTATTTACAAAAATTTAAAGACGAATATTTTCAATCTCAAATATATTTTCTAAAATATAGTCATATAATCACCATCGAAGAATACAAAAGACGTGTTAATTATACAGTGTCTAGGGATCAATAACAAAATATAAGATATACAATTAAAACGTTAGCAAATATGAGAAATAATCAAACAAATGATGAAATAAAAACAGAATTAGACAAGAAGATAATAGAATTAAAAGAAGAAATAAAAAAGATAAGAAAACATCTTAGGGAAACAAATGATTATTATATACGTAGGCCAGACTTTATTAGAGATACAGAAATTATATATATTGATGATAAAATAGAAATATCAAAAGATATATGGGATGATCAAATAGTAATTTATTTTGATATTAAGGAAGATTTAGGGGAAGAACAAGAATATATTTATGATTTTAATAATAATGATGAAATTATTTATATTTCAGACTAAAATGAAAGGTTGGTTAAACCCAATTTCCCAGGAACTTAAATTAGTTAAAAAGGCATATAAACAAGATAAAACCGTAGTAGAACTAGAAATAATAGAAAAGAATATGACAAATATAGAAATCTCTTTAGAAAAAGATAATCTTAGTGAAGAAAGAAAAATAACATTACAAGTACTACATGGAATATATGAAGAAATGATAAAAGATGTAGAAGCATTAATAAAAATAGATTTAATTAAACTACAAAAATTAGAAGTATTAATATATTAAATGAAACCTAAAGAAACATATATAGAAAATCTTGAAATACAGAATAAAAGAGAAGAACTAATAGTAAAAAAGAATGAAATAGAAAATCGTTATAATAATTGTATTCAACTAATTAATCAAACGCAAGATATTAATACTCTCAAGCAAATTTCTAAAAGAATAATAGTAATCAGAGAAGAAAAAAGACAAATAAATAGAAAATTAGAATTACTAGAAGCCCATAAAAAATAGGAAAAATGGAAAATATAGAAATCTTTAAAAGATTAGAAGAAATACAAGAAAGACTGAAAGATATGAAAAAAATATTAAGAAGAGTAGAGATCATAAATCAATTAACTCATGAAAGAATAGGAAAATTTGATATTAAAAAATAAAAAATTAAAGAATCAGAAGTTAGTTTCGCACCATCTTATACACAAGATTATTTAGAGAAGAAACTGAACCGTCAAAGCCAAATAGTAGACAGCCTAAATATTTAGAAAATAGCTTAAAATTCCTAGATAAAATAAGACAAAAGCAACATGAACGATCAGAACAAAACAAAAAATTAAAAATTAATAAAAAGAATAAACAAATAAAAATAGAAGAGAATGAGCGAATAGAAGATAGTGAGACAGAATAATTATGGAAAGAATAAATGATGAAGAACTAGATATAGATATAAAAAGACTCACGGAAAGGTTTGAAGAGATAAAAGTGAATGATATGGATATGGAAGAAGGAACTAGTGGAATAAAAGCTCCAATAGAAAGGAAAAAAACAGAAGATACTAGTCCATATAAACCGAAATACTTTTCAGAAACACCAATAAATAATGAAGGAATTAAACTTAATTTAAACTGTATAACTGATAAAGAAAAGGCAATTAAAGGTTGGAGTCAAAATATGAAAAATATATTATTAAATAAGTTAAGCGAAGGATGGACAGTAGATAGAATGTTCAACTATATAACATACTCATTTTCCGAAAATTTAGAAAATTGGTGGGCAGGAGTGTCACCAACTACAAAAGCAACAATACAACAAAGCTTTGTCACAATGAGAAATCTCGATTTAGCAGTACAACTTATAGAAAATCTATTATATACAGAATTCTATGGAGAGGATTGGAATACAAAATCAGATCAATTAATAGATTTAGAAAGAAAAGAAGCAACCTATAAGATTGAACACTTGACTATATGTGATATGAAATATATATGAGTATACTTGCGAGTTCAGTAAATACTATTATATTATTTATGAAGAAAATGAACCAGAACTTAATCAATCTTTACTAGATAAATATTTCTTAAAATTACCTAAACAATGGAGTAAATATTTCACCAGAGAATATGAGCTTTATCTATGATTAAATCCAGCAATATTAGATACATTTGGAGCTAGAGAAAGCTTTGTAAGAGAAAGAATAGCAAAAATATGTGCACAAAGAAAACTATATAAACATCTAATAAAGTTAAAGCAAGATTATGGTGTCGACAAATACATATGAAGGACCAAACCAATGGGGATGCAGCAATCGACCTATAAAAGAAGGAAAAAAATTCAAAAAAGCAAGAAAACCGAAATATATAAAGAAATTTAAGAAAAACAAAACATACTATAAAAGCCATATAAATTTAGAAAATACAAAGCAAAACCTTGAAAAGATTGCAAATGTTGGAATTACAATGAATAAGGACATTATGCGCATGAATGCACAAAACCAAAACGTAAAAGGGTTAATGAAGTAATATTTTATACGTAACTAAAGAACTTAGCACAGATGATTCTGAAATAGAAGATATATATTATATTAATAGTTCAGAATCTTCAGAAGAATCAAGTACGAGTGATAGTTCATCAGAATGAGTGAAATTAGTGAGATTGTTGATAATAAAGAAGAATATGAAGATACAGGAGAATATGGATTAACTTATAACTTAGATAATAATAAATAATCCAAGATATTAAGAAGTGAAATTGATTTAAAACCAATAGAAAATAATCCATGGACAATAATTAAGAATATTGTTAAAAGACAAAAGATCATAATATACTCCTACGTAGAAATTGAACAACAAATAAGAATAGATCAAATAGAAGGAAATGTAGTTCTAAACCTATTAAATAAACAATGGATTGTTAAAAGATTACATAATATAAAACCCGATCAAAGGAAAAAGATTGGATATTTATATCTCGCAGGAATACAGATTATGGTAAAATCCTTGTTTAGAGAAGGAATAAATTGTCCAATAACTTTAGCGTTACAAGATACTAGATTAACAGATACAAGAGATGGAAACCTTGGAATAATAAGAGGGAATTTAGCATACAAAAAACTAAAATTACTTTGCTATCCTAAATATTGTATTAGTTTAAAAGACGAACAAATTGAGGATACCTTAGCCTTATATTATAAAATGATAGAGAAAACTCAATGGAAAAAGGAAAAAATCCAATAACTACACATTATTCGGCAGTATATGCTTTTACAAATTCGAACTATGGAAATATATTTGAAAATAAACCTTATATAGAATTAAGTGAAGAATTTGAAGATATTGGAACAAGTATCCAACCATAGATGGCAAAAGCCATGACTCTTAAAGAATTCCAATTAACCATTAATAAGATGCTCCAAGAATTGATAATGCTAGGCGTAGTGTTTCAAATATCCCACAGATAGAATTTAAAGAAAATACTATACAAGCTGGGAGAATCGGAAGAAGTATGTCCGCAATGAGTTTCCCAAGATTAAAACAAAAAGAGATGATAAATAATTTTAGCATAAATAATGCCACATACTATAACGGTAAAAAATGGAATAACCATGTTATAATAGATACAGGAGCTCATAGAAATCATGTCAAAGAAACAAAGGTTTAACAGTAATATTAGGAGATACCTATAAGTTTAGAGATAATAATTCAAAATATAGAATTCTAAATACATATACCGAAATTCCGTTTAAAATAGGAGAGATAAAACTATCAGTAACTTGTCTAGTAGATTCATGCCAGACAAATAATGACTTACTATTAGGAATGACTTTCTTGAGAAGTCTAGATGAATACCATATCACAGACAATCAAATAATAATAAGACATAAAGGAAAAAACTGCAATAGCAACTATCAAAGAATGAATCAAAGTGTTTATATTGAAACTTTAATCGAAGAAAGAAAACTAATATTACAACTTGTGTTCTAATAGATACTGGAGCAACTATATGTCTAATAAAAGACCATATTATACCAGATCCAAAATAAAGTAACAAAACCTATGTCGTATAGTTTTAATAACGAAGAAAGCTTTATAACTCAATTTATGGAAAACTAAAAATGTTTTAGGATCTAGACGAGTTTTAGTACCATTAATATACATAAACAATCAAATGAAATGTGATATAATTCTTGGAAATAACTTTCTCCAACAGTTTCAATCATATATAACATTAGATTAAAAACGCCTTGCAATCATTATATCATTTTACCACGAACATTTAAACCTTACAGAGTTACAGCTGAGCATGGTGAGGATAGTAGTATTACAAAATCTAAAAAACTACTTTGAGTAAAATTAAATATAAAATAAATTCAATTTCAGAAATAGTTCATACAGAAATTCTAGAATTAATTAAAAGAAACTTTAGTGAAAATCCTTTAGCATTTTGGAAGCAAAGTAAAGCTTATGCAGAAATAAAATTAAAAGACCCTAATACGATTATAAGAGTAAAACCCATGATTATAGCAAGTTTGATATTGAAGAATTTGATAAGCAAATAAAAGAATTATTAGAGTTAAAACTAATACAAAAATCTAAAAGTCATCATAGTTCACCAGCATTTATGGTAAAAAATCATATAGAGAAATAAAAGACAAAAAGCGCGAATGGTTATAAATATAAGCAGTTAAATCATATAATATTTGATGGATATTTTATCCCATAAAAGAAGTGTTAATTAGTTTGGTAAAAGGAAAACAATATTATTCTAAGTTGATTGTAAATCAGGATTTTGGTAAATAAAGATGAAAGAAAATTCAATATCTTATACAACATTTAGTACTCTAAATGGACATTATGAATGGATAGTTATGCCTTTTAGGCTAAAATATGCCCCACAAATCTTTCAAAGAAGAATGGATGAAATATTAACCCATACAGAAAATTTATAATAGTTTATATAGATGATATTTTAATATGTTCAGAAACATACCATGTAACACCCCATCCAACAACATACACATAACAACATTCTGCAGCGGAAAGTATACTACTTCACATAACTTAACTCGTGGTGTTACACGCCGTAACCACCCACGTGGCTAACAAGGCTATTACATTTACATTGTACCGGTTGATGGACTAGATTCCCGAGCAACTGTACCTTACTATACCTTTTCATTAACAACAACCAACATACATAAGCCTTCCAACTGTACCGAGTATTTACAAATTGATGCCGATTACAGTTTCGGTCTTACTACACCTACTGTATATATACAACTTAAATGATTACCCATGTTCAACGACTACCATCCTACTCTCGAACGGCTTCCTGCTCTTCGTACCTGAAATAGGAAAAGAAGAGAAAGGGTGGCCCCCCAAGGGCTCAGCACCTTTGCTGGTATGGTAATCCCGCAACCCACATGCTACCGGACCACGCACAACTAATTGTCATCTTAGCATGCGGTTGATTATATTTTAAACATGCATGTAACTGTAAACACACAACACATAACATTTCGCCTCAGTGGGCTCAACAAACAGATAACACATCCTTACTTGACAAGTCACTCATGGTATTCATTACCCCTAGAGTGTTCTCCTCTAATGGAGCTACTTCCTTAGTAGACGACACTTACCCGTTAATCGGGTTATCCTTAAACGCCTCTTATCACAACTGGATTCATTCCATGATCCACATACTCCACAATTTACAACATAACATTCATCACATAACAAAGCATAACAACACTTTTCACGTTTCGACGTGCACATGATAACATCGCAATAGGAATTGCATTACAACAACATCACATAACATAACGGGAACGGTCCTCTTAGGAACCGACCCAAAACATTGTTAATTCACGGTGAGCCTAGAGAATGAAGTCACCCTCATGATAAGCTCGTTATACAACAACAACAACACTCATTACCGTCCTAATAGTTGGACGAGTAACTTAAGTTAAGATGGTTTGGGTTGGAGGCCCGACACACACCACACACACACATGTTCCCCTAAACCGATCATAAGTAAGAATAGCTAAGCTTTGGAATAAGCTAATGGGAGATCATAAACCCGTGAGGGAAACAACCATAACAGAGAGAAGGGTAAGGCTAAGAAGGATAACCCACTCCCAAAGAACGCGCGACCGGCCAAACCGGATTCCTCACCACTGTTAGTACATACTTACTTTTAGATATTAGTTAGAACACCACTATGGAGTCTATCACATCTACACACCATACCGTATTACAACTGTGTTAAAATACAAGGGAGATCCCTACATTCACATACACAATATCACACAATTAACACACGCATAGCCGTGGTTAGAACGTCCATGGTTCGGGTCGTTTAATCCGAATACCGAACTCTCATGTGATCCTAGACTCAGTTAACTAAGGTTAACACTTCCGAGGTAAATGGTATCGGAGTGAACACGCCACATAAATGAATTACTGTAAACTCATTACATGTTTTATCTTACAACGTGGCAAACATACAGAAAAACACATTGGCATACAAGCCGTGTAATCCGGTAGGACACAGGTTGCAAGAAAACATAAACATACCTTTCACCGGAGTCCACTTATCATGCCACTTATGTTCCTCGAGCAATTCTCAAACAACTGATAACATTACATGTACTTTTATTAACATTAATAGGTAATATGATGTTTAAAGTCTATTGCTTACAACCTTTCCCGTTAACTAGTTACATAATTCACATTTTAACTTGTTTACTTTTACATTTTAATACAACTTTTCCCCACCCAATTGTCATTATAACTCACTTAACATGTCCTTAGTAATCTTATAACATCATTACTAATAATCCCCATCATCCTATAACCTTAAACAATTTTTTTTACATACTTTGGGCCGTCCGACCCACCGTCCGACCCACAACTGGGTCGGACCGTTCCAGAACTTTTCCCGTCTTTTAAATACACCTGTCCGACCCATGTCCGACCCATGTCCGAACCCATGTCCGACCCAACCATCTGGGTCGGACCATTCCAGAGACTTAGAGCACACATGTCCGACCCATGTCCGACCCAAGACCTCTAGGTCGGACCATTCCAGAAACTCCAACAGGTGACTAAACAGAGCTATCCGACCCACAACTGGGTCAGACCACTGGGTCGGACAACATCAGAGTTTGTCCAAACTTTGTCAAATCCCTCCAAACTTCTCCTTAAGCCTCCTAATGTGTTCTAACATCATTTGGGCACTTCAAACACATTTTTAGCCATGTACTAAATTCCTTAAATCACCCACCAAAACTATCTTTATCATGCCACAAACTCCTTACAAAATCTCTTAATACTTGTACATTTTTCATTTGGTTTTCTTAGTGGTATTTCACCTATAATGACCACTAGACCAAGATGTTCCTCTACACCTTAGCATCTTCTCTCAATATCTTTTCTTACTACTAAATCTCCTTTTTCCACATCTACCTAAACATCATTTCCTCCTGTACAACAACATTCCTAAACCTTAAACAAACTTCTCCAAGACTTTAATACATCCTCAAAAAACACACATTGAATTCCTAGAACTTCCAAGATAATACCTAAATCATTGTATCACTCTAAATCACCTTAATACCTGCTTTCTTTCCTAGTAAAGCACTTGTTCACCTTTAACACCTCCTAGTTCACCAAAACTTATTTAAAACACTTAGAACTTCTTACACATTTTCCAATTTTTCCATAGCTTCTCTTGTATTACTCACATCCAAACACTTAGGTTTTTTACCTATTTCATTCAAGAACACCTAAAATCCATCAAGAGTATTCTCACACACATAACTTCACCAAATTTACACTACATCACAATATAGTGCATAAACTTAATTGCTTGGCACTTAGGCCCTTAAATAACATGACTCTTAGGCCCTTAAATTGCATAAACCATAAACACTGAATTCTACATGTATATATTGCCTTTGACCTGCAAATACACCCAACAATACATATGCCCTTAATAAACCCCTTGAGAGCATTTCTCTAGGTCATTCACCATTGGCTCCTTAGGTATTTATTAAGCAAATCAAGCTCATTTTCCTAAGGCATTTAAACTACATTGAGATAGTTTGTTTACCTCTTTTTCCTCACAAACTTCTTTCTTGTCCTTGTAAAAACGGTAGGGTTGTTTGGTTGTTTGTCAACTTCTAGACATTAACAAATAATATAATGAGTATACAAGCTTTAAGCTTCATCTCATTGTAAACCCTAGTTACATATATTATCTTAAGGTATTAAAATGATTGTTTTACCTTGGAATGGAAAGAGAGCTTGGATATATATATCAAGAGAGGACTCACCAAGCCCTTGGAAGATTCAATGAAGCTAAAACAAGCAAGGTAAAGACACCATTGTGAGGTGAATTTTCGGACATCATATAAACATGGAGGAAACATGGATTTTCTTTGAGTTCCTTACCTTGAAGAAGGAGAACAACAAGGTGTGAAAAGGTGAGCTCAAGCTCCATCAATGGTGAATCTCCTTGGCACCGAAATGAGGCTTTTGAAGATTTGAAAAGATAGAAGTGTAGAGCTTGGCTCCAACTAGAAGAATGGTGGTCTTGAAATTGACTTTGGACCATGGAGCTAGGAGTTACAAGAGATCAAAGATGGAGTTTAATGGTGGTGGTGTAGTATTACCGTGAAAGAGAGGAAGAAGATGGAGTTGGAACGTGGGAATGCAAGAAGGAAAGAGAGAATGAAGATAAGTTTGCCTTTTTAAGAGATATTATGTAATAAAGCAAATAGTAACTTGATTTATCATTAGTTATTTGTTTTGTTAATTACAAGGTGATGACTCACCTTATAAAAACCGGCCCCCATTAGTAGTCTAGGTGGTGTTTGGTCTTTGTTGACCAATTAACTTACTTACAATAACATATGTTAAAACTAGCTTATTAAAGTTACTATTCACTAAACCAAGGCACATATATGTGAAATTTTGATTTCCCATTGATATAGAACTTCCAAAGTGATACTATATAGTACACATGTTAACTAAAGAGTAATGATGGGCATTTAGCCATACAAAACTCATTTACAAGACAATTTTTCAAAATGTGCTTTAAGACTCCTTAAAGCACATTGTGTTTTTAACTTGTTTCAAGCTTGGTTTTCTTTAGTAATTGATTTAATATGTCATTAACATATTTATAGGTATAGATATGACCTTTAGGTCTTATACAAATTTATCCCAAGCTTAGAGCACCTTTTTGCTCATATTGACTTTAAGGTATATTCTTGTGTTTTATTTGGTTTAACTGTCTACCAAGGTTTCCTAAGGACTTAATTAGCCTTATTAAATCATAATTGAAATTATTAAGTCTTGGTAGGCTCTTTGGGTCCTAACCAAGTTCACTCAAGCTTAAAGCATGTTTTTGCTCAAACTGTATCTTAGTGCTTATTGCATTTTACTAGGGTTAAATTGTTCACTGACGTTTCTAAGGCACTTTAGCCTTTACATACCATAGTTTAATATTTAAACCACATAATCGGGTTTGGGGATTTCATACCAGGATCATGTTAACATTTAAAAACTTTTCCCCCAATATGCAAGGAATACAGGTATTGTCTTAAGCCAGAAGAAAGCAATAATACTTAAAGGAACGAATAGAGTACCTTATATACTTGTAACAATAACAGAAAGAATGACCATGCACCATAGTTCTGTCAACTATCATAAAAACAAACCTCAGGATTTAAACAGTAACGTAATTCAAATGAATCTAGCCCTAACTTTTCAATGTATCCATATCGTGATCGAATAGCATAATAGCATATTCCCTGGTTGGTACATGGTTTCTTCCACCATAAACTAGTAAATTTTAATATGACTCCAATAAAGACAAGGATTAAGAAAACGATCATCCATTCCAAGGATTTGATATGTAAGGGTTGTCAGTTGGCTGAATCCTAGAACATCCTATATGTTCAATGGCTGAAACAGTGGAACTTAATCTTGATAAGTCATCTCACTTCCACAAAATGGAGCTAAGTCATGTCCAATGTGCAAATTCAAAAAAACTCTGCACCAGTCTCAGTCAACTAGCTAAACATATCATAGTGTACCTCTCATTTGATGATTCCATAATCACCAGACTAGAAAATATAGAATACTGTCATCATTTTGCAAATTGGAATCAGTTATTAAAATGGACTAGTTAATAAGTCCCAAGAGAGTATCAACAAACTGGGGAACATTTGTTTCTATCGATGATATGGATATTATGAAAAATTTCAGTACTTTTCATATACACTCCATCATTTAAAAGCAAAGAAGACCCCCTTACAATCCTTGGAGTAGTGTAGCTTGTTCCATAATACACAACTCATTAAATTTAGAGCTGAAGGACAAAATAGACGAAACTCTAAACTGGAGCGAAGATATGGAGCAAGTTATCGGTGTGGGATCCGAATTACCTTAAACAGATGAACAGCTGATGAAATTTAACTGAGGTTAGTCCTAATTTTCAGTATATCAATATCATAGAAAGAACCAAAGACTCCCCAGGATAGTGCATAGTGTCTATGGTGGGGTTTCAAACTACTCATTCTTAAAAGTGAAATTAAGTTTAACATCACAGAGATATGATCGTTCATTTTGAGTACAATGAATCCATGAGCTAGTTCAAATCCAAAAAGATTACAGATAACAAAACATATTCGAGAACACATTGATAGGCAATAGGCGAGTAGATTTTAGCTACCTGATGCTTTGTAAGACGGCGTCTGATAGCTCTGGTCTTCTTAGGACGAAGGTCAAGTGGAATGTACTTCTTGTTCTTGTAAACCTCCCTGAGAGCTAGTTTCTGCTTCTGTGAGATTACGGTCAGCACTTGAGCAATCTGCAACCTCACAACTTTGCTGAAAATCATTTTATTAAGCAAAAAGTGAAAGTGGAACATCAGAAACGAAATTCATCCAAAAGAAACCAATACAACATTTAATAAATTTCTACAACCTCACAACCTTGCCGAAAATCATTTTTTAAGCAAAAATGTGAAAGTGGAACATCAGAAACGAAATCTATCCAATTTACACCAATATAATATTTTATAAATTCATTTGCATCGTCAGTGGGGATATGATATGATTACATCTTGGATAGCTTGTTTGGTGCACCGCCGGTGACTTTAGCAACGCGGAGGAGTGCGAGTTCGGCCTTCAGATCCTTTAGCTGGTTCAGAAGCTCAGCTTTGGTCTTCTGTCTCAACTCGTGAACCTTGATCCTGGCTTCAATTCATCGTCATTTCAGAACACAGATAAACATTAATTGCTTGAGCAGATATTAATGCAAGTAAAGAAGAAAAGATTGTCTTATGAGAATCGAGAAAAGAGGTTTTTCTTTACCCATGGCTAAAGTGCTCCTGCTGCAATCTGCCGCTGCTTTCCTCTAGGTTACCGATCCTCGCTCGCTCGATCTCTGTTTTCTCTTGCTCAACAAAACTGTCGCACACCTGCTGAGCGCACAAAACCCTAATGCTTAGAGATTGGTGGGCCGCGGAATACACTAAAAAGCCTGCGGATGAACCCTAAGAAAACAATAGACTTCCTAGTGGGCTTGAGATCAGCCCATAGAGATTGAAAATACGCGTCTTGAAGCTTTTAGTAGCCCCAGAACTAGGGATGTTCATGAAAAACCGGACCGAAACTGGAAACCCGGTTCGGTTAACCGAATCGTTTAGTTTTCGGTTCCGGTTCCGGTTATTGATTTTGACGAATTGCTTAACTGAAAAAACCGTTTAAGCATTTAATTTTTTAATTTTTTAAATATAAATATAAAACTATTAGTTAATTATTAGATTTACCAAAAATAAATATGCAATTATAAAGTTAATGGTTAGAATTATACCAAAACCAATAAAATCTTATCAAAATCGGCGGTTAACCGGTTTAATATCGCACCAAAACAGGAAAAACCACACTGTTTACTAATTATAAGAAAAACACATAAATCTACATCATTTCGGTTAACCGTTAAACCGGTAAAACCGCACCGAAACTGACGGTTAACCGGTCCCGGTTAACCACTTCTAAATGAACTGGTTACAGTTATCAAATTTGACTAACCGACAATCCGGTTACCGAAAAGCCGGTTACCGGTTATGAACACCCCTACCTAGAACTTTGTAATATAAGGGAAAATTACATGTACCACCCATGACATTTGGTGGGATTACACACTTCACCCATGAGATTCAAAATTACTTTCATCACCTATGTGATTTCCTCCATTTTACTTCCAGTAACTTTTCTAATTTTTGTTCCATTTAAAAGATGCTTAAACGTTGTCCGAAATCGATAAACTTTAGTTTTTTAAGCTCACGTGTGTGACCCGGAGGACCCAATCAAACATGTGACATGTGAGCTCATTTTCATTGGGTCCCACATATCACATTTGAGCTTTAAAACTTTAGATATGTCACTGAACCAAATATAACATTTTAGCATCGTCCATATAAAATTTCATCAATTTCGGAAAATATGTTTAAGCATCTTTTAAATTGAATAAAAATTAGAAAAATTACTGGATGTAAAACTGGGGAAACCACATGGGTGAGGAAAGTAATTTTGAAACCTCGTGGGTGGAGTGTGTAATTTCACCAAACGTCATGGGTGAGGCATATAATTTTCCCTAATTATAATTTGCCCGGTTATACTACTCTTATCTTACGGTGTACTAATCCTATCTGTTAGGTGAGAGCATAAATGACCCTTGGTATAAATATTAAAGTTGGTATTTTTGTCTTTTTGTTATCCGTGAAAGCTTTTTTGCTTTAGAGCATATTTATGCCTGATTTATGTCATCTTCTTTTTCATGGTCTTCTTTTTGTTCTGCTTTCTTCTTGGTTCTTCCTTTCCTCTGTTGATCTGTGTTCTCGATTTGGCTCTATTAATCTTCGTTCTCCCTTCGATCCTCCCTTCTTCTATAAGCTCTTCTTCCTCTATTGTGTTGGTTATTTGATCTAAGCATCTCGATTGTTCAACTACTATGTCATTTTGGATTTGGGAAATTGTTTGGATATTTGTGGACTATTGTTCAATCTGGAACTGAAAACATTTGATTGTTGTTAGTTATCTGGTTTGGGCATCTCGACTGTTCAATTGCTATCCAACTTTAAATTTGGGAAAAATTTTTGGCTAGCTTATCTGAAATATACCTAAGATTTAATTAAATAATTTAAGCCTAAATAAATAATTTATTAAGGCTAATACGTTCAAACAATTGGTTATGTAAACATTACATAACTTAAGAATTTATGGAACCTTAATGATAATTATCTAAATAATATAAGGTTCATGAAGGTTGTTAAACCTCGCATAAAATAATGAATTGAATAATATAACTAAAGAAATAAATTAAGTAATAAAATGAGTGTAACATGTAATGATCACTATTACATGAAATAATTAGATTTAAGAATATGATTAACCGGAAGAATTAAATAACAAAGATATAATTAATGAGAGAAATTAAATAATAAATTTTGTTTAACATGTACCATACAATATTCCATGAAATAATATCACAAATGTTAATATGAGGAAATTTGAGAATTTATTTAACAAGCTAACAATTAATAGAGTTCAAACTAGCAAGTTTAAAGGGCAAATTAGGCTAAAATAAGCCCAACTGGCCGAATAGGCCAGCCAGGCCCGTACCTCTCTTCGAGCTCGGCCCAAAACAAAAAAAAAAGAAAAAGAAGAGAAGCCCAAATCTAGAGCCTCCCTTCATTCTCTTCTCTCTCTTCTTATTCACTCACATATTTTGCAACCCTAATCGACAAGGAACATACTACCGCCTCCCTCTCATTCTTCTCCTTCTCTCCTTCTCATTTTCTCTCATCATTTTAAAAACCTTAACGAAAGAACATACTTCTTCATTCTTCTTCTCGTAGTAGAACAACCCTAATTGGCGACTACTTGCACCTCTCTTGGCTATTCCATTCAACTATATTTCTTATTTGCTTATTTTGCCACCAATCGAACAAAGAACGCAAGCTCTGCGCCTTTATTCTCTTCTGATCGCACCAAAATAAAAAAAGTTGGCTTGTCTCTTGTGATTTCTTTCACAGTATCAGAGTTAATTAACTTGAGCCATCTTACCGTCCCTAATTCTTTTCTTCTTCATCCGCATGGTGAATCGGTCCTACAACTGAAAGTTCCAAGAGAACTGAGAGAAAACCCTAACTAATTGGGTAAGTCGAGTTTGATACCTCTGAACTACAGATTTTCGTTTATTTTTCGAGATCTGAAACAAACCCTAACTCTTTCATCCTTAATGATTATTAAATAAAATAAGGATCATGAAGGTTGTTAAACCTCACATAAAATAATGAAATTGAATAATATAGCTAAAGAAATAAATTAAGTAATAAAATTAGTGTAACATGTAATGATCACTATTTATCTTTTAGTTTGAGGTCAAACTATTATATTGTTTATCTATGCCTAAAATTAAGCTCTTGGTGAGAGGAGTTGTTATTGTAATTAAATCCAAAAACTTAGGGTTTCTGGTGGTTTGGTATAGTGCGAATTAGGGTTTTTTTTATGTTGTGGGAGTCCAAAAATTAGGGCTTTGTTTGGAGTCTTGACAAAACCAAAAATTCGGGTTTGTTTGGGTGAAATTAGGGTGAAATTTTGGGAATTTTTCAAAATTAGAGTTTAGGTCAAAATTGGGTCAAAATCAAAATTAGGGTTTTCTTGATCAAAAATTGAGTGAAATCATAATTTAGGGTTTATGAATTAGTAAAAAAAAAATTTGGGGTAAAATTGGAATTTAGGAAATTTTGGTGTTAAAAGAGAGATTAGGGTTTCAAGCTCACAGTTTAGTCAAAATCAAATTAGGGTTTGAAATTAAAGTTAAATAAGGGATTTTGACTGAGTCTAAATTAGGATTTCAAATTGAAATTGATTTGGGAATTTCTGATTAAGTCAAACTTAGATTTGGTCAAAATTATAGTCTTAATTGAAGCCAATTTAGGAATTTTGACTAAATTAGGGTTTTGGTCAACTCAACTTTTAGTTAGAAATGCCAGAAGAACCAAAAAAAAAATTCATAAGTGGCATTAAAGGTCTACAAATAAGCAAGAGCACAAGACATTAAACTGAATACCAATTATCACTCAAGAAAGCCCAACAATAAAGAGCCTACAAACCAGAAAGTATCCACTATATCAGCACTCGGGGAGTAAAGAAAGGAAAAAAAAAGCCTACTTAAAGTCTTAAACCATGAACAAGCTATAAACTTGTAGATACCAGTGGCTGCACACTCCCTAATTTATTTGTGGAAGAATTACCAATAAGGGCATCAGCGAGAGAGGAGAAACTCATCCTCGTACAACAACTTAATACCACTAGTACAAAAAACGCCTATTTTGGTGCCCCTATTCTCGGAGCCTTATTTCGGCGGTTGTCTCTACAACCGCCAAAATACGGGTGTTTCCTGGGATATTTTCCGAAATTTTGAAATGCCGCTTAAGTTTCAGTCTATTTTGTAACAACTGCCGAAATAGACTTTAATTCATTGCATATTTGCTCGCCGGCCTCATCTCTTCATCCCCTCTTATCTCTCACTACTGTAATTTTGCATCCCTAACTGGCGAACATGGTCTGCGCCTCTCTTCAACACTTCTCTCACGATGATTTCATAACCCAAATCGGCGGCTCTCTCTTCACCCCCTTCTCTCACGGTAACTTCGCAACCCTAACTGGCGAACAAACATACTCTGCGCACCTCTCTTCATCCTCTTATATCACGGTAATTATGCAGGTGAACATACATACTCTGCGCCTGTGTTCATTATATTCTCTCACGGTAGTTTTGTAACCTGAACTGGCGAACATATGCAGAGGCTAAAGGAGTTCATTGTGAACAGGTAATATACTCAAACTTATCTTATTCTCTCTGGCGAACAAGTCTGCGCCTCTTCAATCTCTTCACTCACGGTAATATACTCGAACTTATCTTATTCTCTCTAACGAACCGGTAATATACTCGAACTTATCTTATTCTCGTGTTTGTGCTTCAGTGTCGAAAATCACTAGAATGGCATACATCTCTGCGCCTCTATTCATTCTTGTGTATGCACCTCTGTGTTGAAAGTCACTGGAACTGCTACTGAGAGGTTGAAGATGACGTGGAAATAAATTTTTTTTAAAGACCTATTTCCACGGTTGTTAGCTAGGAATCACCGAAATATGTGTGTTTTTTTGTTTTAAAATGCGCCTATCTTGGCAGTTTTTAGCTACAACAGCCGAAATAGATGATAAGTGTAGAAATGAGCATGTTTTATGGGTGTATTTCATATATTATATTAGCACTTTTCTTGCTCATTTCTCCACTTTGGTTAGTTTTCCTCTAGTTTATGTTTTATTGGCTATCTCACAAATTTATTGGTTAAACATGAGGAAAACCAAACTAGGAGCAAAGTAGACGAAGAGACGAACGCATAGGCGCAAACGGATCTTAAATCGGAGCTGAAACGAATATTTTAGAAGCAAACCAATTTTCGTCCGAACCAGTCTGGTCCGGACACTGGTTCGGACACGTCCAGAGTGACGTCCGTGGCATGTCCGCCCAAATAAGGCAGGACACAAAACAAGGACGTGTTTCTCCGCATAAGATCGAAACGTTCGAACCAGGATGGTCCGGACACTGGTTCGGACGCGTCAAAATTGAGGCCTGTCCGCGGAAAAAAGGCAGGACAAAAACAAGGACATACATTACATGTCCGGGGAAATAAGCAAGGACAAAAACAAGGACAGAAGTATGTCCGTGGAAATTAGGCCGGACAAGAAAGAAATGTCCGTGGCCTGTTCGTGTAAAAAAGGTCGGACAGAAAATAAAAGCCATGCTGTCCGTGGATAAATGGCCGGACAAGAAACAAGGACGCGTAAATGCAACCCAGATCCAGAAAATTGACGCGCCGACCGTCTTCCCCATTTTTCTTGCGGCGCCTGCAAACACATCTATCTACCCCATCAACAATATCAGGCGCCGGCGCACTCCTTAATTTCCTCACGCGTGTTCCAGCCTGTCTCCTTCCTCATCCTTTCTTCTATAAAACCCACGCTCCTTCAATCTTCTTTAATCATCCCTTCCTAAATCCAAAGTTCATCGAAGTTCATTCTCACCATCGTTCACAACAGAATCGACCACCATAGCCTTACGCTGCTATTTTCCAGAAAATCTACAAAGAAGACGATTGCCCATTTGTTCGTTTTCTTCGTTCTGTATGTTTATCTTATTATTTATGTTTGTATAATTATGTGTGATTAATAAACCTATCCTCCCGGGTTAGGAAGTGAGCCTATTTTATATAATTATGTTATGTAAGCTTTCCACTGTAATTTATCTATGCAATATTTTGATTCTTGTCCTTAATGCGCTTTAATCTTCTTGTACAATTATTAAAGTGATATTTGTAGTCTCTTGTTAAAATGCGTAGCTGAGACAAGGTTCTAGACAAAGGAAGTCAAAACGGGTTAACGACTAGAAGCGTGTGTCTCGCCTATAGGTTAATCTGTCTCCAATAGGAATTAATAATAAAGTGATTAATTTATAATGACTTGGGCAAGAATTGCGGCTTGATGTTTAAGTTAATCAGGGTTTATTGTACAAGGACCGGTCAATGAACTAATTAAGATTCCTGAGTTTATTGTTAAAGTGGGAAAGTTTATATTGACATAATTGAATAAAATAGGTGAGCAGAACAACCCAAGATGCTTCTTTAAAAACAAAAAGATTTACAGTTTCTGAAATACCCCGAACTTAAATATAGGGATTTAAAATTAATCTGATATGTATTTAAGGGCCTAATGGTACCTAATTAATACTAGTAAGGAAAAATAAATCCAAAAGAATAAATAAACTCTTAAAAAGCGGAAAACGCTAAATAAGCGTTAAATAACCATAGGAGGTATGAGACCTCGGTTAGTGTGTATTTGGATTCAAAGGTTTAATAAGACCTAAATAATATATGGGAACAACTCCCGAAGAAAACGGATCCAAATAATGTATTAAAACGCTAATAGAGCTTTAACGCATGTTTTTCGAGAAAACCCGAAAACGTGATTTTAGGTGGTCAAACGAACCCGTAAAAATTATAAGTCATTAAATAAATATTATTAAGCATTTATGAAAGCTTAATAACCAATAAAAATAAAGAAACGGGAAAATTCCGGAAAACAGGCCCGGTTAGTGAACAGTACCTAAACCGGGTAAAATAACGAGTGTTTTCTGTAAAGAAGACGAAAACGCTCCACCTAGTATAACTGTGGGGGGGACCGATTTAAATAGTCAAATAACTCCCTCACACACACATGTAACTAGCTAATTAAATAAGAGTTCCAAAAGCAAAAAGCAATAAAGTAGAAACTACTTTATCCCTTCCCTCTCTCCTCACTCACTCATTCTCTACTCTCTCACCTACCCTCTTCTCCCCCCCCCACGATTTCTCTCTCTTTCTCCCTCTGGTTGGGCGATTTTGTAGAGCTTCAAGAAGCTCCCATGGCAACTCCACCTTCTACCTCATGCTCCATCCTCATGTAAGCTCCAAACTCAAAAATAATTACATATTTGAACTCCCCTCATCCTCCTCTACATTTCCCTCTTTTCAAAATTCGAAAAGGATGAGTTTAATCTCCATGGGGTTTCCCCATTTGAAGAGAAAAGCACACCATTATGGAGCTTGGAGTCTCCTCTTTCCAACAAGGTAAAAATCTACATGAAAAACTCATGTTTTCCCCACCTACTTCATAACCGATTTTTTTGCCTCTTTGTAATGCCTTGTTTTCTCTCTCTCCTTTGAGCAAAATATCAACCTAGCAACGGTGGTGGATTCACCTTCTTGAACCAAGGGCTAAAACCCTTCTAAAATTCTCCAAAGGTAAACCCTAGAAATTCATTTCAAACACTTCAATGAATTGGCATTAATTAAGGGTTAGCATATTAATTGTAGTGTTTTGTGTTCATTGGGTGATGGGAATGGAGTTTGGCAACTCCATTCCCCACATGGCCGATTTGGGCAAGAAAGGAAGAAGGAGGAGAAATGAGAAAGAAAGAAGGAATTATAAGCTCAAGGTAAGAGCTCTTTACTAATGTTAAATTTTAGTGCATTAGAGTAATGGGAATGGGTAAACCAATATAAAGAACCCAAATAATGTATTAGTAATGTAATTGTGGAAGTTTGAGTATTTGTGAACTAGTATGTGGATTGTAGGCCTTAGAGCCAAGTGTATTGTGTATGTGCATTGGTAATGTGGATTGAGGAAGTAATGGTGTACTAAGACTTTGTATGTGTGCTGGTAGAACCCTTGTGGTTTGGCTAGATTAGGAATGAGTTGATGAGAAAACACATATGTGGAGAAGTAAGAAATGTAGAGGAACTATGGCAAATTTTATTGTAGGAATATGTATATGTATGGATGACTTGGTGAATGGGAAAACCAAGGTGTGTATTGGAGTAGTAGAGATGTTTAATGACTATGGAGTAGTGGTTTGGTAAGAGAATGAAATGAAAGGATATAAAATCTGTAGCAAGAATTGTTGAATGGCATTGGAGAAACTAGGAAGAACTAGAGTATAAGACTTGGTAAAGTAAATGTTGGAACTTGGGTATAGAAGGTGCAAATTGCTTGGAAATGAATGTCATGGTGGTGAGATGAGTTATTTGGGATGCTAATAGTGGCATTGGTTGAGAAGTAATGGATGGTAGAATGGAGTTTAAAAATCTGTAGCATTGAAGGATGAAAAACTGTTGTAAGTGTGGAAGGGAAGGAAGTGATGGAATTGTGTAAGTTGATTGATGGATTTGGTAAGGAGTTTGGTGGATGAACTAAGGCAATTTGGAGGGCCTAGGTAGTGTTTAAACATGTGGGATTACATGTAGGAAGATTGGAGAAACAATGGGCAAAGTGTAGAGCTGAAAACAGAAATAAAAATGCAAATACTGGGCCGGACCGACCTTGGGACCGAACTTGCAAGGTCGGTCAAGCCCAGATTTACAAAGACGGGAAAGCTTCTGGAATGGACCGAACTTGCGACCGGACTTGCAAGTTCGGTCGGACCAGAGAAATTCTCCCGTCTGTAACCTACTGGAATGGACCGACCTTGCGACCGGACTTGCATGGTCGGTCGACACAAAATTTTTCCGTCTCGTAAGTTACTGGAATGGACCGACCTTGCGACCGGACTTGCAAGGTCGGTCGGGCTAAAAATTTCACGTCAGGTAACTCACTGGAATGGACTGACCTTGGGACCGGACTTGCAAGGTCGGTCGGCCTTGTAATTTTCTAGCGTATTATCCTACTGACTTCGACCGACCTTGGGACCGACCCTGGGTAAGGTCAGTCGAGTCATACAAAATTTTTTTTTAATAATAATAATATGTATATATATATATATATATATAATATGTATACCCACATATACATATGTACATATATGTAAGTATACCGATGTTAAGTAAGAAAACTAACTTAAAGGAAGTAAACAATGTGTAAGTATAAGAACGTTAAGTGAAACCGAAACAACGGGGTAAGTACGGAGAGTAGCAATATGTATGTAATGTAATGCGTAGTATTGATTGAACCGTTTGGCATGTAGCCAGGGGTTCAAAATAGGACTCGAGGAACAAATAAGGACTAAGGAACAAGAGGGCACCGATAAGTAAATTGCAGAAAAAGGTATGATTTCTTTATGCCCTGTATCCTAATCTGGTTACCCCGATTTGTGTGCTTATTTGATCACCTAATAAGATAAATGCACGAATCGGACTATATTGCACTTACTTGTGCTTGTTTACATTGTTCTTGATATTTGTCTTGAACAATAGTTGTATAATTCATGAAACATATGAATGATGACGATGTGTAATTGTATCTTGTAGTGTACTTGTATATTGTATTGTATTCTGTATGGATGTGTATATGAATAATGTATTTGTGTATGTGGGTTGATGAATGATTCTACTAATCCTAACTACCTAACTCCTAACTTAATGAGTAAATTGGAAGAGTAGAAGTCCGATATAGTCTTCGGCCACGCGTGAGGATGCGGAGTCACAAGAGGTTGGCTGCAATTCCTGACTCTTAAACTGGTCCGCGGCCCAAATCCCTTAAATGGGTAGCATCCCGGATTGGTGAGTCAAGTAAATCCCGGAGGTGGGACGGAGTAGTCCCCAGGGCCGGAGGTCCCGACGACTTAACATGAGTAAGAGTAAGAGTAAGTAAGTATGTATGAGTATGAGTATGAGTATGTATGCGTATGTATGAAGTAACGAGTAAAAGAGTAATCTCCACCCGATTAACCCGGGTGGACCAATGAAGCTAACAAGTACTGTATATTGTGTATGTAATGAGCATGTGCATTCGGAAGAAGGTAAGTATGTATTGGATGGTTATATTGTATTCCTTGTATGTAATGAAGTGTATGTATGTGCGTATGTCTTGCGTAATGTATTGTAATATGTGTATAAGAGCATGTATGCATGTATGTTTGAATGAAAATGAACTGCATGTATTCGACCAAGTGGTCGGCGTACCCTCACTAGTACGCGGGGTATGCGGTTATCATGTGCAGCGAAAGCTGACCCCCTAAGGGAACGTTTTTAGTGTGCAGGTACCTGAAGCGAATATGGTCAAGATAAGAGACCGGAGGTACACCCTTGTACTTAGAAAGTAAGTGGTTGTCAGGAATGGGTAGATGTGGACTCTTAGTGAGTATGTATGAACTTGGAAGAGATATTATAACCGTACAAGGATCCTAGTAGACTCGGTTAAGTATATGCATAGTATGGATTATGGAGGAGTAAGTGTCGAATGGAGCATTGTTGTATTTGATTGATGAATGGAGTATGTAATATAGATGTGTAGTACTCGGGATTCCGGTCCATCAGACCGATGCTGTATGTAGAAGTAGTAACCTTGTTAGTCACGTGGGTGACTAACGGCATTGTATCACCCACTGTATGTAAGTATGTATCCGCTGCGTGTATCTGATGTGTAAGGAGATTGGACGGTAAGCATTGTATTAATGGCAGGGGTGTTACAGTTTCTATTTTTATTCTGTTTTGATTGATTGTTTGTATTACTGTTCTAATTACATCTTCAACCTCTTCTTTCTTTCAAAAAATGATAAAATCTGTTTACTAGAAATCTCAGTCAACTTACTACACTATCAGTTATCCACAGCGAGGTCCCTAAGAGTACGATAACCCACAAATCCACTATTCCGTAAAACGATAGGTACACTGCCTAAGTTGTAGAAGTAGTCACATATTTCTCCAACAAGTTTTTGGCGCCGTTGCCGGGGACCTCGGACACGGTTAATTGATAGTTTTAAATTTTATTGAGTTTTCTGTTTAGCTTTTGCTACTCTTTAATTTTTATTTCTATTATTTTTGTTGTTATTTAATCTTTCTAGCAATTTAAATATCGTATTAATTCCTGTCATTTATTTCCCAGTTATTTAAGTTTCCATCGTCCTTTGAATTTCAGTAAACTAATTCCTAACATTTAAATTTCAGCAATCTAACTTCTAACATTTAAATTTCAGCAATCTAATTTCTAACATTTAAATTTCAGTAATCTAATTTCTGACATTTAATTTTCTGTCATTTATTTTCTGTCATTTAATTTTCAGTCATTTAATTTTCTGTCATTTAATTTTCAGTTATTTAAATTTTCTGTCATTTAAATTCAGTTCATTTAAATTTCAGTTCTTTTAAATTCCAGTTCTTTATTTTAATTGTCATTTAAATTCACTTCTTTATTTTACTGTCATTTAATTTTTTTTAGTCATTTATATTACTGTCATTTAAATTCCTTTGTCATTTAAATTCCAGTAATTTAATTCTGTTTAGTTTTTCTTTTATTTCATCTTTTTTCGCTTCATTTAATTTTACTTACTTATTTCTTTTAGTCAATTTTCTTGTATTTCTGTTTTATTTCTTACTTGTTTTTCTATTTAGTTAATTTTTATTTTTGTGTTTATTTTCTATTTTTAGTTCTATTCTACTTGGTATTTTTATTTTGTTTTTGTAGGATAGTTACTGATTATGGAGAGCGGCTACGATGAGGTGAGAAGATTGTTGATTAATTTGGAATGGACGTACATGCAAGAGGAGATATCCTCGTATCAAAGGTTGGTCAAGGATTATCAACCACCTCAACAATCAAATCGAGAGCCTTACTGGTGGGAAGTCGACCAAGCTAATACACAGTACAAAGAAGCTCAGTTGGGATATGACTACTTCAAACAGAATGAACAACAATCTACACAAGGGCCAGACGAATTTCTCCTAAGTCAGACCAAGCTACTAGAAGAGATTACAGTGGTGACTCCAAGGAGCGAAGATCGATTCGAGCCAGATATTCATGAAGCTACAAGTTCTGATGAGGAGATAAAGAAACTTATCAGGACATTTTTCTCCGACGCCGAGTTGGAGCCAATGTCTGAGAGTTACAATTCTCCTCCATCTCCATCCCCAGCACAAGATGAGCAATTAAATTTAAAGATATTTTGTATGAGCCAGTCCGCGAGCTAGAGGAGGATTATCCTATTGAGCCTCATCAACCAGGAGAGGAAATTTACATCCTCGATCTGAGGAAGGAACACCACTACCACCAGTCTCTCATCAACTCCCACCCTGCCTCCATAAGCCTCAACAACAAGAAGAGGATCTTTACATCCTCCAATTTGAGGAAGGAAAGTCATCACCACCTGGTCTTCTGCTAGAACTACGTTACCGGCAGTACCTCCTCAAACACCAGGTTTTGTGGTATTTACTTTCCTATTTTATTTGCCGAGGTGACGTTTTGTTTTGATCCAGGTGGTTTGCTTTTAATAACTGCTAACTTCGTTTTCCTGGCAAAGCTGTTGTCTACCTTTATTTTTGATCCAGGATAACGAAACGGGAGTCTAGCTAAAGACTATAAATACGGGCAACTTGGTAGGAGGCACCCTACTATCTATCTTTTTATTCTATATTGTGCTTATATTTTATCTTATTTTATGTTGAACGATATATAGTAAAAATAAAAAAGGGAGGAGAGAGAACGAGGAGAATTAATTTGAGTTCTTCTGGCTGTTTAGAATATTCATTACAGGAACATCTTGCACATTCCTACAGCTGAACTCAAGTGTGGGGGAGCTACTCTACATACTCTGCAACACTCTGGGGAGTACACTATCTATACCCTGCTCTTTAAATTTTCAAAATTTCATATTGCTTTTGCTTTGTGATCATTACTCAGCTAGTTTGCGTGCCCTGTTATTTTAATTCTTTCTATGCAATGAGGGCATTGCTTTGGTTCAAGTGTAGGGGAGAGATAATAATCAAAAGTTTGCTCTTAAGTTCTCCTCTTTTTTGACACTGTGTTTAAATTTGTTAAGTATTAATAATCAAAGAAGGAGCCATAGAGGGAGTAATGCCGGTATTAACAGGTTTAAAGGGTACACAAAAAAAATTATGAGAAAATTATCATTTGAATTTTGTTTTAACTTTGATCCTGGATTTGAATTGGAATGAAACGGTGGAAAAGAACAAGGCAAGGTACTCCTCTGATCCAGACAGGCATATTCTGATCCTAAACAGGCCTCGTCCACTCGGTTATTAAGTTCTTAGGGGTGCTTCATCACCCGGCTACCTAAGGTACTCGGTATCTGGGATAGTAGACCCAAAACTGCTACAAGGGTGGAGAGAAAAGTCTGAGGTAAAAGAAAAATGAACTTCAAAATTGAAGTATCTTTGCATTCTGCACCAAAATGATAAAAACTTCTTCATTATGGATCATGAGTATGTGGCATTGAAAGGTATAATGGAATAAGATTTTACTTCATGCCCCATGTCGTTCAAGGAAATGTGAAAGAAAATGATGGATTGGCTCAGGGTTAAAAGCAGAATTCTCATGGTACTGCTTCTCTTTCTTTTGTAGGACTTCAGGGTTATTCTCAGAAACGGAGAAATATATTTAAGTAATTTAATGTTATTAGTACCCTTTTTAAAATCTAAAAGATTGGCAATTACCTCTTCCGTGCTCTCCTTACTTGATTATTGTCTGTTTAACTTGTTTAAACATTATGTCAAAAAGATTTGCTTGAGGACAAGCAAAAGATAAGTGTGGGGGTGTGATAAGTGTAGAAATGAGCATGTTTTATGGGTGTATTTCATATATTATATTAGCACTTTTCTTGCTCATTTCTCCACTTTGGTTAGTTTTCCTCTAGTTTATGTTTTATTGGTTATCTCACAAATTTATTGGTTAAAAATGAGGAAAACCAATCTAGGAGCAAAGTGGACGAAGAGACGAACGCATAGGCGCAAACGGATCATAAATCGGAGCTGAAACGAATATTTTAGAAGCAAACCAATTTTATCCGAACCAGTCTGGTCCGGACACTGGTTCGGACACGTCCAGAGTGACGTCCGTGGCATGTCCGCCCAAATAAGGCAGGACATAAAACAAGGACGCGTTTCTCCGCATAAGATCGAAACGTTCGAACCAGGATGGTCCGGACACTGTTCAGACGCGTCAAAATTGAGGCCTGTCCGTGGAAAAAAGGCAGGACAAAAACAAGGACATACATTACATGTCCGGGGAAATAAGCAAGGACAGAAACAAGGACAGAAGTATGTCCGTGGAAATTAGGCCGGACAAGAAAGAAATGTCCGTGGCCTGTTCGTGTAAAAAAGGCCGTACAGAAAATAAAAGCCATGCTGTCCGTGGATAAATGGCCGGACAAGAAACAAGGACGCGTGTAAATGCAACCCAGATCCAGAAAATTGACGCGCCGACCGTCTTCCCCATTCTTCTTGCGGCGCCTGCAAACACATCTATCTACCCCATCAACAATATCAGGTGCCGGCGCACTCCTTAATTTCCTCACGCGTGTTCCAGCCTGTCTCCTTCCTCATCCTTTCTTCTATAAAACCCACGCTCCTTCAATCTTCTTTAATCATCCCTTCCTAAATCCAAAGTTCATCGAAGTCATTCATTCTCACCATCGTTCACAACAGAATCGACCACCATAGCCTTACGCTGCTATTTTCCAGAAAATCTACAAAGAAGACGATTGCCCATTTGTTCGTTTTTCTTCGTTCTGTATGTTTATCTTATTATTTATGTTTGTATAATTATGTGTGATTAATAAACCTATCCTCCCGGGTTAGGAAGCGAGCCTATTTTATATAATTATGTTATGTAAGCTTTCCACTGTAATTTATCTATGCAATATTTTGATTCTTGTCCTTAATGCGCTTTAATCTTCTTGTACAATTATTAAAGTGATATCTGTAGTCTCTTGTTAAAATGCGTTGCTGAGACAAGGTTCTAGACAAAGGAAGTCAAAACGGGTTAACGACTAGAAGCGTGTCTCGCCTATAGGTTAATCTGTCTCCAATAGGAATTAATAATAAAGCGATTAATTTATAATGACTTGGGCAAGAATTGCGGCTTGATGTTTAAGTTAATCAGGGTTTATTGTACAAGGACCGGTCAATGAACTAATTAAGATTCCTGAGTTTATCGTTAAAGTGGGAAAGTTTATATTGATATAATTGAATAAAATAGGTGAGCAGAACAACCCAGGATGCTTCTTTAAAAACAAAAAGATTTACAGTTTCTACTTTTATTCTGTTTTGATTAATTGTTTGTATTACTGTTCTAATTACATTTTCAACCTCTTCTTTCTTTCAAAAAAATGATAAAATCTGTTTACTAGAAATCTCAGTCAACTTACTACACTATCAGTTATCCACAGCGAGGTCCCCAAGAGTACGATAACCCACAAATCCACTAATCCGTAAAACGATAGGTACACTGCCTAAGTTGTAGAAGTAGTCACATATTTCTCCAACAAGTTTTTGGCGCCGTTGCCGGGACCTCCGACACGGTTAATTGATAGTTTTAAATTTTATTGAGTTTTCTGTTTAGCTTTTGCTACTCTTTAATTTTTATTTCTATTATTTTTTGTTGTTATTTAATCTTTCTAGCAATTTAAATAACGTATTAATACCTGTCATTTATTTCCCAGTTATTTAAGTTTCCATCGTCCTTTGAATTTCAGTAAACTAATTCCTAACATTTAAATTTCAGCAATCTAACTTCTAACATTTAAATTTCCGCAATCTAATTTCTAACATTTAAATTTCAGTAATCTAATTTCTGACATTTAATTTTCTGTCATTTAATTTTCTGTCATTTAATTTTCAGTCATTTAATTTTCTGTCATTTAATTTTCAGTTATTTAAATTTTCTGTCATTTAAATTCAGTTCATTTAAATTTCAGTTCTTTTAAATTCCAGTTCTTTATTTTAATTGTCATTTAAATTCAGATCTTTATTTTACTGTCATTTAATTTTTTTTAGTCATTTATATTACTGTCATTTAAATTCCCTTGTCATTTAAATTCCAGTAATTTAATTCTGTTTAGTTTTTCTTTTATTTCATCTTTTTTCGCTTCATTTAATTTTACTTACTTATTTCTTTTAGTCAATTTTCTTGTATTTCTGTTTTATTTCTTACTTGTTTTTCTATTTAGTTAATTTTTATTTTTGTGTTTATTTTCTATTTTTAGTTCTATTCTACTTGGTATTTTTAGTTTTGTTTTTGTAGGATAGTTACTGATTATGGAGAGCGGCTACGATGAGGTGAGAAGATTGTTGATTAATTTGGAATGGACGCACATGCAAGAGGAGATATCCTCATATCAAAGGTTGGTCAAGGATTATCAACCACCTCAACAATCAAATCGAGAGCCTTACTGGTGGGAAGTCGACCAAGCTAATACACAGTACAAAGAAGCTCAGTTGGGATATGACTACTTCAAACAGAATAAACAACAATCTACACAAGGGCCAGACGAATTTCTCCCAAGTCAGACCAAGCTACTAGAAGAGATTACAGTGGTGACTCCAAGGAGCGAAGATCGATTCGAGCCAGATATTCATGAAGCTACAAGTTCTGATGAGGAGATAAAGAAACTTATCAGGACATTTTTCTCCGACGCCGAGTTGGAGCAAATGTCTGAGAGTTACAATTCTCCTCCATCTCCATCCCCAGCACAAGAGGAGCAATTAAAATTTAAAGATATTTTGTATGAGCCAGTCCGCGAGCTAGAGGAGGATTATCCTATTGAGCCTCATCAACCAGGAGAGGAAATTTACATCCTCGAATCTGAGGAAGGAACACCGCTACCAACAGTCTCTCATCAACTCCCACCCTGCCTCCATAAGCCTCAACAACAAGAAGAGGATGTTTACATCCTCCAATTTGAGGAAGGAAAGTCATCACCACCTGGTATTCTACTAGAACTACGTTACCGGCAGTACCTCCTCAAACACCAGGTTTTGTGGAGTATTTACTTTCCTATTTTATTTGCCGAGGTGACATTTTGTTTTGATGCAGGTGGTTTGCTTTTAATAACTGCTAACTTCGTTTTCCTGGCAAAGCTGTTGTCTACCTTTATTTTTGATCCAGGATAACGAAGCGGGAGTCTAGCCAAAGACTATAAATACGGGCAGCTTGGTAGGAGGCACCCTACTATCTATCTTTTTATTTTATATTGTGCTTATATTTTGTATCTTATTTTATGTTGAACGATATATAGTAAAAATAAAAAAAGAGAGGAGAGAGAATGAGGAGAATTAATTTGAGTTCTTCTGGCTGTTTAGAATATTCATTACAGGAACATCTTGCACATTCCTACAGCTGAACTCAAGTGTGGGGGAGCTACTCTACATACTCTGCAACACTCTAGGGAGTACACTATCTATACCCTGCTCTTTAAATTTTCAAAATTTCATATTGCTTTTGCTTTGTGATCATTACCCAGGTAGTTTGCGTGCCCTGTTATTTTAATTCTTTCTATGCAATGAGGGCATTGCTTTGGTTCAAGTGTAGTGGGAGAGATAATAATCAAAAGCTTGCTCTTAAGTTCTCCTCTTTTTCGACACTGTGTTTAAATTTGTTAAGTGATTAATAATCAAAAAAGGAGCCATAGAGGGTGTAATGCCGGTATTAACAGGTTTAAAGGGTACACAAAAAAAATTATGAGAAAATTATCATTTGAATTTTGTTTTAACTTTGAGCCTGGATTTGAATTGGAATGAAACGGTGGAAAAGAACAAGGCAAGGTACTCCTCTGATCCAGACAGGCATATTCTGATCCTAAACAGGCCTCGTCCACTTGGTTATTAAGTTCTTAGGGGTGCTTCATCACCCGGCTACCTAAGGTACTTGGTATCTGGGATAGTAGACCCAAAACCGCTACAAGGGTGGAGAGAAAAGTCTGAGGTAAAAGAAAAATGAACTTCAAAATTGAAGTATCTTTGCATTCTGCACCAAAATGATAAAAACTTCTTCATTATGGATCATGAGTATGTGGCATTGAAAGGTATAATGGAATAAGATTTTACTTCATGCCCCATGTCGTTCAAGGAAATGTGAAAGAAAATGATGGATTGGCTCAGGGTTAAAAGCAGAATTCTCATGGTACTGCTTCTCTTTCTTTTGTAGGACTTCAGGGTTATTCTCAGAAACGGAGAAATATATTTAAGTAATTTAATGTTATTAGTACCCTTTTTAAAATCTGAAAAGATTGGCAATTACCCTTCCGTGCTCTCCTTACTTGATTATTGTCTGTTTAACTTGTTTAAACATTATGTCAAAAAGATTTGCTTGAGGACAAGCAAAAGATAAGTGTGGGGGTGTGATAAGTGTAGAAATGAGCATGTTTTATGGGTGTATTTCATATATTATATTAGCACTTTTCTTGCTCATTTCTCCACTTTGGTTAGTTTTCCTCTAGTTTATGTTTTATTGGTTATCTCACAAATTTATTGGTTAAACATGAGGAAAACCAAGCTAGGAGCAAAGTAGACGAAGAGACGAACGCATAGGCGCAAACGGATCTTAAATCGGAGCTGAAACGAATATTTTAGAAGCAAACCAATTTTCGTCCGAACTAGTCTGGTCCGGACACTAGTTCGGACACGTCCAGAGTGACGTCTGTGGCATGTCCGCCCAAATAAGGCAGGACACAAAACAAGGACGCGTTTCTCCGCATAAGATCGAAACGTTCGAACCAGGATAGTCCGGACACTGGTTCGGACGCGTCAAAATTGAGGCCTGTTCGCGGAAAAAAGGCAGGACATAAACAAGGACATACATTACATGTCCGGGGAAATAAGCAAGGACAAAACAAGGATAGAAGTATGTCCGTGGAAATTAGGCCAGACAAGAAAGAAATGTCCGTGGCCTGTTCGTGTAAATAAGGCCGGACAGAAAATAAAAGCCATGTTGTCCGTGGATAAATGGCCGGACAATAAACAAGGACGCGTCTAAATGCAACCCAGATCCAGAAAATTACGCGGCGACCGTCTTCCCCATTTTTCTTGCGGCGCCTGCAAACACATCTATCTACCCCATCAACAATATCAGGCGCCGGCGCACTCCTTAATTTCCCCACCGTGTTCCAGCCTGTCTCCTTCCTCATCCTTTCTTCTATAAAACCCACGCTCCTTCAATCTTCTTTAATCATCCCTTCCTAAATCCAAAGTTCATCGAAGTTCATTCTCACCATCGTTCACAACAGAATCGACCACCATAGCCTTACGCTGCTATTTTCCAGAAAATCTACGAAGAAGACGATTGCCCATTTGTTCGTTTTTCTTCGTTCTGTATGTTTATCTTATTATTTATGTTTGTATAATTATGTGTGATTAATAAACCTATCCTCCTGGGTTAGGAAGTGAGCCTATTTTATATAATTATGTTATGTAAGCTTTCCACTTTAATTTATCTATGCAATATTTTGATTCTTGTCCTTAATGCGCTTTAATCTTCTTGTACAATTATTAAAGTGATATTTGTTGTCTCTTGTTAAAATGCGTTGCTGAGACAAGGTTCTAGACAAAGGAAGTCAAAACGGGTTAACGACTAGAAGCGTGTCTCGCCTATAGGTTAATCTGTCTCCAATAGGAATTAATAATAAAGCGATTAATTTATAATGACTTGGGCAAGAATTGCGGCTTGATGTTTAAGTTAATCAGGGTTTATTGTACAAGGACCGGTCAATGAACTAATTAAGATTCCTGAGTTTATTGTTAAAGTGGGAAAGTTTATATTGATATAATTGAATAAAATAGGTGAGCAGAACAACCCAGGATGCTTCTTTAAAAACAAAAAGATTTACAGTTTCTATTTTTATTCTGTTTTGATTATTGTTTGTATTACCGTTCTAATTACATTTTCAACCTCTTCTTTCATTCAAAAAATGATAAAATCTGTTTACTAGAAATCTCAGTCAACTTACTACACTATCAGTTATCCACAGCGAGGTCCCCAAGAGTACGATAACCACAAATCCACTATTCCGTAAAACGATAGGTACACTGCCTAAGTTGTAGAAGTAGTCACATATTTCTCCAACAAGTTTTTGGCGCCGTTGCCGGGGACCTCGGCATGGTTAATTGATAGTTTTAAATTTTATTGAGTTTTCTGTTTAGCTTTTGCTACTCTTTAATTTTTATTTCTATTATTTTTGTTGTTATTTAATCTTTCTAGCAATTTAAATATCGTATTAATTCCTGTCATTTATTTCCCAGTTATTTAAGTTTCCATCGTCCTTTGAATTTCAGTAAACTAATTCCTAACATTTAAATTTCAGCAATCTAACTTCTAACATTTAAATTTCAGCAATCTAATTTCTAACATTTAAATTTCAGTAATCTAATTTTTCTGACATTTAATTTTCTGTCATCATTTAATTTTCAGTCATTTAATTTTCTGTCATTTAATTTTCAGTTATTTAAATTTTCTGTCATTTAAATTCAGTTCATTTAAATTTCAGTTCTTTTAAATTCCAGTTCTTTATTTTAATTGTCATTTAAATTCAGATCTTTATTTTACTGTCATTTAATTTTTTTTAGTCATTTATATTACTGTCATTTAAATTCCCTTGTCATTTAAATTCCAGTAATTTAATTCTGTTTAGTTTTTCTTTTATTTCATCTTTTTTCGCTTCATTTAATTTTACTTACTTATTTCTTTTAGTCAATTTTCTTGTATTTCTGTTTTATTTCTTACTTGTTTTTCTATTTAGTTAATTTTTATTTTTGTGTTTATTTTCTATTTTTAGTTCTATTCTACTTGGTATTTTTATTTTTGTTTTTGTAGGATAGTTACTGATTATGGAGAGCGGCTACGATGAGGTGAGAAGATTGTTGATTAATTTGGAATGGACGCACATGCAAGAGGAGATATCCTCATATCAAAGGTTGGTCAAGGATTATCAACCACCTCAACAATCAAATCGAGAGCCTTACTGGTGGGAAGTCGACCAAGCTAATACACAGTACAAAGAAGCTCAGTTGGGATATGACTACTTCAAACAGAATGAACAACAATCTACACAAGGGCCAGACGAATTTCTCCCAAGTCAGACCAAGCTACTAGAAGAGATTACAGTGGTGACTCCAAGGAGCGAAGATCGATTCGAGCCAGATATTCATGAAGCTACAAGTTCTGATGAGGAGATAAAGAAACTTATCAAGACATTTTTCTCCGACGCCGAGTTGGAGCAAATGTCTGAGAGTTACAATTCTCCTCCATCTCCATCCCCAGCACAAGAGGAGCAATTAAAATTTAAAGATATTTTGTATGAGCCAGTCCGCGAGCTAGAGGAGGATTATCCTATTGAGCCTCATCAACCAGGAGAGGAAATTTACATCCTCGAATCTGAGGAAGGAACACCGCTACCACCAGTCTCTCATCAACTCCCACCCTGCCTCCATAAGCCTCAACAACAAGAAGAGGATGTTTACATCCTCCAATTTGAGGAAGGAAAGTCATCACCACCTGGTCTTCTGCTAGAACTACGTTACCGGCAGTACCTCCTCAAACACCAGGTTTTGTGGAGTATTTACTTTCCTATTTTATTGCCGAGGTGACGTTTTGTTTTGATCCAGGTGGTTTGCTTTTAATAACTGCTAACTTCGTTTTCCTGGCAAAGCTGTTGTCTACCTTTATTTTTGATCCAGGATAACGAAGCGGGAGTCTAGCCAAAGACTATAAATACGGCAGCTTGGTAGGAGGCACCCTACTATCTATCTTTTTATTCTATATTGTGCTTATATTTTGTATCTTATTTTATGTTGAACGATATATAGTAAAAATAAAAAAAGGGAGGAGAGAGAACGAGAGAATTAATTTGAGTTCTTCTGGCTGTTTAGAATATTCATTACAGGAACATCTTGCACATTCCTACAGCTGAACTCAAGTGTGGGGGAGCTACTCTACATACTCTGCAACACTCTGGGGAGTACACTATCTATACCCTGCTCTTTAAATTTTCAAAATTTCATATTGCTTTTGCTTTGTGTGATCATTACCAGGTAGTTTGCGTGCCCTGTTATTTTAATTCTTTCTATGCAATGAGGGCATTGCTTTGGTTCAAGTGTAGGGGAGAGATAATAATCAAAAGTTTGCTCTTAAGTTCTCCTCTTTTTTGACACTGTGTTTAAATTTGTTAAGTATTAATAATCAAAGAAGGAGCCATAGAGGGAGTAATGCCGGTATTAACAGGTTTAAAGGTACACAAAAAAAATTATGAGAAAATTATCATTTGAATTTTGTTTTAACTTTGAGCCTGATTTGAATTGGAATGAAACGGTGGAAAAGAACAAGGCAAGGTACTCCTCTGATCCAGACAGGCATATTCTGATCCTAAACAGGCCTCGTCCACTCGGTTATTAAGTTCTTAGGGGTGCTTCATCACCCGGCTACCTAAGGTACTCGGTATCTGGGATAGTAGACCCAAAACACTACAAGGGTGGAGAGAAAAGTCTGAGGTAAAAGAAAAATGAACTTCAAAATTGAAGTATCTTTGCATTCTGCACCAAAATGATAAAACTTCTTCATTATGGATCATGAGTATGTGGCATTGAAAGGTATAATGGAATAAGATTTTACTTCATGCCCATGTCGTTCAAGGAAATGTGAAAGAAAATGATGGATTGGCTCAGGGTTAAAAGCAGAATTCTCATGGTACTGCTTCTCTTTCTTTTGTAGGACTTCAGGGTTATTCTCAGAAACGGAGAAATATATTTAAGTAATTTAATGTATTAGTACCCTTTTTAAAATCTAAAAAGATTGGCAATTACCTCTTCCGTGCTCTCCTTACTTGATTATTGTCTGTTTAACTTGTTTAAACATTATGTCAAAAAGATTTGCTTGAGGACAAGCAAAAGATAAGTGTGGGGGTGTGATAAGTGTAGAAATGAGCATGTTTTATGGGTGTATTTCATATATTATATTAGCACTTTTCTTGCTCATTTCTCCACTTTGGTTAGTTTTCCTCTAGTTTATGTTTTATTGGTTATCTCACAAATTTATTGGTTAAAATGAGGAAAACCAATCTAGGAGCAAAGTGGACGAAGAGACGAACGCATAGGCGCAAACGGATCTTAAATCGGAGCTGAAACGAATATTTTAGAAGCAAACCAATTTTTGTCCGAACCAGTCTGGTCCGGACACTGGTTCGGACACGTCCAGAGTGACGTCTGTGGCATGTCCGCCCAAATAAGGCAGGACACAAAACAAGGACGCGTTTCTCCGCATAAGATCGAAACGTTCGAACCAGGATGGTCCGGACACTGGTTCGGACGCGTCAAAATTGAGGCCTGTCCGTGGAAAAAAGGCAGGACAAAAACAAGGACATACATTACATGTCCGGGAAATAAGCAAGGACAGAAACAAGGACAGAAGTATGTCCGTGGAAATTAGGCCGGACAAGAAAGAAATGTCCGTGGCCTGTTCGTGTAAAAAAGGCCGGACAGAAAATAAAAGCCATGCTGTCCGTGGATAAATGGCCGGACAAGAAACAAGGACGCGTGTAAATGCAACCCAGATCCAGAAAATTGACGCGCCGACCGTCTTCCCCATTTTTCTTGCGGCGCCTGCAAACACATCTATCTACCCCATCAACTATCAGGTGCCGGCGCACTCCTTAATTTCCTCACGCGTGTTCCAGCCTGTCTCCTTCCTCATCCTTTCTTCTATAAAACCCACGCTCCTTCAATCTTCTTTAATCATCCCTTCCTAAATCCAAAGTTCATCGAAGTTCATTCTCACCATCGTTCACAACAGAATCGACCACCATAGCCTTACGCTGCTATTTTCCAGAAAATCTACAAAGAAGACGATTGCCCATTTGTTCGTTTTTCTTCGTTCTGTATGTTTATCTTATTATTTATGTTTGTATAATTATGTGTGATTAATAAACCTATCCTCCCGGGTTAGGAAGCGAGCCTATTTTATATAATTATGTTATGTAAGCTTTCCACTGTAATTTATCTATGCAATATTTTGATTCTTGTCCTTAATGCGCTTTAATCTTCTTGTACAATTATTAAAGTGATATCTGTAGTCTCTTGTTAAAATGCGTTGCTGAGACAAGGTTCTAGACAAAGGAAGTCAAAACGGGTTAACGACTAGAAGCGTGTCTCGCCTATAGGTTAATCTGTCTCCAATAGGAATTAATAATAAAGCGATTAATTTATAATGACTTGGGCAAGAATTGCGGCTTGATGTTTAAGTTAATCAGGGTTTATTGTACAAGGACCGGTCAATGAACTAATTAAGATTCCTGAGTTTATCGTTAAAGTGGGAAAGTTTATATTGATATAATTGAATAAAATAGGTGAGCAGAACAACCAGGATGCTTCTTTAAAAACAAAAAGATTTATAGTTTCTACTTTTATTCTGTTTTGATTAATTGTTTGTATTACTGTTCTAATTACTTTTTCAACCTCTTCTTTCTTTCAAAAAAAAAATATAAATCTGTTTACTAGAAAATCTCAGTCAACTTACTACACTATCAGTTATCCACAGCGAGGTCCCCAAGAGTACGATAACCCACAAATCCACTAATCCGTAAAACGATAGGTACACTGCCTAAGTTGTAGAAGTAGTCACATATTTCTCCAACAAGTTTTTGGCGCCGTTGCCGGGACCTCCGACACGGTTAATTGATAGTTTTAAATTTTATTGAGTTTTCTGTTTAGCTTTTGCTACTCTTTAATTTTTATTTCTATATTTTTGTTGTTATTTAATCTTTCTAGCAATTTAAATAACGTATTAATACCTGTCATTTATTTCCCAGTTATTTAGTTTCCATCGTCCTTTGAATTTCAGTAAACTAATTCCTAACATTTAAATTTCAGCAATCTAACTTCTAACATTTAAATTTCAGCAATCTAATTTCTAACATTTAAATTTCAGTAATCTAATTTCTGACATTTAATTTTCTGTCATTTAATTTTCTGTCATTTAATTTTCAGTCATTTAATTTTCTGTCATTTAATTTTCAGTTATTTAAATTTTCTGTCATTTAAATTCAGTTCATTTAAATTTCAGTTCTTTTAAATTCCAGTTCTTTATTTTAATTGTCATTTAAATTCAGATCTTTATTTTACTGTCATTTAATTTTTTTAGTCATTTATATTACTGTCATTTAAATTCCCTTGTCATTTAAATTCCAGTAATTTAATTCTGTTAGTTTTTCTTTTATTTCATCTTTTTTCGCTTCATTTAATTTTACTTACTTATTTCTTTTAGTCAATTTTCTTGTATTTCTGTTTTATTTCTTACTTGTTTTTCTATTTAGTTAATTTTATTTTTGTGTTTATTTTCTATTTTTAGTTCTATTCTACTTGGTATTTTTAGTTTTGTTTTTGTAGGATAGTTACTGATTATGGAGAGCGGCTACGATGAGGTGAGAAGATTGTTGATTAATTTGGAATGGACGCACATGCAAGAGGAGATATCCTCATATCAAAGGTTGGTCAAGGATTATCAACCACCTCAACAATCAAATCGAGAGCCTTACTGGTGGGAAGTCGACCAAGCTAATACACAGTACAAAGAAGCTCAGTTGGGATATGACTACTACTTCAAACAGAATAAACAACAATCTCACAAGGGCCAGACGAATTTCTCCCAAGTCAGACCAAGCTACTAGAAGAGATTACAGTGGTGACTCCAAGGAGCGAAGATCGATTCGAGCCAGATATTCATGAAGCTACAAGTTCTGATGAGGAGATAAAGAAACTTATCAGGACATTTTTCTCCGACGCCAAGTTGGAGCAATGTCTGAGAGTTACATGAAATACCCCAACCTTAATATGTTAGTTAAATATATAATTATCATATTCTAAGGCTTACTTTAGTCATTAGAAACAGGTGGGCATTAAAGCACGTTTTTCGAGGAACCCGGGAAATAATTTAAACGGGCTAAATGGACTAATAAAAAAAAATTATAGTCAACCATATGGATAATTAAATATTAGTCAAGGTCTAGGACATAAAAATAAATAAAACAAAAATCCGGAACCGGACCCGGACTGTTAAAACTGACAGTTCGGGAACTAACGGGTGTTATCTGCTAAATGACCAAATGCCACTCTCTCACATTGTAAAATAAAAATCAAATTTTCCCTCTCTCCTTGTGTCTCACGGTTTGCTCTTCCCCTCTCCTTCTCTACTTTATTAATTCTACTTATTTACTAAAATACAAAACAATAAAATACTACCTACTTTATTTCCTCTTCACACTCTCTCTCTTCCCCTCATTCTCTTCACTCACGATTCTTTCCCCCTCACCCAGCTCTCTCTCTTTGTTTCTGCTCCTCTAATGGCGATTCCACATGCCAAAGAGCAACCCCAACTTCTTCCCTCTGTAACTTCTTCATCTAGCTCCAAATCAAGAAATTCTTTCACCAAAATACTCCTCTCATCTTGAGGATCATTTTGTACCTTTCGAAATCTCAAACACCATACTTCATCTCCATGGGTGTACCCCATTTTGAAGAGAAAGCTTAACATTCTTGAAGCCAAAGGTCTTCTTGTTGTTCTAAGGTAAGAAGGAAATCAAAAACTCACTCATTCCTTCATTTCCTTCTTGAAATCGGTTTTCTCTATTTTGAACACCATGCTTGTTCTCCTTGTTAGCTTGTTCAATCTCCTTGAGGAGTTGGAGCTAGCCCAAATCCCATTACCAAAAACTTCATTTGGGAAGTAGAAGGTAATTCTCTCCTATGATGTTCAAATAATTATTCTAGGGGTTAATGGAATGGTATTCATGAACCCTAAATACTCATTGTTATTATCTTGGCATGGTCATTAGTGTAACGAATAACCCTTGGAAAACCGGTTGAGGAACAAGGAGTGAGAAAGGGAGAAAGTTGAAAGAAAACTCAAGGTAAACAATTTACCTTATGTTGTGTGGTGTTTTAAGAGGTTGTGTTTTATGTTTGTACAAATATATCTATGCTCAGTGAAATGCAGGTGTTGCTAATAATATGAGGAAATTCAGTGTTTAAATTATTGTTGTTTAAGGGCCTAAGAGCCAAGCTTTTAAGGTTTATGAACATTGGGAGCTAATGTGGTTTAAATGGTGAATCTTAAGTGTGTTTTGGTGCCTTGGGTGAAATTGATGGTTGAAGTGTTTTAATGGGTTAAAAGATGAGTGGGAACATGTAAAAATTGTGGGGAGAGCATGTCAAAATGGTGTAGAAATGTAATGGTTCAAATACATTCCAAGTGGGAGCAACTAGTGAGTTACAAGTGTTTTGAGATAACATTTAAAGAATTTGGAGATGAGCTTGTAAATGAATTTGGAAGGGGATATATGAAGGTTTTAGTGTGCCTAATGATGTAAGAACACCTTAGGAGACTTGTGGAGAAGTTTGGGGAAAGATTTTGACACTTTTGGGCTGATTATGGTGGCGACCGACCCAGAGGTCCGACCCACAGTTGGGTCGGACGGCCTCTGTTTTGGTCATCCGTGAGGTTTCTGGAATGGACCGACCCAGATGGTTGGGTCGGACATGGGTCGGTCGGGCACGTTTGGAAAGACGGAAATGTTTCTGGAATGGACCGACCCAGATGGTTGGGCTGACCCTCTGGGTCGGACGGAGTAGAAGTTGCAGACCCAAATGCTTCGGGAATGGACCGACCCAGATGGTTGGGTCGGACCTGGGTCGGACGGTAGAAGTTACAGACCCAATGTTCTGGAATGGACCGACCCAGATGGTTGGGTTGGACCTGGGTCGGTCATGGTAGAAATTTGGGACCCGATGGTTTACTGGAAAGGTCCGACCCAGAGGTGGGTCGGACGGTGGGTCGGACATACCAAAACTTACAAAAAAAAAAAATGAAAAATGAAAAGAAAGTGGCAATTGTAGTTAACTCTAGGGGTATAATGGAGGTAATTTAGGTTAAGTTAGCATTTAAAACATGTCGTATAATCATGTAAATTACTTAGTAAAGTTGGAAGTCAAGTAAATAAATTAACCGAACTTATCAATCATGTTTAGATCAACGTACGGTGTGGAACCCTAGAGCGGCAAGGACCAAGGTATGGTTTTCTTGCAGTCCGTTGCCTACCGGTTTACACCGGCTTGTGTGCTACTTGTGTTTTTGCGTTGTTTACAACCTGTAAGATTAACATGAAACGAGTTTACAGTTTTATTATTATTGTGACGAGTGCGTACCGATACCGGTAGCCTCGATTGCGTGCTAAACCGTTAATTAACCAAAGCTAGGAAACGTACAGAACGGTATCCGGTCATAACGTCCCTCAACCTAAGGAACGTTCTAACCCGGCTATGGTGTTTGGTTGTGCTGTGCATTGATGTATTGGTACCTTACTTCCTTTGCTTGTCTAACTGGACTTAAACACTTTCTTGTGTGAGATATGTTAAGCTCCCATTGTGGGACTTCTAACGAGTGCTAACCGGGGAATGAGGAATCCGTCGTTCGGTCACGCGTGTATGTATGGTGTCGATATCTGAATCAGATTCTCGGCTCTCTCCTTATGTTAGGGTAGTCTTCCTTTTATGGGGAATTCGACCTCCCATAGCTTAGCCAAAGCTACCTACCCGACTTCCACTCGGGCTAGGGGGAAATTATGTGTTGATGTGTACGGGTAATCACACCCGTCTCATCTTTCGAGTTAAAGTTATTCAGTTGACTAACAAACAGTAATGTTATATGTGTTGAGCTTAACATGAGGATGAAGACATCCTCTAGGCTTACAAGTTGACTAACCATGTTGGTTGTTGCTTAAGGTGATCTGTTTTCACTATGTATGTGTTGTTATTGTTCTACAATAATTCCTGTTATATATGCATGTTGTATGATAAAATCAACGCCATGTTATAATGACAAATAGTTGCGTGTATCCCGGTAGTCAGCGGGCTGCACGTTAACCATGCCAGCAGAAGGTTGCTGACCCCCTTTGGGGGCTATTTTTATTTGCAGGATGAGGATCGAGGAAGCAGAGTGGCTTTAGATCCTAGGTTGTTTATATCTTGTTATTTTTGGATGTTGAACCCGAGTAGTGTTTGTACACTCGGGGTCATTTACTTTTGGTGGATGTAAAGCTAGTTAGTGATTTTTGCACAGTTACACTCGGTATATTGCCATTCTTTTGGGTAATCATTTTTGGAAGGTTGTAATTTATGCTCGGCACTCGCTAATCAGACCGATACATTGTAAGTAACAGCCTTGTTAGCCACGTGGGTGGCTAACGGCGTGTAACACCGCCCTTTTGGTATATGGTTAATGCATGATTTCCGCTGCGATTATCGATTAAATGTGATGGTTATGGATGGGGTGTTACAAAAAGTGGTATCAGAGCGAAGTATCGCTCTGATTACTGACAACCGAGCCTAGGGATATACCGAGTTAGGAATTTAAACCTTGTCGTCCAAAGGACGTTATAAACATGTGGTTCGATAAGTTTGTAAGCACAATACTAATGTGCTCTCATGTATGTTCAGATGGCAGGACGACCGCGAGGACGAGGCCGAGGAGGGCCTGGTCCAAGTGACCCGGGGGATAACCCCACTGCTCAAATGATGGCCGAAGCGGTAGCGGCCGCCCTGGCACAAGTTGTGCCTCAGATAGTAGCTGCAGTGCAGCAAGGGCAGCAGACGCCCGTTGGTCAGGATCAGCCTGAACCACCACCACCACCTCAGCCACGCGAGACCAATTGGGTGAAAGCGTTGGCCGACTTGAGGCCCCCGTCTTTCAAAGGGGAGACCGACCCTTCTAAGCTAGAGGCGTATATCTCGGAGCTCGAGACCGCCTACGAGACCTTGGCCGTTCCTGCTGATGCCAAGGTCCGTCTTGCTGCGTATTATTTGAAGGGTTCGGCTAGGAACTGGTGGAAGCTTGTACGGGCCGAGAGAGTGGCCGACCCTGAGTTTGGTTGGGATCAGTACACGGCATTGCTACGGGCCAAGTACTACCCAGTGCATGTGCAAGAGGCAAAGCGCCTGGAGCTTGATAGTCTAAAGCAAGGAGACAAAATGACGGTGGACGACTACTACACCGCCTTCACCGACCTTGTGCATCTTCTACCCGACCTAGGTTACTCGAACCGGGTCTTGGTGAATCGCTTCTACAGCGGGTTGAGCCACCGCCTACGCTATGGCATGGGGCCAGCCGAGTACAATACCTTGCAGGTATTTTTCAATAATGTCTACGAGTGAATGAGTTATGTTGTATGTGAGTGTGTAAATATGTTGCGGGGCGTGACTAACACCTTGATACTCAGGAGTGCTATCATGCCGCTGCTAAGGTGGAGATCACCGTCCGTCTAAGGGACGAGGAGAATGCGCATAAGCGCAAGGTCTCGAGCGAGGGCCAAAGCTCGCACGGGTACCAAGGAGGGAAGAAGAGAAGCCTTACCCTCAGCCTCAGAAGGGCCAGCAGCAAGATGGCAAGGGCCAAGCCCAGCCCACTACCACAGAGGAGCCGCTGAAGCTCACTTATGCCTATGCGGCTAAACCCTTACGCTCTCACCCACCCAAGGGTAACTAACTCGTTTCGAATACCGAATTCAAGTATGTATTACTGTATTGTGAAGTATGTATTGATTGTGTGTTGTGATAGCAGCCAGTACGGGCTCTGGACCGGAGCGCCACTACTTCTGCAAGTGGTGCAAAGGTGACCATCCCGGTAAGGACTGCAAAGGGAACGATGTGCAGTGCCACTACTGCAAGAAGCTGGGGCACCGTGACTTTGAGTGCTACAGCAACCCCGATGGCAGAAACTATAGGCCTAGAGGGCAATGGAAGGGTAAGGCCACTGCTGCCACTGAAGGCCCGAAATCTACATATCAGCCATCCCTAGGGCAAGGGAATACTGAGTCCCAGAAAGGGAAGGGGCCGGGAGCAGGCAAGGCTGCCTTGAACGTGGTGGACCGGTCAGAGGCACCAGGATCGTCTAGACCAGGTACCCCTTAAACCATTAAGTAAGATAAGTGATTGCTTACCGCATTTCATGCATGTGTGTTAGTGGGTCTAAATGAATAATCATATAAGTAATGAGTTGAAGTGTAAAGTGAAACCCCCTAAACTAGAAGATTTATAAACCTTAGGAACTTTCAATATTTGCTATCCAATCCCACCCACACCGAACCCCGGAGATACCACCATCGACATCGCCGACTACCCGGCAGAACAGTGTCAAGTTATCCAACCAGGTATGATATTATTGAAGGGATACTTGACACCCGAAGCACAAATCCACATCATCCGACGATGCAAAGAGCTTGGAGCAGCACCAGGAGGTTTCTACACACCCGAATACCCAAGTGGAGCGAAAATGAACTTAAAAATGATGTGCATGGGTAAGGATTGGAACCCTTACACCAAGTCATATCAAGACACCCGAGCTGAAGATGGAGCTACCATACCCAGCATACCTGAGGAGTTCCTTGCGGTGTTGACCACACCGTGGGAATTGCTCAGCAAGTTGAACCGGAACAAATCCCAAGTATCAAGGCAGATTTATGTATTGTCAAATTTCTACCAAAAAGGTGGAAGATTGGGTTTACACCAAGATAAGGACGAGTCACCCGAGTCTCTTAGTAAGGGAGTACCCGTGGTGTCTTGGTCCATTGGTGACACCGCAGTATTTATGTACGGCGAGCAGAAGCGTGCGGACCTCGCAAGGAAGTTAGTATTGGAGTCTGGAGATGTGTTAATCATGGGTGGGCAGTCGAGGATGCTGTATCATGGTATCAAGAAGATCAAATTGAATACGGCGCCTCCGACAATAATCAATGCCACACACATGAAACCTGGAAGATTGAACTTAACCTTTAGACAGTTTTGAAGTTATGTATGTAACAATGTAAAGAGTGAAGCCAGTTGTATGTTAAGCATGTGATGCCTTAAGTATGTTATGTTATCGAGCGATGTAGCCAATGTAATACCATCATGGTGTAACAAGGAGTTTTATGAATAAAGCAGTGTTGATTTCTTGAGTGAACCACCCGTGTTATTACCGTAATACTTATAAAGTTTGAAATAAATTAGGCTGTGCGCTCGGAACGGGAGGTATACTGAGTGTCTGCAATGAGGCAGAGGCCGGCAAGAGCGGCACCATCCTCACCGGTACCTTCCCAGTTAATGGCGTGGACGCCTCGGTCTTGTTCGACTCCGGAGCCTCACACACTTTTATCGCTATCTTTTGCGAAGAGGCTGGGGTTAGACGGTGAAGAGATGCCAGACTTCTAGTCACTCTCCCGTCGAAAGAGCGGATCAGGTGTACCCGCTACCACCGAGATGTTGTTGTACGAATTAAGAATGAAGAGTTCCCGATCGACTTGATAGAGTTCGACGGGTTGGTTTTGATGTATTTTCGGGATGAACTGGTTGGAGCGGTACAAGGGCAGAATCCTATGTGCCGAGCACCGTCTGCTTCTTCGGAGTCCGTCTGGGGTTACCATTTCATACCGCCAGAGGCCCAGGGAGCCTTCGACACAGATCATCACCGCTATGGCCATGTATCATGAAATCAGAAGAAAGAATGATGTATACCTCTGCTATGTCCAGGACATAGAGAGAGACCCTGAGTTTAGCCCAGATGTGCCGGTTGTGTCGGAGTTTCCTGATGTCTTTCCCAAGGAGCTCCCAGGCATGCCGCCTACACGGGCAGTTGAGTTTGAGATCGATTTGGTACCGGGCACCGGACCTATAGCGAAGGCGCCCTACCGTATGGCTCCAGCTGAGATGACTGAGCTCAAAGAGCAGCTGCGAGACCTACTCGACAAGGGGTTTATCCGCCCTAGCGTTTCACCTTGGGGAGCGCCGGTCCTCTTCGTGAAGAAGAAGGACGGTAGCCTCCGCCTCTGCATCGATTACAGAGAGCTGAATGCTGTGACGGTGAAGAACCGTTACCCATTGCCACGTATCGATGACTTATTTGATCAGCTGAGAGGTGCATCTGTATTTTCTAAGATCGATCTGCGATCGGGTTACCATCAGATTGCGATCAGAGACAGCGATATTGAGAAGACCGCTTTCCGTACCAGATATGGGCACTATGAATTCACGGTCATGCCGTTGGGTTGTCTAATGCACCAGCAAAGTTTATGGACTTGATGAATCGTTTGTTTCGTGAGCAGTTAGATAAGTCAGTGGTTGTCTTCATCGATGATATTCTCATTTATTCTAAGTCTAAGGTGGAGCATGAAGCTCACCTGAGGAGTGTGTTGCAAACATTGAGAGAGAACCAGCTTTATGCGAAGTTCTCAAAGTGTGAATTTGGTTGGACCAAGTCTCTTTCCTTGGTCATGTTATTTCTGAGGCCGGGATCGCTGTGGATCCGGCCAAGATTGATGCTGTGCGCACCTGGCCTAGACCGAAGACGGTTGCCGACATTCGGAGCTTCCTCGGTCTGGCAGGTTATTATCGGAGGTTTGTGAGGAATTTCTCTAGTGTTTCGAAACCGTTGACATCCTTGACAAAGAAGGATGCACCGTTTGATTGGACTGAGGACTGTGAAATCTCATTTCAGAAGCTCAAGGATGCTTTGACTTCTGCACCGATTCTTACTATACCAGAAGGTGCTGATGGTTTTGAGGTGTATGTACTGTGATGCGTCAGGTAAAGGAATGGGTTGTGTTTTGATGCAACACGGGAAGGTTGTGGCTTACGCCTCCCGACAGTTGAAGCGACATGAAGAAAATTATCCTACGTGATTTAGAATTGGGTGCCATTGTCTTCGCATTGAAGATATGGCGACACCATTTATATGGAGTGAATGTGACGATCTATTCAGACCACAAGAGCTTGAAATACCTGTTCACTCAGAAGGAGTTGAACATGAGGCAAAGGAGATGGGTTGAGTTCCTTACGGATTATGATATTAACCTTCAGTACAAGGAAGGTAAAGCAAACGTTGTAGCTGATGCATTGAGTCGCCGAGCACACTCTCTCCATTCGCTTATCTCTCACTCGAGCTTGGTTGAAGAGGTGCGGAGTGCTCAGATGTCAGATCAGTACATGCGTGAGATCAAACAGAAGCTTATCGACGGCACGTTCGAAAGTCAGAAGTATGACTTCCGACTTCATGATGATGGTTTGATCAGGCTGAATGGCCGGCTTTGTATTCCACGAAGTAGCGCTGAGCTGAAGGAGCGCATACTGAGTGAGTCACACTGTTCTTCTACTTCTATCCACCCCGGAGCTTCAAAAATGTACAAGGGTATGAAGAGATATTTCTGGTGGACCGGTATGAAGAAAGATGTGACAGATTATGTTGTTAGGTGTCTCACTTGCCAGAAGGTCAAGTTTGAGCACCGTCGTCCTGGTGGCATGGTACAGCCAATGCCCGTTCCTGAATGGAAGTTCCATGATATCTCCATGGACTTCGTTGTTGGGCTTCCGCCTACGCGGGGAGGCTTGAATATGATATGGGTCGTTGTTGACCGACTGACCAAGGTGGCCAGATTCATTCCGATGAAGGACACCTGGAAAGTGGCGAAGTTAGCAGAGCTCTTCGACCGCGAGATTGTACGGCACCATGGGGTACCGAAGACTATCGTGTCTGATAGGGATACCAGATTCTCTCGAGGTACTGGAGAAGTACACGGGAAGCACTTGGTACCGAACTGAAGTTGAGTACGGCGTTTCACCCACAGACAGATGGTCAGAGTGAGCGCACCATACAGACGCTTGAGATATGTTACGTGCATGTGCACTTGACTTTCAGACCAGCTGGATTGATAAGTTACATCTGATCGAGTTTAGCTACAACAACAGTTACCATGCTTCGATCAAGATGTCTCCCTTCCAGGCTTTGTACGGTAGACCATGCCGCACGCCATTATGCTGGGATGAGTCGAGTGAGACGGTCATTATAGGACCTGAGTACTTAGAGCAAGTACAAGCAGAAGTACGCCAGATTCGGGCAAATATGAAAGCAGCTCAAGATAGGCAGAAATCATATGCTGATGTGCGTCGACGTGACCTGGAGTTCGCTGTAGGCGATCAGGTATTTCTTAGAGTATCCCCATGAAGGGGTGTGTTTCGTTTTGGCCAGAAAGGCAAGTTGAGCCCGAAATATGTGGGGCCTTATGTTGTGACGAGCGGATAGGCCCGGTAGCCTACAGACTTGATTTACCTGCTGAGTTGGGCAAGGTACATGATGTATTTCATGTGTCCCAGTTGAAGAAATATATGTCTCATCCGTCTCATGTACTTCAGCCCGAGAGGCTAACACTAGAGCCGACCATGCGATCAGTGGAGACTCCCGTACGGATCCTGGACACTAAGACTCGAGACACTCGCCATAAGTCTGTGAGATTGGTGAAGGTCCTCTGGTCTAACCAGGAAGTCGAGGAGGCCACTTGGGAGCTGGAGGAGAAGATGAAGGCGAAGTACCCGTCACGTTTACTTCTTAGTATTTCTATGTATAGGGTACGGGGCGTACCCCTATTTAAGGGGGGTAGAGCCGTTTCGGTTATGTGTGTACGGCATGTACTGAAAAATGTCTATGTTGTTATGTTGTAGCTCGAGTCTAAGTGATGTTGTGTTAGCAGGACCTTGAGTCCGATGTGATGTAAAGAATGTTTGTGTGTGTATGGAAGCGTTGTTTCAAAAGTAATCCCCGTGTTCTAATATGTAAGATACGTGGGAAGTGTGAACTTTGGGGACAAAGTTCTTTAAGGGGGGTAGATTGAAATACCCCAAACCTTAATATGTTAGTTAAATATATAATTATCATATTCTAAGGCTTACTTTAGTCATTAGAAACATGGGGAAAAATTCCCAAAAGCAGTTTTTCAAAAGGGAACCCGGGAGGGGAAATGTAATTTTAAACGGGTTAAATGGACTAATAAAAAAAAAATAGTCAACCATATGGCTATAATTAAATATTAGTCAAGGTCTAGGACCATAAAAATAAATAAAACAAAATCCGGAAACCGGACCCGGACTGTTAAAACTGACAGTTCGGGAACTAACGGGTGTTATCTGCTAATGACCAAATGCCACTCTCTCACATTTAAAATAAAAATCAAATTTTCCCTCTCTCTCTTGTGTCTCCGGTTTGCTCTTCCCTCTCCTCTCTACTTTATTAATTCTACTTATTTACTAAAATACAAAACAATAAAATACTACCTACTTTATTCCTCTCTCACACTCTCTCTCTTCCCCTCATTCTCTTCACTCACGATTCTTTCCCCTCACCCAGCTCTCTCTCTTGTTTCTGCTCCTCTAATGGCGATTCCACATGCCAAGAGCAAACCCCAACTTCTTCCTCTTGTAACTTCTTCATCCTAGCTCCAAATCAAGAAATTCTTTCACCAAAATACTCCTCTCATCTTGGGGATCATTTTGTACCTTTCGAAATCTCAAAACACCATACTTCATCTCCATGGGTGTACCCCATTTTGAAGAGAAAGCTTCACATTCTTGAAGCCAAAGGTCTTCTTGTTGTTCTAAGGTAAGAAGGAAATCAAAAACTCACTCATTCCTTCATTTCCTTCTTGAAATCGGTTTTCTCTATTTTGAACACCATGCTTGTTCTCCTTGTTAGCTTGTTCAATCTCCTTGAGGAGTTGGAGCTAGCCCAAATCCCATTACCAAAAACTTCATTTTGGAAGTAGAAGGTAATTCTCTCCTATGATGTTCAAATAATTATTCTAGGGTTAATGGAATGGTATTCATGAACCCTAAATACTCATTGTTATTATCTTGGCATGGTCATTAGTGTAACGAATAACCCATTGGAAAACCGGTTGAGGAACAAGGAGTGAGAAAGGGAGAAAGTTGAAAGAAAACTCAAGGTAAACAATTTACCTTATGTTGTGTGGTGTTTTAAGAGGTTGTGTTTATGTTTGTACAAATAATCTATGCTCAGTGAAATGCAGGTGTTGCTAATAATATGAGGAAATTCAGTGTTTAAATTATTGTTGTTTAAGGGCCTAAGAGCCAAGCTTTTAAGGTTTATGAACATTGGGAGCTAATGTGGTTTAAATGGTGAATCTTAAGTGTGTTTTGGTGCCTTGGGTGAATTGATGGTTGAAGTGTTTTAATGGGTTAAAAGATGAGTGGGAACATGTAAAAATTGTGGGGAGAGCATGTCAAAATTGGTGTAGAAATGTAATGGTTCAAATACATTCCAAGTGGGAGCAACTAGTGAGTTACAAGTGTTTTGAGATAACATTTAAAGAATTTGGAGATGAGCTTGTAAATGAATTTGGAAGGGGATATATGAAGGTTTAGTGTGCCTAATGATGTAAGAACACCTTAGGAGACTTGTGGAGAAGTTGGGAAAGATTTGACACTTTTTGGGCTGATTATGGTGGCGACCGACCCAGAGGTCCGACCCACAGTTGGGTCGGACGGCCTCTGTTTGGTCATCCGTGAGGTTTCTGGAATGGACCGACCCAGATGGTTGGGTCGGACATGGGTCGGTCGGGCACGTTTGGAAAGACGGAAATGTTTCTGGAATGGACCGACCCAGATGGTTGGGTCGGACCTGGGTCGGACGGAGTAGAAGTTGCAGACCCAAATGTTTCGGGAATGGACCGACCCAGATGGTGGGTCGGACCTGGGTCGGACGGAGTAGAAGTTGCAGACCCAAATGTTTCTGGAATGGACCGACCCAGATGGTTGGGTTGGACCTGGGTCGGTCATGGTAGAAATTTGGGACCCGATGGTTACTGGAAGGGTCCGACCCAGAGGTGGGTCGGACGGTGGGTCGGACATACCAAAACACAAAAAAAAAAAATGAAAAATGAAAAGAAAGTGGCAATTGTAGTTAACTCTAGGGGGTATAATGGAGGTAATTTAGGTTAAGTTAGGCATTTAAAACATGTCGTATAATCATGTAAATTACTTAGTAAAGTTGGAAGTCAAGTAAATAAATTAACCGAACTTATCAATCATGTTTAGGATCAACGTACGGTGGAACCCTAGAGCGGCAAGGACCAAGGTATGGTTTTCTTGCAGTCCGTTGCCTACCGGTTTACACCGGCTTGTGTGCTACTTGTGTTTTTGCGTGTTTACAACCTTGTAAGATTAATTCATGAAACGAGTTTACAGTTTTATTATTATTGTGACGTGTGCGTACCGATACCGGTAGCCTCGATTGCGTGCTAACCGTTAATTAACCAAAGCTAGGAAACGTACGAGAACGGTATCCGGTCATAACGTCCCTCAACCTAAGGAACGTTCTAACCCGGCTATGTGTGTTTGGTTGTGCTGTGCATTGATGTATTGTACCTTACTTCCTTTGCTTGTCTAACTGGACTTAAACACTTTCTGTGTGAGATTATGTTAAGCTCCCATTGTGGGACTTCTAACGAGTGCTAACCGGGGAATGAGGAATCCGGTCGTTCCGGTCACGCGTGTATGTATGGGTGTCGATATCTGAATCAGATTCGGCTCTCTCCTTATGTTAGGGTAGTCTTCCTTTTATGGGGAATTCGACCTCCCATAGCTTAGCCAAAGCTACCTACCCGACTTCCACTGGGCTAGGGGGAAATTATGTGTTGATGTGTACGGGTAATCACACCCGTCTCATCTTTCGAGTTAAAGTTATTCAGTTGACTAACAAACAGTAATGTTATATGTGTTGAGCTTAACATGAGGATGAAGACATCCTCTAGGCTTACAAGTTGACTAACCATGTTGGTTGTTGCTTAAGGTGATCTGTTTTCACTATGTATGTGTTGTTATTGTTCTACAATAATTCCTGTATATATGCATGTTGTATGATAAAATCAACGCCATGTTATAATGACAAATAGTTGCGTGTATCCCGGTAGTCAGCGCGGCTGCACGTTAACCATGCCAGCAGAAGGTTGCTGACCCCCTTGGGGGCTATTTTATTTGCAGGATGAGGATCGAGGAAGCAGAGTGGCTTTAGATCCTAGGTTGTTTATATCTTGTTTTTTGGATGTTGAACCCGAGTAGTGTTTGTACACTCGGGGTCATTTACTTTTGGTGGATGTAAAGCTAGTTAGTGATTTTTGCACAGTTACACTCGGTATATTGCCATTCTTTTGGGTAATCATTTTTGGAAGGTTGTAATTTATGCTCGGCACTCGCTAATCAGACCGATACATTGTAAGTAACAGCCTTGTTAGCCACGTGGGTGGCTAACGGCGTGTAACACCGCCCTTTTTGGTATATGGTTAATGCATGATTTCCGCTGCGATTATCGATTAAATGTGATGGTATGGATGGGTGTACATTACCAATCGTCTCCTCCATCTCCATCCCCAGCACAAGAGGAGCAATTAAAATTTAAAGATATGTTGTATGAGCCAGTCCGCGAGCTAGGGAGGATTATCTATTGGCCTCATAACCAGGAGAGGAAATGTTTACATCCTCGAACTGAGGAAGGAAACACCGCTACCAACAGTCTCTCACATCAACTCCACCCTGCCTCCATAGCCTCAACAACAGAAGAGGATGTTTACATCCTCCAATGGGAAGGAAATCATCACCACCTGGTATCCTACTAGAACTACGTTACCGGCAGTACTCCTCAAAACACCAGGTTTGTGGAGTATTTACTTTCCTATTTATTGCCGAGGGTGGCAGGTTATGAATTTTGTTTTGATGCAGAGGTGGTTGCTTAATAAAACTGTAACTTCTTTCTGGCAAAGCTGTTGTCTACCTTTATTTTTGATCCAGGATAACGAAGCGGGAGTCTAGCCAAAAGACTAATAATACGGGCAGCTTGTTAGGAAGGCACACCTACTATCTATCTTTTTATTTTATATTGTGCTTATATTTGTATCTTATTTTATGTTGAACGATTTATAGTAAAAATAAAAAAAGAGAGGAGAGAATGAGGAGAATTATTTGAGTTCTTCTGGCTGTTTATATATTCATTACAGGAACATCTTGCACATTCCTACAGCTGAACTCAAGTGTGGGGAGCTACTCTACATACTCTGCAACACTCTAGGGAGTACACTATCTATACCTGCTCTTTAATTTTCAAAATTTCCATATTGCTTTTGCTTTGTGATCATTACCCAGGTAGTTTGCGGCCCTGTTATTTTAATTCTTTCTATGCAATGAGGGCATTGCTTTTGGGTCAAGTGTAGGGGAGAGAGTAATAATCAAAAGCTTGCTCTTAAGTTCTCCTCTTTTTCGACACTGGTGTTTAAATTTGTAAGTGATTAATAATCAAAAAAAAGGAGCCATAGAGGGTGTAATGCCGGTATTAACAGTTTAAAGGGTACACAAAAAAAAATTATGAGAAAATTATCATTTGAATTTTGTTTTAACTTTGAGCCTGGATTTGAATTGGGAATGAAACGGTGGAGAAAAGAACAAGGCAAGGTACTCCTCGATCCAGACAGGCATATTCTGATCCTAAACAGGCCTCGTCCACTTGGTTATTAAGTTCTTAGGGTGCTTCATCAACCCGGCTACTAAGGTACTTGTGGTTCTGGGATAGTAGACCCAAAAAACCGCTACAAGGGTGGAGAGAAAGTTGAGGGTAAAAGAAAAAATGAACTTCAAAATTGAAGTATCTTTGCATTCTGCACCAAAATGATAAAAACTTCTTCATTATGGATCTGAGTATGTGGCATTGAAAGGTATAATGGAATGAGATTTTACTTCATGCCCCATGTCGTCAAGGAAATGTGAAAGAAAATGATGGATTGGCTCAGGGTTTAAAGCAGAATTCTCATGGTACTACTTCTCTTTCTTTTGTAGGACTTCGGGTTATTCTCAGAGAAACGGAGAAGAAATATATTAAGAGTAATTTTGTTATTAGTACCCTTTTTAAAATCTGAAAAGATTGGCAATTACCCTTCCGTGCTTCCCTTACTTGATTATTGTCTGTTTAACTTGTTTTTAAACATATGTCAAAAGATTTGCTTGAGGAAAGGCAAAAGATAAGTGTGGGGGTTGGATAAGTGTAGAAATGAGCATTGTTGTATGGGGTATTTCATATATATATTAGCACTTTTCTTGCTCATTTCTCCACTTTGGTTAGTTTTCCTCTAGTTTATGTTTTATTGGTTATCTCACAAATTTATTGGTTAACATGAGGGAAACCAAAGCTCGGAGCAAAGTAGACGAAGAGACGAACGCATAGGCGCAAACGGATCTTAAATCGGAGCTGAAACGAATATTTTTAGAAGCAAAACAATTTTTCGTCCGAACTAGTCTGGTCCGGACACTAGTTCGGACACGTCCAGAGTGACGTCCGTGCATGTCCGCCCAAATAAGGCAGGACACAAAACAAGGACGCGTTCTCCGCATAAGATCGAAACGTTCGAACCAGGATAGTCCGGACACTGGTTCGGACGCGTCAAAATTGAGGCCTGTTCGCGGAAAAAAAAGGCAGGACTAAACAGGACATACATTACATGTCCGGGGAAAATAAGCAAGGACAGAAACAGGATAGAATATTGTCCGTGGAAATTATTAGGCCAGACAAGAAAGAAATGTCCGTGGCCTGTTCGTGTAAATAAGGCCGGACAGAAAATAAAAGCCATGTTGTCCGTGGATAAATGGCCGGACAATAAACAAGGACGCGTCTAAATGCAACCCAGATCCAGAAAATTAACGCGGCGACCGTCTTCCCCATTTTCTTGCGGCGCCTGCAAACACATCTATCTACCCCATCAACAATATCAGGTGCCGGCGCACTCCTTAATTTCCCCACGCGTGTTCCAGCCTGTCTCCTTCCTCATCCTTTCTTCTATAAAACCCACGCTCCTTCAATCTTCTTTAATCATCCCTTCCTAAATCCAAAGTTCATCGAAGTTCATTCTCACCATCGTTCACAACAGAATCGACCACCATAGCCTTACGCTGCTATTTTCCAGAAAATCTACGAAGAAGATTGCCCATTAGTTCGTTTTTCTTCGTTCTGTATGTTTATCTTATTATTTATGTTTGTATAATTATGTGTGATTAATAAACCTATCCTCCTGGGTTAGGAAGTGAGCCTATTTATATAATTATGTTATGTAAGCTTTCCACTTTAATTTATCTATGCAATATTTTGATTCTTGTCCTTAATGCGCTTTAATCTTCTTGTACAATTATTAAAGTGATATTTGTTGTCTCTTGTTAAAATGCGTTGCTGAGACAAGGTTCTAGACAAAGGAAGTCAAAACGGGTTAACGACTAGAAGCGTGTCTCGCCTATAGGTTAATCTGTCTCCAATAGGAATTAATAATAAAGCGATTAATTTATAATGACTTGGGCAAGAATTGCGGCTTGATGTTTAAGTTAATCAGGGTTTATTGTACAAGGACCGGTCAATGAACTAATTAAGATTCCTGAGTTTATTGTTAAAGTGGGAAAGTTTATATTGATATAATTGAATAAAATAGGTGAGCAGAACAACCCAGGATGCTTCTTTAAAACAAAAAGATTTACAGTTTCTATTTTTATTCTGTTTTGATTAATTGTTTGTATTACCGTTCTAATTACATTTTCAACCTCTTCTTTCATTCAAAAAATGATAAAATCTGTTTACTAGAAATCTCAGTCAACTTACTACACTATCAGTTATCCACAGCGAGGTCCCCAAGAGTACGATAACCACAAATCCACTATTCCGTAAAACGATAGGTACACTGCCTAAGTTGTAGAAGTAGTCACATATTTCTCCAACAAGTTTTTGGCGCCGTTGCCGGGACCTCCGGCATGGTTAATTGATAGTTTTAAATTTATTGAGTTTTCTGTTTAGCTTTTGCTACTCTTTAATTTTTATTTCTATTATTTTTGTTGTTATTTAATCTTTCTAGCAATTTAAATATCGTATTAATTCCTGTCATTTATTTCCCAGTTATTTAAGTTTCCATCGTCCTTTGAATTTCAGTAAACTAATTCCTAACATTTAAATTTCAGCAATCTAACTTCTAACATTTAAATTTCAGCAATCTAATTTCTAACATTTAAATTTCAGTTATTTAATTTTCAGTCATTTAATTTTCTGTCATTTAATTTTCTATCATTTAATTTTCAGTCATTTAATTTTCTGTCATTTAATTTTCAGTTATTTAAATTTTCTGTCATTTAAATTCAGTTCATTTAAATTTCAGTTCTTTTAAATTCCAGTTCTTTATTTTAATTGTCATTTAAATTCAGATCTTTATTTTACTGTCATTTAATTTTTTTTTAGTCATTTATATTACCGTCATTTAAATTCCAGTAATTTAATTCTGTTTAGTTTTTCTTTTATTTCATCTTTTTTCGCTTCATTTAATTTTACTTACTTATTTCATTTAGTAATTTTCTTGTATTTCTGTTTTATTTCTTACTTGTTTTTCTATTTAGTTAATTTATTTTTGTGTTTATTTTCTATTTTTAGTTCTATTCTACTTGGTATTTTTAGTTTTGTTTTTGTAGGATAGTTACTGATTATGGAGAGCGGCTACGATGAGGTGAGAAGATTGTTGATTAATTTGGAATGGACGCACATGCAAGAGGAGATATCCTCATATCAAAGGTTGGTCAAGGATTATCAACCACCTCAACAAGCAAATCGAGAGCCTTACTGGTGGGAAGTCGACCAAGCTAATACACAGTACAAAGAAGCTCAGTTGGGATATGACTACTTCAAACAAAATGAACAACAATCTACACAAGGGCCAGACGAATTTCTCCCAAGTCAGACCAAGCTACTAGAAGAGATTACAGTGGTGACTCCAAGGAGCGAAGATCGATTCGAGCCAGATATTCATGAAGCTACAAGTTCATGATTCTGTGAGGAGATAAAGAAACTTATCAAGACATTTTCTCCGACGCCGAGTTGGAGCAAATGTCTGAGAGTTACAATTCTCCTCCATCTCCATCCCCAGCACAAGAGGAGCAATTAAAATTTAAAGATATTTTGTATGAGCCAGTCCGCGAGCTAGAGGAGGATTATCCTATTGAGCCTCATCAACCAGGAGAGGAAATTTACATCCTCGAATCTGAGGAAGGAACACCGCTACCACCAGTCTCTCATCAACTCCCACCCTGCCTCCATAAGCCTCAACAACAAGAAGAGGATGTTTACATCCTCCAATTTGAGGAAGGAAAGTCATCACCACCTGGTCTTCTGCTAGAACTACGTTACCGGCAGTACCTCCTCAAACACCAGGTTTTGTGGAGTATTTACTTTCCTATTTTATTTGCCGAGGTGACGTTTTGTTTTGATCCAGGTGGTTTGCTTTTAATAACTGCTAACTTCGTTTTCCTGGCAAAGCTGTTGTCTACCTTTATTTTTGATCCAGGATAACGAAGCGGGAGTCTAGCCAAAGACTATAAATACAGGGCAGCTTGGTAGGAGGCACCCTACTATCTATCTTTTTATTTATATTGTGCTTATATTTTGTATTCTTTTTATGTTGAACGATATATAGTAAAAATAAAAAAAGAGTGGAGAGAGAACGAGGAGAATTAATTTGAGTTCTTCTGGCTGTTTAGAATATTCATTACAGGAACATCTTGCACATTCCTACAGCTGAACTCAAGTGTGGGGGAGCTACTCTACATACTCTGCAACACTCTAGGGAGTACACTATCTATACCCTGCTCTTTAAATTTTCAAAATTTCATATTGCTTTTGCTTTGTGATCATTACCCAGGTAGTTTGCGTGCCCTGTTATTTTAATTCTTTCTATGCAATGAGGGCATTGCTTTGATTCAAGTGTAGGGGAGAGATAATAATCAAAAGCTTGCTCTTAAGTTCTCCTCTTTTTCGACACTGTGTTTAAATTTGTTAAGTGATTAATAATAAAAAAAGGAGCCATAGAGGGAGTAATGCCGGTATTAACAGGTTTAAAGAGTACACAAAAAAAATTATGAGAAAATTATCATTTGAATTTGGTTTTAACTTTGAGCCTGTATTTGAATTGGAATGAAACGGTGGAAAAGAACAAGGCAAGGTACTCCTCTGATCCAGACAGGCATATTCTGATCCTAAACAGGCCTCGTCCACTCGGTTATTAAGTTCTTAGGGGTGCTTCATCACCCGGCTACCTAAGGTACTCGGTATCTGGGATAGTAGACCCAAAACCGCGACAAGGGTGGGAGAGAAAAGTCTGAGGTAAAAGAAAAATGAACTTCAAAATTGAAGTATCTTTGCATTCTGCACCAAAATGATAAAAACTTCTTCATTATGGATCATGAGTATGTGGCATTGAAAGGTATAATGGAATAAGATTTTACTTCATGCCCCATGTCGTTCAAGGAAATGTGAAAGAAAATGATGGATTGGCTCAGGGTTAAAAGCAGAATTCTCATGGTACTGCTTCTCTTTCTTTTGTAGGACTTCAGGGTTATTCTCAGAAACGGAGAAATATATTTAAGTAATTTAATGTTATTAGTACCCTTTTTAAAATCTGAAAAGATTGGCAATTACCTCTTCCGTGCTCTCCTTACTTGATTATTGTCTGTTTAACTTGTTTAAACATTATGTCAAAAAGATTTGCTTGAGGACAAGCAAAAGATAAGTGTGGGGGTGTGATAAGTGTAGAAATGAGCATGTTTTATGGGTGTATTTCATATATTATATTAGCACTTTTCTTGCTCATTTCTCCACTTTGGTTAGTTTCCTCTAGTTTATGTTTTATTGGTTATCTCACAAATTTATTGGTTAAAAATGAAGAGAAAAAAAGCTAGGAGCAAAGTAGACGAAGAGACGAACGCATAGGCGCAAACGGATCTTAAATCGGAGCTGAAACGAATATTTTAGAAACAAACCAATTTTCGTCCGAACCAGTCTGGTCCGGACACTGGTTCGGACACGTCCAGAGTGACGTCTGTGGCATGTCCGCCCAAATAAGGCAGGACACAAAACATGGAGGCGTTTCTCCGCATAAGATCGAAACGTTCGAACCAGGATGGTCCGGACACTGGTTTGGACGCGTCAAAATTGAGGCCTGCCTGCCCGTGGAAAAAAGGCAGGACAGAAACAAGGACGTACATTACATGTCCGGGGAAATAAGCAAGGACAGAAACAAGGACAGAAGTATGTCCGTGGAAATTAGGCCGGACAAGAAAGAAATGTCCGTGGCCTGTTCGTGTAAAAAGGCCGGACAGAAAATAAAAGCCATGTTGTCCGTGGATAAATGGCCGGACAAGAAACAAGGACGCGTGTAAATGCAACCCAGATCCAGAAAATTGACGCGCCGACCGTCTTCCCCATTTTTCTTGTGGCGCCTGCCAAACACATCTATCTACCCCATCAACAATATCAGGTGCCGGCGCACTCCTTAATTTCCTCACGCGTGTTCCAGCCTGTCTCCTTCCTCATCCTTTCTTCTATAAAACCCACGCTCCTTCAATCTTCTTTAATCATCCCTTCCTAAATCCAAAGTTCATCGAAGTTCATTCTCACCATCGTTCACAACAGAATCGACCACCATAGCCTTACGCTGCTATTTTCCAGAAAATCTACAAAGAAGATGATTGCCCATTTGTTCGTTTTTCTTCGTTCTGTATGTTTATCTTATTATTTATGTTTGTATAATTATGTGTGATTAATAACCTATCCTCCCGGGTTAGGAAGCGAGCCTATTTTATATAATTATGTTATGTAAGCTTTCCATTGTAATTTATCTATGCAATATTTGATTCTTGTCCTTAATGCGCTTTAATCTTCTTGTACAATTATTAAAGTGATATCTGTAGTCTCTTGTTAAAATGCGTTGTTGAGACAAGGTTCTAGACAAAGGAAGTCAAAACGGGTTAACGACTAGAAGCGTGTCTCGCCTATAGGTTACTCTGTCTCCAATAGGAATTATAATAAAGCGATTAATTTATAATGACTTGGGCAAGAATTGCGGCTTGATGTTTAAGTTAATCAGGGTTTATTGTACAAGGATCGGTCAATGAACTAATTAAGATTCCTGAGTTTATCGTTAAAGTGGGAAAGTTTATATTGATATAATTGAAAAATAGGTGAGCAGAACAACCCAGGATGCTTCTTTAAAAACAAAAAGATTTACAGTTTCTACTTTTATTCTGTTTTGATTAATTGTTTGTATTACTGTTCTAATTACATTTTCAACCTCTTCTTTCTTTCAAAAAATGATAAAATCTGTTTACTAGAAATCTCAGTCAACTTACTACACTATCAGTTATCCACAGCGAGGTCCCAAGAGTACGATACCCACAAATCCACTATTCCGTAAAACGATAGGTACACTGCCTAAGTTGTAGAAGTAGTCACATATTTCTCCAACAAGTTTTTGGCGCCGTTGCCGGGACCTCTGACACGGTTAATTGATAGTTTTAAATTTTATTGAGTTTTCTGTTTAGCTTTTGCTACTCTTTAATTTTTATTTCTATTATTTTTGTTGTTATTTAATCTTTCTAGCAATTTAAATAACGTATTAATTCCTGTCATTTATTTCCCAGTTATTTAAGTTTCCATCGTCCTTTGAATTTCAGTAAACTAATTCCTAACATTTAAATTTCAGCAATCTAACTTCTAACATTTAAATTTCAGAAATCTAATTTCTAACATTTAAATTTCAGTAATCTAATTTCTGACATTTAATTTTCTGTCTTAATTTTCTGTCATTTAATTTTCTGTCATTTAATTTTCAGTCATTTAATTTTCTGTCATTTAATTTTCAGTTATTTAAATTTTCTGTCATTTAAATTCAGTTCATTTAAATTTAGTTCTTTTAAATTCCAGTTCTTTATTTTAATTGTCATTTAAATTCAGATCTTTATTTTACTGTCATTTAATTTTTTTAGCCATTTATATTACCGTCATTTAAATTCCCTTGCCATTTAAATTCCCTTGCCATTTAAATTCAGTAATTTAATTCTGTTTAGTTTTTCTTTTATTTCATCTTTTTTCGCTTCATTTAATTTTACTTACTTATTTCTTTTAGTCAATTTTCTTGTATTTCTGTTTTATTTCTTACTTGTTTTTCTATTTAGTTAATTTTTATTTTTGTGTTTATTTTCTATTTTTAGTTCTATTCTACTTGGTATTTTTAGTTTTGTTTTTGTAGGATAGTTACTGATTATGGAGAGCGGCTACGATGAGGTGAGAAGATTGTTGATTAATTTGGAATGAACGCACATGCAAGAGGAGATATCCTCATATCAAAGGTTGGTCAAGGATTATCAACCACCTCAACAATCAAATCGAGAGCCTTACTGGTGGGAAGTCGACCAAGCTAATACACAGTACAAAGAAGCTCAGTTGGGATATGACTACTTCAAACAGAATGAACAACAATCTACACAAGGGCCAGACGAATTTCTCCTAAGTCCGACCAAGCTACTAGAAGAGATTACAGTGGTGACTCCAAGGAGCGAAGATCGATTCGAGCCAGATATTCATGAAGCTACAAGTTCTGATGAGGAGATAAAGAAACTTATCAGGACATTTTTCTCCGACGCCGAGTTGGAGCAAATGTCTGAGAGTTACAATTCTCCTCCATCTCCATCCCCAGCACAAGAGGAGCAATTAAAATTTAAAGATATTTTGTATGAGCCAGTCCGCGAGCTAGAGGAGGATTATCCTATTGAGCCTCATCAACCAGGAGAGGAAATTTACATCCTCGAATCTGAGGAAGGAACACCGCTACCACCAGTCTCTCATCAACTCCCACCCTGCCTCCATAAGCCTCAACAACAAGAAGAGGATGTTTACATCCTCCAATTTGAGGAAGGAAAGTCATCACCACCTGGTCTTCTGCTAAAACTACGTTACCGGCAGTACCTCCTCAAACACCAGGTTTTGTGGAGTATTTACTTTCCTATTTTATTGCCGAGGTGACGTTTTGTTTTGATCCAGGTGGTTTGCTTTTAATAACTGCTAACTTCGTTTTCCTGGCAAAGCTGTTGTCTACCTTTATTTTTGATCCAGGATAACGAAGCGGGAGTCTAGCCAAAGACTATAAATACAGGCAGCTTGGTAGGAGGCACCCTACTATCTATCTTTTTATTCTATATTGTGCTTATATTTTGTATCTTATTTTATGTTGAATGATATATAGTAAAAATAAAAAAGAGAGAGGAGAGAGAACGAGGAGAATTAATTTGAGTTCTTCTGACTGTTTAGAATATTCATTACAGGAACATCTTGCACATTCCTACAGCTGAACTCAAGTGTGGGGGAGCTACTCTACATACTCTGCAACACTCTGGGGAGTACACTATCTATACCCTGCTCTTTAAATTTTCAAAATTTCATATTGCTTTTGCTTTGTGATCATTACCCAGGTAGTTTCCGTGCCCTGTTATTTTAATTCTTTCTATGCAATGAGGGCATTGCTTTGGTTCAAGTGTAGGGGAGAGATAATAATCAAAAGCTTGCTCTTAAGTTCTCCTCTTTTTCGACACTGTGTTTAAATTTGTTAAGTGATTAATAATAAAAAAAGGAGCCATAGAGGGAGTAATGCCGGTATTAACAGGTTTAAAGGGTACACAAAAAAAATTATGAGAAAATTATCATTTGAATTTGTTTTTTAACTTTGAGCCTGATTTGAATTGGAATGAAACGGTGGAAAAGAACAAGGCAAGGTACTCCTCTGATCCAGACAGGCATATTCTGATCCTAAACAGGCCTCGTCCACTCGGTTATTAAGTTCTTAGGGGTGCTTCATCACCCGACTACCTAAGGTACTCGGTATCTGGGATAGTAGACCCAAACCGCTACAAGGGTGGAGAGAAAAGTTTGAGGTAAAAGAAAAATGAACTTCAAAATTGAAGTATCTTTGCATTCTGCACCAAAATATAAAAAACTTCTTCATTATGGATCATGAGTATGTGGCATTGAAAGGTATAATGGAATAATATTTTACTTCATGCCCCATGTCGTTCAAGGAAATATGAAAGAAAATGATGGATTGGCTCAGGGTTAAAAGCAGAATTCTCATGGTACTGCTTCTCTTTCTTTTGTAGGACTTCAGGGTTATTCTCAGAAACGGAGAAATATATTTAAGTAATTTAATGTTATTAGTACCCTTTTTAAAATCTGAAAAGATTGGCAATTCCTCTTCCGTGCTCTCCTTACTTGATTATTGTCTGTTTAACTTGTTTAAATATTATGTCAAAAAGATTTGCTTGAGGACAAGCAAAAGATAAGTGTGGGGGTGTGATAAGTGTAGAAATGAGCATGTTTTATGGTGTGTATTTCATATTATATTAGCACTTTTCTTGCTCATTTCTCCACTTTGGTTAGTTTTCCTCTAGTTTATGTTTTATTGGTTATCTCACAAATTTATTGGTTAAACATGAGAAAACCAAGCTAGGAGCAAAGTAGACGAAGAAGAGACGAACGCATAGGCGCAAACGGATCTTAAATCGGAGCTGAAACGAATATTTTAGAAGCAAACCAATTTTCGTCCGAACTAGTCTGGTCCGGACACTGGTTCGGACACGTCCAGAGTGACGTCTGTGGCATGTCCACCCAAATAAGGCAGGACACAAAACAAGGACGCATTCTCCATATAAGATCGAAACGTTCGAACCAGGATAGTCCGGACACTGGTTCGGACGCGTCAAAATTGAGGCCTGTCCGCGGAAAAAAGGCAGGACAGAAACAAGGACATACATTACATGTCCGGGGAAATAAGCAAGGACAGAAACAAGGACAGAAGTATGTCCGTGGAAATTAGGCCGGACAAGAAAGAAATGTCTGTGGCCTGTTCGTGTAAAAAGGCCGGACAGAAAATAAAAGTCATGTTGTCCGTGGATAAATGGCCGGACAAGAATAAGGACGCGTAAATGCAACCCAGATCCAGAAAATTGACGCGCCGACCGTCTTCCCCATTTTTCTTGCGGCGCCTGCAAACACATCTATCTACCCCATCAACAATATCAGGCGCCGACGCACTCCTTAATTTCCTCACGCGTGTTCCATCCTGTCTCCTTCCTCATCCTTTCTTCTATAAAACCCATGCTCCTTCAATCTTCTTTAATCATCCCTTCCTAAATCCAAAGTTCATCGAAGTTCATTCTCACCATCGTTCACAACAGAATCGACCACCATAGCCTTACGCTGCTATTTTCCAGAAAATCTACGAAGAAGACGATTGCCCATTTGTTCGTTTTTCTTCGTTCTGTATGTTTATCTTATTATTTATGTTTGTATAATTATGTGTGATTAATAAACCTATCCTCCGGGTTAGGAAGTGAGCCTATTTTATATAATTATGTTATGTAAGCTTTCCAATGTAATTTATCTATGCAATATTTTGATTCTTGTCCTTAATGCGCTTTAATCTTCTTGTATAATTATTAAAGTGATATTTGTAGTCTCTTGTTAAAATGCGTTGCGTGAGAGACAGGTTCTAGACAAAGGAAGTCAAAACGGGTTAACGACTAGAAGCGTGTCTCGCCTATAGGTTAATCTGTCTCCAATTGGAATTAATAATAAAGCGATTAATTTATAATGACTTGGGCAAGAATTGCGGCTTGATGTTTAAGTTAATCAGGGTTTATTGTACAAGGACCGGTCAATGAACTAATTAAGATTCCTGAGTTTATTGTTAAAGTGGGAAAGTTTATATTGATATAATTGAATAAAATAGGTGAGCAGAACAACCTAGGATGCTTCTTTAAAAACAAAAAGATTTACAGTTTCTATTTTTATTCTGTTTTGATTAATTGTTTGTATTACTGTTCTAATTACATTTTCAACCTCTTCTTTCTTTCAAAAAATGATAAAATCTGTTTACTAGAAATCTCAGTCAACTTACTACACTATCAGTTATCCACAGCGAGGTCCCCAAGAGTACGATAACCCACAAATCCACTATTCCGTAAAACGATAGGTACACTGCCTAAGTTGTAGAAGTAGTCACATATTTCTCCAACAAGTTTTTGGCGCCGTTGCCGGGGACCTCCGGCACGGTTAATTGATAGTTTTAAATTTTATTGAGTTTTCTGTTTAGCTTTTGCTACTCTTTAATTTTTATTTATATTATTTTTGTTGTTATTTAATCTTTCTAGCAATTTAAATATCGTATTAATCCTGTCATTTATTTCCCAGTTATTTAAGTTTCCATCGTCCTTTGAATTTCAGTAAACTAATTCCTAACATTTAAATTTTAGCAATCTAACTTCTAACATTTAAATTTCAGCAATCTAATTTCTAACATTTAATTTTCAGTAATCTAATTTCTGACATTTAATTTTCTGTCATTTAATTTTCTGTCATTTAATTTTCAGTCATTTAATTTTCTGTCATTTAATTTTCAGTTATTTAAATTTTCTGTCATTTAAATTCAGTTCATTTAAATTTCAGTTCTTTTAAATTCCAGTTCTTTATTTTAATTGTCATTTAAATTCAGATCTTTATTTTACTGTCATTTAATTTTTTTAGTCATTTATATTACTGTCATTTAAATTCCCTTGTCATTTAAATTCCAGTAATTAATTCTGTTTAGTTTTTCTTTTATTTCATCTTTTTTCGCTTCATTTAATTTTACTTACTTATTTCTTTTAGTCAATTTTTTGTATTTCTGTTTTATTTCTTACTTGTTTTTCTATTTAGTTAATTTTTATTTTTGTCTTTATTTTCTATTTTTAGTTCTATTCTACTTGATATTTTTATTTTTGTTTTTGTAGGATAGTTACTGATTATGGAGAGCGGCTACGATGAGGTGAGGAGATTGTTGATTAATTGGAATGGACGCACATGCAAGAGGAGATATCCTCATATCAAAGGTTGGTCAAGGATTATCAACCACCTCAACAATCAAATTGAGAGCCTTACTGGTGGGAAGTCGACCAAGCTAATACACAGTACAAAGAAGCTCAGTTGGGATATGACTACTTCAAACAGAATGAACAACAATCTACACAAGGGCCAGACGAATTTCTCCCAAGTCAGACCAAGCTACTAGAAGAGATTACAGTGGTGACTCCAAGGAGCGAAGATCGATTCGAGCCAGATATTCATGAAGCTACAAGTTCTGATGAGGAGATAAAGAAACTTATCAGGACATTTTTCTCCGACGCCGAGTTGGAGCAAATGTCTGAGAGTTACAATTCTCCTCCATCTCCATCCCCAGCACAAGAGGAGCAATTAAAATTTAAAGATATTTTGTATGAGCCAGTCCGCGAGCTAGAGGAGGATTATCCTATTGAGCATCATCAACCAGGAGAGGAAATTTACATCCTCGAATCTGAGGAAGGAACACCGCTACCACCAGTCTCTCATCAACTCCCACCCTGCTTCCATAAGCCTCAACAACAAGAAGAGGATGTTTACATCCTCCAATTTGAGGACGGAAAGTCATCACCACCTGGTCTCTGCTAGTACTACGTTACGGCAGCAGTACCTCCTCAAACACCAGGTTTTGTGGAGTATTTACTTTCCTATTTTATTTGCCGAGGTGACGTTTTGTTTTGATCCAGGTGGTTTGCTTTTAATAACTGCTAACTTCGTTTTCCTGGCAAAGCTGTTGTCTACCTTTTTTTGATCCAGGATAACGAAGCGGGAGTCTAGCCAAAGACTATAAATACGAGCAGCTTGGTAGGAGGCACCCTACTATTTATCTTTTTATTCTATATTGTCCTTAAAACATTGGTGAAAAAAGTAATACCAAAAAAAGCGTAAAACGCGTAAAAGTCACAAAATGTAAAAACACGTATTTAATTATCTTAGGAGGTATATAACCTCGACTAGGATCCCATAGGATTCTTAGGCTTAATTAAGCCTAAATAGTATGTGGGAACAATTCCCGACGAAAATAGATCCAAATAATGGGTTAAAACGCTAATGGAGTCTTAAAGCACATTTCGAGAGAAAACCCGAAAACGTGATTTTAACCAGTCAAATGACCCCGTAAAAATTATAGTTGATCATATAACTATAATTAAACATAATGGGAGCCTAAGAACCATTAAAATTAATTAAACGAGAAAAATCCGAAAAACGGGCCCGGTTAGTGAATAGTGCCAAACAGGGAAAATTACTAGTGTTTCTTGTGAAAAGACAAAATGCCCCTCCCTCACTAACTGTGTGGGCCAGTTTTATTGGGTACCTTAATTCCCTCTCCCTCACTCAACTAGCTAGTTATTTGTCAAAAGAACAAAATAAAGGAAAAAAGTACAAAAGTACCTTTTCTCCCCTCTCTCCTCACTTTCCTCTCTCTCTTCTCTCTCCCTCTCTCTCTCCTTTATTTTCTTTCCCCACCGTATTCTCTCTTCTTCTTCCCTATTCTGGCAATTTTTCCAGCCCTCGCATGGAAGCCCTCTTCCTCCTCATGCCCAAGCCAACTTCATGATCCAAACCTAAAAATAAACATATTTGTGTTCCCCTCATCAAGAGCTTCATTTCCCTCTTTTAAAAAATCCTCAAAATCCAAAGTTGAGCTCCATGGAAAAATATCCATTTTGAAGAAAGAAGTGGTTCATTGTGAGCTAGAACACCTCCTTGTTGTCTTAAGGTAAAAAAGCTTCAAAATTATCTTCTTCTTTCTAGTTCCTTCATGACCGATTTTCCCATGTATTGAACTCCTTCTTCTCCTTTTCCAGCTGGTTTTTGGCATTCAAGAAGTGCTGGAGCTTTCCTTGTTCAATTGCCAAGACACTTCATTTAGAAGTGAGAAGGTAATTCCCTCCTTTTATGCTTTAAACCCTTCCTTGCATTCTAGGGTTAATCCTAGAATTTAAGTACCCTCTTGGTGCTCATTAGCTATTGGTGGTTATTGGTCTAGTGTGGTGGCAAGGATAATGCCCATGACCGAAAATCAAGATGAGGGAAGAAGGAGAAGAGTAGAGAAAAAGAGACAACATGTGAGCTTAAGGTAAGAAATCTACCTTAAGGACCATCTTAATGTTTTAGAAATTGTGGGTTGGGTAATTTAAATGAATGAAAAAAAATTGTGTTGGAAATGTGTTTGGTGATTATAAGAGAAAATTTGTGATGATGTTTGGTGTTTAGTGCTATTGTAAGTTGTATTTGAATTAAGGGCCTAGGTGCCAAGATATTTAAGTTGAAGTGTTTTGTGGAGGTTTATGTAAATGTGTTGAACCTTGTGTGCTGGTAGAATCCATTATGGATTTCGCTAGTTGAGTTTTATTTAGGTGAATGGATGTTAAATTATGAATATTTTGGTTTAGGTGATGAAGATGATGAATTTGGATGTGTTAGTATAGTAACAAAGTTATGGCGAATTTTCTGTAGAAACCTAAGAGATTAGGTGACTTGGTGAGTTGATGCTACCTTGGGGTGAACTAGGTGTTTGGAGAGACCAATTGGAGTAGCTAAGCACCTTGGGGTGTTAGTTGGAGAAGTAAATAGAGGGGTGTAAAAATCTGTAGCAAAAGTTGATGTTTGGTGGCTTAAAATTCTAGGAAAGAGCTTAGTGTGTTTGACCCGGTAAATGAGGGATGAACTTAGGTATTAGAAGTGCAAATTTTTAAGAAAGATTGGAAATGGTCAAATTGGTTGAGAATGAGATAAAAGTGTCATGGGAATGTTGTTAGTGCACTAGTAAACAAAGTGTAGAATTGAGAGTGAAAAACTTGTAGAATTGAGCAAGAATTGAACAATGAGTTTGATAATGATTTAATAAGGTTAATGCATGTTTATGGTGTTATAACATGTTAGAAACTTGTGGAAAGATTAGGAAAAGATTGGGTAAGGTTTTGAGGTGGGAATGGCTATTGAAAAATGGTGTGTAGTAGCTTTTTAGCAGGGTCCGGGACCTATCCCTTGGATAAGGTCCCGGACCACCCTTAAAAATGAGCTGAAAATCGATTTTGTAAGTGATCCAGGTCCTTAGTCCAGGACCAAGACCCGGAGCAAGTGAGAAAACTTGCCGAGAGTGATTCTAGTAATGGTCCGGGACTTTAGGTCCGGACTAAGTCCCGGACTAGACCAAAAATTGTCTCGAATGTGTTTTTAAGCCTCTAAAAGTATAGGGATTGATGGGGAATGGTATTAGATGATGTTTAGGACTTGTTTGGGACATGTAAAGGTCATTAAAAGTGTAAACAAGTGATAAATGAAATGTGAAAGTGGTGAACTTAAAGCCCCATGAGTAAAATTAAGATTAATGGGACAACAGGGTATATACGGGTGTACCAACCGTTTACATACCTAATTGTCTTGAGGTTAATGGGATCACTTGAAATGTTATCAGGATTCGAGGATTATCGAGGAGCGTAATGCCACGTTAGGGAAATCCCATGGGGAAAGGTACGGTTTTCTTGCAAACCTGTGTCCTGTTGAGTTATATTCGGCTTGTGGTCTGTGTGTTTATGGATGTTTATGACTTTATAAGATAAAGCATGTAATGAGTTTACAGTAATTCATTTATGTACGTGTTGTTCCCGATACCATCTAAACTCGAGTAAGTGTTAACCCCGTTAGCTAACCCACTTAGGAGCACTTAAGAGAACAGTATTCGGTTGTAAACGTCCCAAACCACGGGAACGTTCTAACTACGGCTATTCATGTGCAAACTGTGGATTGTGTTGTGTGAATGTGCTACCTCCCCTGTGTGTGTCTAACTAGACTTATAACACTGTGATGTGTCATGATGTAATAAGTTCCATAAGGGAACTTCTAACCAAGTATAACTTGAGGATGAGAAATCCGGATGTTCCGGTCGCGCGCGTATGTATGGGAGTTGATATCTATAGTAGATTCAACACTCTCCCATGTATGATTGCCTTCCTTCTTGGAATTCAATCTCCCACAAGCCTCATAAATGGCTCTCCTAACTTGACTAAGTTTGAGGGTTAGGGGGTATTGTGTACGTGTGTGATCGGGGTCTATATTATGACTTTTTGTAACACCCCTACCGCTAATACCGTCATTACCGTCCAATCTCCTCATACTTCCATAATCATGCAGCGGATACATACTTACACAACGGTGGGTGATACAATGCTGTTAGCCACCCACGTGACTAACAAGGCTTACTACTGCTTACAGCATCTGTCTGATGGACCGGAATACCCGAGTAGTACACAATACAATACATACTCCAATTACCATCCAAGTACTACGATGCTCCATTCAATACAATACTCCATAATACAATACATTACAATACACCGAATTTCTAAGATCCAATTCCAAATACAAACAATACTTCTTTCAAGTTTGTACATACTCTATTAATAGTCTAGCATCTACCCATTCTCACAACTACATGATTTCCAAATACATATGGTGTACCCCTTGGTACACTTCTACATCAAGGCTACAAGCCTTATACAATTCTCTACTATCTACAAATCACTCCTAGCTATCTAAGCATAACCGTCGGTCTCTTACTATGACCATAGTCGCTTCGGTACCTGTACAATAAAAACATCACCCAAGGGGCTCAGCTTATGCTGCATATGACTTCCGCATACCCCGCGTACTAGCGAGGTACGCTGACCACTTGGTCGAATACATGCAATTCATTTTACTCATACATACATACATGCTTCATTCATAATACTACAAATCAACAAAGTATACATACACATATTTCAATACATACAAGGAAGACAGTACAACTCAACCAATCATACTTACCTCCACAAGATTACGCTTATACAATACATACACAATGCTGTTAGCTTCATTACCCACCCGGGTTTATCGGTGGGGGCCATTACTCTTTTACTCAGGGTCAATGACTTACACTAGCCAAGACCATTACTTATACAATACTTCTTACTTACTTACTTACTCAAGTCAAGTCGTAGTGACCTCCGGGCAGGGACTACACCGTCCCACCACCGGGCTTACTGTGGCTCACCAATCTAGGATGCTACCCATTTAAGGGGTTTGGTCCATAGAAAGGATTCAGGGCCAGGAATCGGATCCAACCTCTTGTGTCTCCTCATCCTCACGCGTGGCCGAAACTATATCGGACTTCTACTCATTCCAATTACACATACTTAAGTTAGGAGTTAGGTAGTTAGGAATTAGTAGAAGTCAACACATCCACACCAAGGAATAATACACTACACACATACACATCCATACCAAGGTATAATACATTACACAAGTACACTACAAGGTACATATACACTTCATTCTCATCCATTCATTTCAGAATTATACAACTAAATGTTCAAGAAAATATAACAAGAGAACAATATAAAACAGCACAAGTAAGTGCAGTAAAGTCGATTTCGTGTATTTATCTTATTTAGGTGATCAAATAAGCACACAAATCGGGGTAACCAGGTTAGGATACAGAGCATGAAGAAATCATACCTTTCACAGGGATTTACTTTACCGGGTGCTCCCTTGTTCTTTAGTTCACACTTGTTCCTCGAGTCTTATTCTCGAACCAATGACTACATGCCAAATGATTCGATATTACTAAGCATTACGGTACATACATAATTACTACTCCCGTACTTACCCGTTATCCATATTTCGGTTTAACTTAATGTCCTAAACTTACAACTTTCTTAATCACATTCTCAAACTGTTTACACTTCTTAGGGCCTTTAAAGGTCACCAAACAAGGCCTTAACAACTTCAAAAACCATTACCCATCAATCCCCCATCATTTAAAGCCAAAAAATCACATTTGGCAACAATTTGGTGTGGTCCGGGACTTGGTCCAGACCCAAGGTCCCGGACCATTCATTGAATGTACTCTCGGCAGATTTTAACTATTGGTCGGGAACTTAGTCCTGGACCTAGGTCCCGGACCACCTGCTGGAATTACTCTCGGGCTTATTTTCGGTGCGGTCCGGGACTTGGTACATATCCTAGGTCCCGGACCCTGCTAAAAACTACTACTAGGATGATTTTTCAACCCCAAATCAACCTTAATCCACCTCCAATCATTCCATAATTTTTCCACATGTTTTACAGTTTAAACACACTAAAACACTCACTAAAACTCCTTAAATTCATGGTCCAATACTTACTCAACTTCTTGCTCAAATTCTACAAATTCCATTCTCATTTTCACACTTTGCACACTTGTGCATTCCTACACTTCTCTTTGCATTAGCACTTTGTTCTAATTCCATTTTACTATTCCAATTCATTTCCAAGAAAATACACTATCTATTCCCAAGTCCAACACTCATTTACTAAATCTTGCACACTAGTTCTTCCTAGATTTTACAATGCATTACTACACTTCTTGCTACAGATTTTGCCCTCTTATATTCTCATACTTCAACTACCACTCCATGGCTACTAAACATCCTACTCAATCCAAACATACCTTGTTCTCCCATTCACCAAGTCATCCAAAAATGCATAATTCCTACAAAATTTTGCCATAGTTTACCTACAATTCTAACTTATCCACATACAGTCTTTCTCACCAAATTCATTCCTAAACTAGCCACACCCATATAAGGGTCCTACCAGAAATTCAAAACAAATCTCAATTCATCAATACCTCCTCAAACAACAATACCAATACACGACACAATTTATTTGGCTCTAAGGCCTACAATTAAAATACTAGTTCACAAATACTCAAACTTCCATAACTACAACTACTAGTACAATATTTTGGGTTCTTAATTAGTTTTCCCATTCCCATTACTCTAATGCATTAAAATTTAGCATTAAGAAGGAGCTCTTACCTTAAGCTTTAATTCTTTTTTCTTTTCCAATTCTCCTCCTTCTCTTTCTGTACAAAAATCGTTCATATGGGGGATGGAGTTGCCAAACTCCATCCCAACACCCAAATTACATAAGAGAATATAATAAAATTCTTATCCTTTAAAACAACACTAATCCAATAAAGGGTTTTTAAATTACACAAGTTAGGGTTTACCTTGGAGGAATTTTCCAACAGGGGGTTTCCCCTGACGTTCAAGAAGGTGATCTCCACCCCAGAAGGTTGGAATGATGGCCAAAATAGATAGAAGAGAAACAGAGAGCATTATACAAGTGGGCAAAAATCGGATTGTTACAAGAGAAGGATGGAGAAAACTTGAGTCTTTCATTGGAGATTTTTACCTTAATGGAGAGAGGAGTCTCCAAGCTTTACATTGATGCCATTTTCTCTTCAAATGGGGGAAAACCCATGGAGATGAACTTCCTCATTTTTGGATTTTTAAAAGAGATAATGGTAGAGAATGATGAGGGGAGTAAGAATATGCACTTATTTTTGCATTTGGAGTTCAAATAAGACTAGAGCATGAAGGAGAAGTGGAGAAGCCATTGGAGCTTTCCTTGGAGCTTCAAAATCGCCAGATACAAGGGGAGAAGGAGAGAGAAATTGGTGGGGGAGAAGGAAGGAAGGAGAGAGATGAGGGAAATGAGAGGTGAGAGAAGTAAGTTACCTTTTACTTTTGTACTTTTTCTTTCTCTTCTTTCTTTTCTTTCTTCCTTTACTTATTTATTGTGTGTGAGAGGCTGAATTACTTGCTAAAACTGGCCCCCTATATTATTACTAGTTGGAGCGTTTTTCGTCTTTTACAGAAAATGCTCGTTAATTTACCCGGTTTTGGTACTATTCACTAACCGGGCCCGTTTTCTGGAATTTTCTTGTTTCTTTAATTTTATTGGTTATTAAACTTACATTAATGCTTAATTATTGTTTTTTAATGATCTATAATTTTTACGGGTTCGTTTGACCACTCAAAGTCACGTTTTCGGGTTTCTCTCAAAAAATGTGCGCTAAAGCTCTATTAGCGTTTTAATACATTATTTGGATCTGTTCTTTGGGGATCATTCCTGTACACTAATTTGGCATGAACAAGCCTTAAGTATTCATATAATACTCTAACTGAGGTCTCGTACCTCCTATGGTTATTTAACGCTTATTTAGCGTTTTCCGCTTTTTAAGCGTTTCTTCATTTCTTTTGGATTTATTTTTCCTTACCAATATTACTTAGGCGTTATTAGGCCCTTAAATACATATTAGAATAATCTTAATCACTATATTTAAGTTCGGGGTATTTCAATCTACCCCTTTAAGAAAATTTGTCCTCAAAGTTGTTCAAGGTTATAGGATTACTATACTTACTCATTCATACATGTCTAATGCCAAAGTCATACATTCCTCCTCCTTACAATTCCCAAATCCATTACTCAAGGTCTCTACATACCATACCATGCAAATGTACAATAATTACTCCAATCCGCATTACATCCAACCATCTGGTTTTACTCTACAAGGTTTATACATACATACAGTGTAGAGCTATCCCAAAGCAATGCAATACACATTACAATCCCGCAGGCACTCAGGTCATCTAGACATAGGACTCCTCTATGTCCCGCTGCCCTTGGAATAATACAACATGATACACTACTATCTTCTTCGGTATAAGCTTCTAACAAATCCTCATTCTCCAATCTAAGGGGAACCTTTCGCAACCACTAATTAGGAATCTTCCTAAAACACAACAACTCCAAATTCCAATTTATATTCATTACTTCTATCCTATGTGTGATTCTTGTGACCACTTGAAGGGGAGCTTCAAGAATCATCCGACCCTGATGTGATCAGTACCAGTGTTGAACTATCTTTCCACCCAAATTTGTGTTCGGTTTCCCTTGATCTGATCAAGATCAAGTTCGACTTCCCACATCAGTTTCAAACAATCAAATAATTCAATTATTTTCATTTTCTATCTTTTTACTCTTCCTAGTCATAATCACAAATTCATACATCTCCAAAGGATGGAATTCAGTCCATCAATCATTCTCAATCTACTTCCAAATACTTTACTTCGAGATTCAATGCCTACGACCTCATTTCATTGACTTTCGCTACTTTCCTCCATTACTCTCCATCATCTTAAATACTCTAACTAAGAATTACCATATTCGTAGAATTCGGTCATCCTCGATTTACTTCCAATAATTTAAGTAGGAATACACTACTCATGGGCTCCATTCATTAACTACTTTCAATAATTTCATACAATTTCTCTACGGGATACAATACTTGTGGAGCTCCGTCCACTACTCATTCTCAATTGTTTCAAAACAAACACCTAGGAAACTCAATTTCTCTAGGTCCTACATCGGTTTTATATCGACTCATGCATCGTAATGCCATGTCTAACTTCAAATTGACATACACCATGGGGATTATCGATTCCCCGGAGTTTCTCTACTCTTCTTTACTAATACTCTCATACTGGAGTTACAAGATGGGTATATTCATCCTATGGTATTCGGATCTCTCGTGCCTATTTACCACAATTACAATATGAATGAATATGTATGTTTATGTAACATAAGTATCAATCATCAAATCAATTCTCATTTATGCTATGCACATTATAGTTTATATGTTTTATTCATGAAACTTACATTAAGCGGTTTTCGCTCTCCCCCTAAAAGGGATTACGCCCACGTAATCTACCATATGTTATTATTGAACATTGGTTCACTCAATTCGGGCACTCTGAAGCATTTAGCTTCACTAAGGTCTATTATATAATGTAATCTGGTCAAAGGGTCTTAACCATACTAATGGTTTAGTCCTTGCACCAAGAATTCCTATTGGGGTTTATTTAACTCGTAATCAATTCGGTTCTAGCCTATTAGGCTTCAAGGCATTGATAGCCATTCTTTCATACTTACTAGGTGTATTAAACCTCTTAACTAGGGCCCACTAGCTTCTGCTGCGCGACCCTGATAACCTTAGTGCTTAATTCGCTCTTTTGTTATCATTAACGTACTACACATCCCTTTTTATCCCTTTATTGTGGGAATAAGGTTTACTAACAAGTGTGGCATTCTTTTTACCGTGCTTGAACTCAACGAGTTTAGATTTATAACCAGCTCTCTGGCAATCTATTATACATACTATTTGTACTCCCACTATTATTCATTAATTCCCTCCGACTTATTGTCGGCGAGGTTAAGTCACTACTTAGTTGTAGTGCTTCCTCAATTATCAATAGCTTCTGAATTATACCAGTTTCTCTGGTTCAGTACAAGTGTGCTTCACTTGTATGACCTTGCATTTTCTATGCGTCGGTCCTAGTGACTTTCTTAAGTTTCCTTTCGCTTTTTATTCCGATGGAATTCACATCTTGTAATTATTGGTGTGTTTTACACTCTTCGTGCTTCTTTGGCCTTAGGCCGCACGGTTTGTCTCTAAGCTCTTGCTTAACTAGCTACTGCCCTGATCATTGGTGAAACGAAGGATTTACTATGATTTACATTTTCCATATTCCTAGCTATCCCACTAGATCATTAGCTGCACAAGTGCAATACCAAACACACTCAGTCCTATAGAGTGCAGAGGCGTAAACGCTTGGCAGTAAGTCACTTATGTGATCACATAGGAATAAATACTTCTGCCTGTCATCTCGTGTTTACAACTCCATATCATTGTCTAACTATCCTCATAGTGGTCGCTTGTTGCACACCATATTCTTACTCATTATACAACATCGTTTTTATGGTCTCTGTTACTGTGGTAGCTTATCTTTACTCATTGCCATTGTCGTTGGCACCATTTCCTTATGGTGTGAATACACCAAGGGTTTCCTATGTTCGTGTGTATGACGGTTGTCGTAGCATACAACAATGTTATTATTTCCCAATGTGAAGATGTTTTATTTCAATTTAGGTTCCATGTGTAGGTTAGCTTACCTCACATTACTTCATCATTTATGTAACACCCCAACTACAACCACACATTTAACAAACATTGCAGCGGAAACTCAACTCATCACATTACTTATTTCAATGGGTTACACGCCGTTAACCACCCACGTGGCTAAAGGCTAATACATGTACTTTGTATCGGTCTGATGGACTAGACTCCCGAGCAACTACACGTTACATCTGCTTCCCTTAACAACAACACATATACTTATTACATTCCAACCGTACCAAGTATTTACAAACTAATGCCAATAACAATTTCGGTCTTACTACGCCTACAATGCTTACGCCATTTAAATGGCTACCCATGTATAAACATCTACCCCGTCCTACTCTCGAACGGCTTCCAGCTCCTTGTACCTGAAATAGAAAAGGAGAGAAAGGGGGGCCCCCAAGGGGCTCAGCACCTTTGCTGGTATGGTAATCCCGCAGCCACATGCTACCGGGCCACACACAACTAATTGTCGTCTTAGCATGCAGTTGATTATATTTAAATCATGCATACAAACCATAAACACACCACACTTTGCATACACCCAACAATAGGGCTCAACATATAACCAACACATCCACACTTAACAAATCATCCAAGGATTCCTTAAACCTTAGAGTGGCTCTCCTCTAAAACGGAGCTACTTCCTTAATGAACGACACGTACCCATTAATCGGGTTATCCTTAAACGCCTCTTGTCACAAACTGGATTCATTTCCATGATCCACACACTCCATATCCTACAACATATCTCATTCCTCATAACAAAACATAACAAAACCTTTCTTGTTTCGGCGTACACATGACAACATCGCATTCATTTTAAACACCTAACGTATACATATCATAGCATAGCAAGGGAAATTGCCTAGCACAATAACAACACAAAAACACCATAAGGTCGGTTCACACAAGGAACCTTCCACCATAGTTAGTATACATAGTGAGCTAGAGATTAATGCCAATCTCATGCTAAGCTCGTTACCAACCTCGTTACCGTCCAGTTACATCGAACGGTTAACTTAAACCCAAGGTGTGTCGGATATAGTAATCCCAAGCACACCGAAATAACATTCGTATGCCCCTGTGGCCCGACGTGAGTCAGTAACTAGCTTTGGATAAGCTAAGGGAAGGTAGAAACCAAATTGGAATACAACCTATACATACACCAAGAGAGCCGAACCGGATATGACATCGACTCCCGTCCATCACACGCGTGGCCGGAACAACCGGACTCCTCACCCCCCGTTAGTACATATATACTTATAAATAAGTAGTTAGAGATCCATTATGGAGCCTACCACATCCACACACCATTCGGTATCATAACCGAGTTAAGCACACAAGGGAGGTTCACACACTTGCATACTACAACAATATCCAACTAACTCACACATAGCCGTGGTTAGAACGTTCCCAAGGTTTGGGCCGTTAACTCCGAATACCGATCTCTCATGTGATCCTGGTTCTGGTTAGTTAAGGTTTAACACTTATTTGAGGTTAAACGGTATCGGAGATTAAAAGCGCCACATAAATGAATTACTATAAACTCATTACATGTTGTTATCTTACAAGGTGGCAAACACTCAGAAAAACACATTGGCATACAAGCCGGGTAATCCGGTAGGACACAGGTTGCAAGAAAACCATACCTGTCACCGGAGTCCATTTTACCATGTCCACTTACGTTCCTCGAACAATTCTCGAACAACTGGCACATTAAAGTTACCTTCATTAACATTGGGGTAATGTGTTTGTGTAACGTCGAATGACCATAGTTAACCCCGTTTACTAATTAAATATCTTTACATTATTAACATGTTTCACTCTTTAATTTTTTTTTACAACTTTTCACCCACTTAATTTGTCATTAACAACCTCATAACATCATTATCCATCAATCCCACCATTACCCATCATTTCCATTCCTTAAACAATGTTTTGGTCCATACAGCGCCTTGTCCGAACTTGTGTCCGGACTTCTCAAGTTCGGACACCGTTCGAGACTCTAAGGGTGCAATTTGGACGTCCGAACTTGCGTCCGGACTTCCCAAGTTCGGACGCCGTTCGAAGCCCAACCAGAGAATGAATTATGTGTGTCCGAACTTCCCATGTTCGGACGGTAGTTCGGACATCAGTCGAAGGTCAGAAAACTCACGCGCACACAGGCACGTCCGAACGTCCACGTTCGGACGGTAGTTCGGACGGGCCAGAACCTCATTTTCCAAGTCTTGTTTCACCTCTTATCTTCATCCTTTAATTACCCAAGCTTCATACATGAACTTAGGCATATTCTAATACTAGAATACCACTTTGATTCACCTTAAAACATTGTCCAACTTGTTACTCAATCTTCTTATCAAATCTCTTAACACTTGTAACATTCCTTTTGGTTTTCCAAGTGGTGTTTCACCTTAAATGACCACTACCCTAAAATGCTTCTTCACCTTCATAACATCATCTCCCAAGCATCTCCTCTTACTAACCAAATCCGCTTTTCACAACTTTCGAATTCCTTTCTCAAAACCTTATCTAAACATCATTTATTCCTTGGATACCAACATTACCTAAACCTTAAACAAACTCTCCAAGACTTAAATACATTCTCAAAACACACCTTGAATTCCTAGAACTTCCAAGATAGCACCTAAATCCTTGCATCACTCTAAATCACCTTAATACATGTTTCTTCCAAGTAAAACATTTGTTCACCTTTAACACTTCCTAGTTCACCGAAACCCACTTAAAACACTTAGAACCTCTTATACTTTCCGAATTTTGCCATAGCTTCTTTTGTATATACTCACATCCAAACACTTAGGTTTTACCTTATTTCATTCAAGAACACCTAAAATCCATCAAACACATTTATACACAAACTTCACCCATTTAGCACTACATCACAATATAGTGCATAACTTAAATTGCTTGGCACTTAGGCCCTTAAATAACATGGCTCTTAGGCCCTTAAATTGCATAAACCTTAAACACTGAATTTCCACAATACATAAGCCTTTGACCTGCAATTGCACACACCAAGATATATGTTCCTTTACTAGTCTCCTTGAGAACACCTTACTAAGTCATTCACCATTGCTCTTTAGGTAGTTTTAGCAAGCATTATAAGCTCATTTCTCCTAAGGCATTACACCACATTGAGATAGCATATTTACCTCTTTTCCACTCAAACTTCTTTCTTGTTTCCTCTTAAAACCGGTAAGGCATTTCTTTCCTTGTCAACTACTAACAATATACCAATATTGAAATGAGCATATAAGCTTTATGCTTCATCTCATTGTAAACCCTAGGTTTACATATATTATCTTAAGGTATTAAAATGATTGTTTTTACCTTGGAATGGAAAGAGAGCTTGAATATATATCAAGAGAGGACTCCACCAAGCCCTGGAAGATTCAAATGAAGCTAAAACAAGCAAGGTAAAACAACCATGGTGAGGTGAATTTTCGGCCATGTACTAAAAGGAGAGGAAACTCGATTTTTCTTTGAGATTCCTTACCTAGAAGCAAAGGAGAACAATAATATGTGAAAAGGTGAGCTCAAGCTCCATCAATGGTGAATCTCCTTGGCACCGAAATTGAGTTCTTGAAGATTTGAAAAGGTAGAAGTGTAGAGCTTGCTCCAACTAGAAGAATGGTGGTCTTGGAATTGAATTTGGACCATGGAGCTAGGAGTTACAAGTGGTCAAAGATAGAAAACAATGGTGGTGTTGGTGTTGCTGTAGCAGCTCATAAAGAGAGCAAGAAGGGAGGTTGGAGACGTGTGAAATGGAGGAGGAAAGGAGAAATGAAGATAGAACTTGCTTTAACAAGATATTTGTATTATAAGGTAACTTTCTCCTTTTTACCTTCCTACCCTTCCTTTCCTTAATTGATTTTTACATGGTGGTGACTCACCTTCATAAAAATCGGCCCCCATATACTTAGAAGGGTATAATAGTCTTTGTTGACCAATTTAATTACTTATAACAACATATGTTACAAACTAGCTTATAAAAGTTACTATTCATAAAACAAGGCACATAGAAGTGAATTTTTGATTTCCCATTGATATAGACTCCAAACGTGATACTATATAGTACACATGTTAATTAAAGAGTAATGATGGACATTTAGCCATTCAAAAACTCATTTACAAGACAATTTTTCAAAAACGTGCTTTAAGACTCCTTAAAGCACATTTTTGTGTTTCAACTTTTTTTCAAGCTTAGTTTTCTTTGGTAATGATTTATATATGTTCATTAACATATTTATAAGGTATAGGTATGACCATTAGGTCTTATACAAATTTATCCCAAGCTTAGAGCACATTTTAGCCCATATTGACCTTAAGGTATTTATTTGTGTTTTGTTTGGTTTCATTGTCCACCAAGGTTTCCTAAGGACTTAATTAGCCTTTTAAAAATCATAATTAAATATTATTAAGTCTTGGTAGGATTTTTGGGTCCTAACCAAGTCCACTCCAAGCTTAGAGCATGTTTTTGCCACACCGTGTCTTAGTGTTTTATTGTGTTTTAACTATGGTTTAAACTATACACTGATGTTCCTAAGGCACTTTTTAGCCTTAAATACCATAGTTTAACATTTACACAACATACCAAGGTTTGGGGTATTTCAATCTACCCCCCTTAAAAGAACTTCGTCCTCGAAGTTCACATTTCCTCGCATCATTGGATTAGAATACGGGAATTACTTATAGCCATAAAACTTCCATTACCAACCACCTTTACATCCAACCTCGGACTTAATGGTCCGGGCAACATATCCACATTATACATAAAAATATCATACTCACATGGTAACCTCGGACTTAATGGTCCGGGTACCTTCACCACACTTGCACTTACATAATATCCCTCAGACTCTTAGGTCTGGGTGACATAACCACATTTGGACTCGTAGGCCCGGGTAACACAATCAATCCAGAACCCATCCACATTAGAACTCAAGGTCTAAAATAATATTTATTACTTATACCACACAACATGTCTGTGCATGTATATCAACAGAAATACCTTTTCCATCTCTCCATGGGTTCGAATCCCACGTTGAGTACATATACACTGTGATCCCGCAGAACCCGGTCGCGATGGACACTTCTGGTCCCCGTTCCTTTGGAGATCAAAACATTCACTAATTTTTTAACATATATACTCTCATGTCACCGTCCGAAGACAAAGGCTCATACGTCCTCAGCTCGTGAGCAAGTACTACAAAAATATTCTTTACTAGGTTAAGTATAGAAGATCTTTTATTCATAATATTAATCGATTGTTTGAAAACACCAATTGAAAATCCTTTTGAAAACACCACACAACTCCAAGTCCAATTTATGCTCCTAGTATTTTTCTAACATGGTTGTTTGTGACCACTTACAGGGAGCTTCAAGAGTCATCCAACCCTGATGTGATCAGCATCAGTGTTGAACTATCTTTCCACCCCATTTGTGTTCGGCTTCCCTTGATCTCATGATAATCAAGTTTCACCTCCCACTTCTTTTTCAACCAACAACTAATTCAAGCGTATCCCTTTTCTATCTTTAAATCCTTCTAGTCATAATCATTACATCTCCAAGGGATAGAACTCCGTCTATCAATCATCACCCAAATCCAACTTATTCAAGTTACCTAGGGAATTTAATTCTCACTAGGTCTATGTCGGTCTCATACCCCTTCATAAATCACAACACTGTATATATATACATATATTTTTTTATCAAAATACAATACATGGTTTACATTTATGCACCGTCGGGTTTTAGTTCCCCGGAGTTTCTTTACTCCCTTCCACTTGTACTCTCACACACCACTGTTAACAAAATAAACACCACTTCCCACAATGGTATTCGCATCTTCTGTGCGCAATTACCACAATTTAACCACAAATAAATGCGTAGTTTATATACACACGCGTCAACCATCATAACAAATCATTTTGTGCTATGCACAACCCAGTTCACGTACACTTGTACGGTAAAACACACTAAGTGGTTTTGCGCTCTACCCCCTTAAAAGGGATTACACCCACGTAATCAATCACTGAACATTAGCTAAAATGTTCTGCCGTCGTGAAGTGTTTTAACTTCCACGCGGTCTATTACACAATGGATTCTGATTAGAGGATCTTAACCATATTGGCGGTTTAGTCCCTAAACCAAGAATTCGCATTGGAGTTCTAAACTCATAACCGTTTCGGTCCTGGCCTGTGAGGCTTTCATATTATACTGGCATACAACATTTGCATCACTGGTCACCAGTTTTGCTGCGCAACTCTGATAATTACCCCATTCGTTACTGTTACTGTATTGTACATCTCCAATGTATTACCCTTATCTTGGTAAGAATGGTGTCTCAACGACGCATCGTTATCTCTTACCCTGAGCGAAATCGGTGAGTTTCAAAACTTTCCATCCCTTCTCAAACAGCTTACAGCGTAAAAACTACTATGTATATTCACAATGAGCCTTGCTTCTAATGACTTATCTGTCGGTTGAGATTGAGCTACTACCTAATGTGTAGTGCTCTCTCGGTTATTTCCCACACCTGGGGTATATTTCATACCGACATTTGGTATTTAGTGCCACTGTTATCACTTATTCTTAATCATACCTCCACATCTGGTTTCGTACAAGTAATCTTCCATTGGTATGTCCTTGCATTTCCTATGCATTGATCATTATAGTATCATAGGTTTCTTTCTACATCCACCCCAATTACCATTTCCTAAATCCTAGCTATCCCACTCGATCATTACTGCGCAAGTGCAATACCAAAACACTCAGTCATACAGAGTGCAGAGGCGTAAACTCCTGACAGTAAATCTCTTATGCGGTAGCAATTAGGAATTTTCACTGTGTTTCACTGAAATTCTTATCACATATCACTTGCTTCCGGCTTACTGCTCGGTTCGTTTGCTATCACTTACTGTCGCATCTCCACTGGGGTTAACTCATAACTCTGCTCACTCACCATTTATCATCTAACAATACTCATACAACGGTCGCTTATTGCGCACCGTGTCCTTACTCATTATATAACATCAACTTATACTGCATCCGCTATTATATTAGCTTCCGCCATTACACTGGGTTTATCTGGCCACTTATTTGGCTGATTTTTTTTGAATATGCTATATATTTTTTTTGAGTCTTTATGTTCCTTGAGCGTTGTTCGCTACTCATTTAGCATCACACACCTATGGTGGTCGCTATCAACTTATCTTTCTTCCTTTCTACACAACTGGTATAACACTTCCTTTTTGTATTATTGTTACTCCAATTATTCTAGGGTAATAACAACATGGTCAATCCCTAACATATTCCTCGAACTTGGTTCATATAGCTACCGCTCCTGCGGTCTCACAATATCGAGAGGTATCCCCACTCTTAATGCAGTGGTTCGTTCTCCGCTCTATTTCCTTGTACCACATAAACTTCTACAATTAACTCAATTTACATAACATATCTTGTTTGTGGCTTATAAGCCTTGCTGCCTTGAGCTCCGCTCATTGTAGGCTGTCCACACACATGTACTTCTCTATACCATATTACCTGGTTAGAGGTTGTATTGGCATCCATGACAAGTTGTTGCATCACATTTCCTTTCATGGGATGTCCCTTAGGATTGCCAGTCCGTCTCCTGACAACTTATGTCTAAACTGGGTGTTAATTTCAACCCTTGTGTTTCTGTCATGTATTTCGTTCAACAATTGTTGATGCGAACACCCTTCAAGGATTTCTCCTGGGTGTTGTTAAGTTATGCCTTTACATCTGGTTCACAGTTATTGGTACATTCAGTTAGCCACGCCTTTTTGCGTTCTTAACTGGTTATTATCTTCTTCTGTGAAGATCAACATTTCCTGATAGTGTAGGTACTCATTCTGGGAGTTTCATCCCGTCCATTGCACATTAATGTGTCCACATTAGGCATCTGCCTTGCCCTGCTTTCCAGCTATCATGTTTATCCCTGAGGATCCTTAAGAATATGCTATGTCTTTACTTAACAGTTTGTGCACTTCGCACTCCTAACTCTTAAACATTCCCTTGAAAGGAATTCACTAATCCTTTTAATCTCGTTAACTTAACTGAGTTCCTTAACTTCAACCATTCATGGTAATCCTTAGTTCTTGATTGACTTATACTGCTGACCGTAGTACGGAGTCGACTACTTCCCGTGTTTCGGACTCTACTTGTATACTATATGGGGTATCATACTGATACATTACCACTTACCCAACTAACCTATAAGTAGGTCTGTCAGGCCCACATGCTCCTATCGGAGTGCGGTCGTCCCACAATTCAGTTGGTACACTCGTAGTGTCCGTCACACGCCTAGGTGAAGTATTCTGTTGTCAACTCCCTTATATTGTCCCGTGACAATATGCGTCCCGTGCTTCCCGAACTTAATCGAGGGAAAGTTTGTCCACTGTTGTATCCTTGTCAACTGCCCCTGGTTTCACTGGTTTGGTTTAAAGGAAGGTTGGAAAGAAGTGTTGGTTTGAAAGAAAATCTGGTTTTGAAAAGAAAAGGGTTTGAGTAAATCTGAGTTTGAAAGAAAATTTTCATGGTTTCACAACATCTTCTTACCTTAACCAAGTATAGCTTCTTGCTGACTAGTGTATTTACAATTACGGGGGTTAGGCTAACGGGCCTTTCCACTGTTATAATGATCTCACTTAACTTCATGGTACTTTACCAAGTACTTCGTAGTGGTTATAATTTCCCGAACAGCCCTGTTATAGCAGCACTTGCTATGGCAAGTGCGCCATGCTAGCTGGCTATCGGTTTAACACATACCGGTTGGGGTATTGTCTTTACCCGCACTGTCATCAGTGGCCTTGTTGGCCCTCACTGATCTTACTGTCTTGATAATAACTCTCCTAGGTGACTTCTCACTGTCTTCACATGATATTCATTAACTAGGGTGTTTCCTATTCTGGAGACCCCTTTTCTTTTGTATTGTATCCTCTTCGTAGCCCATTCCACGCATTTATCGTGGTTACTGAGGCTTGTCTCTTATTTGGGCACTACGTTGTAGTTCCTTTGTCGGTTGATATACCGTTGGTGTATCCCTTAATAACTGTGGTTCCGTAGACACTTGTCTCGGGTTTCATCAATCCACTTCTTGCCTGTTGCACGATTAGTGCGTTGCAAGCTGGTTATTCTCGACTGCTCGGCATGTCGACCCAGGTTGCCGGAAATTCTATTCTCTTATACACCAAATGCTTCATTCCTCGCTATGAAATGCGGTTAACACTGTTTAGATGGAAACCGTCTCCGGGATTCCCAGTTTTCGGGATCTACCGTATGACAGGTCTTCCGTACTTTAAAGGTATTTAATAGCAGCCAGATCGGGTATTCCCGAGTAAGAGTGGACTTCCATCTCTCTGGCGTCCTTTCCCAAGTTTAAAACAGGGATTGTGGAGGGTGGGAAGGATACTGTAGGTTTCCAGTATTCACTGGTAGTTCCTATCTAGCGTATCTCTCACGCTATCACTCAACCCTTAACCCAAAGTACTTAAATCCTAACTCGGTACTTCCTAAGCTCGGTAATTCAGTCATCAGAGCGATACTTCGCTCTGATACCACTTTTTGTAACACCCCAACTACAACCACACATTTAACAACACATTGCAGCGGAAACTCAACTCATCACATTACTTATTTCAATGGTGTTACACGCCGTTAACCACCCACGTGGCTAACAAGGCTAATACATGTACTTTGTATCGGTCTGATGGACTAGACTCCCGAGCAACTACACGTTACATCTGCTCCCTTAACAACAACCCATATACTTATTACATTCCAACCGTACCAAGTATTTACAACTAATGCCAATAACAATTTCGGTCTTACTACGCCTACAATGCTTACGCCATTTAAATGGCTACCCATGTATAAACATCTACCCCGTCCTACTCTCGAACGGCTTCCAGCTCCTTGTACCTGAAATAGAAAAGGAGAGAAAGGGTGGCCCCCAAGGGGCTCAGCACCTTTGCTGGTATGGTAATCCCGCAGCCCACATGCTACCGGGCCACGCACAACTAATTGTCGTCTTAGCATGCAGTTGATTATATTTAAATCATGCATACAAACCATAAACACACCACACTTTGCATACACCCAACAATAGGGCTCAACATATAACCAACACATCCACACTTAACAAATCATCCAAGGATTCCTTAAACCTTAGAGTGGCTCTCCTCTAAAACGGAGCTACTTCCTTAATGAACGACACGTACCCATTAATCGGGTTATCCTTAAACGCCTCTTGTCACAAACTGGGATTCATTTCCATGATCCACACACTCCATATCCTACAACATATCTCATTCCTCACATAACAAAACATAACAAAACCTTTCTTGTTTCGGCGTACACATGACAACATCGCATTCATTTTAAACACCTAACGTATACATATCATAGCATAGCAAGGGAAATTGCCTAGCACAATAACAACACAAACACCATAAGGTCGGTTCACACAAGGAACCTTCCACCATAGTTAGTATACATAGTGAGCCTAGAGATTAATGCCAATCTCATGCTAAGCTCGTTACCAACCTCGTTACCGTCCAGTTACATCGAACGGTTAACTTAAACCCAAGGTGTGTCGGATATAGTAATCCCAAGCACACCGAAATAACATTCGTATGCCCCTGTGGCCCGACGTGAGTCAGTAACTAGCTTTGGATAAGCTAAGGGAAGGTAGAAACCAAATTGGAATACAACCTATACATACACCAAGAGAGCCGAACCGGATATGACATCGACTCCCGTCCATCACACGCGTGGCCGGAACAACCGGACTCCTCACCCCCCCGTTAGTACATATATACTTATAAATAAGTAGTTAGAGATCCATTATGGAGCCTACCACATCCACACACCATTCGGTATCATAACCGAGTTAAGCACACAAGGGAGGTTCACACACTTGCATACTACAACAATATCCAACTAACTCACACATAGCCGTGGTTAGAACGTTCCCAAGGTTTGGGCCGTTAACTCCGAATACCGATCTCTCATGTGATCCTGGTTCTGGTTAGTTAAGGTTTAACACTTATTTGAGGTTAAACGGTATCGGAGATTAAAGCGCCACATAAATGAATTACTATAACTCATTACATGTTGTTATCTTACAAGGTGGCAAACACTCAGAAAAACACATTGGCATACAAGCCGGTGTAATCCGGTAGGACACAGGTTGCAAGAAAACCATACCTGTCACCGGAGTCCATTTTACCATGTCCACTTACGTTCCTCGAACAATTCTCGAACAACTGGCACATTAAAGTTACCTTCATTAACATTGGGGTAATGTGTTTGTGTAACGTCGAATGACCATAGTTAACCCCGTTTACTAATTAAATATCTTTACATTATTAACATGTTTCACTCTTTAATTTTTTTTTACAACTTTTCACCCACTTAATTTGTCATTAACAACCTCATAACATCATTATCCATCAATCCCCACCATTACCCATCATTTCCATTCCATAAACAATGTGTTTTGGTCCATACAGCGCCTTGTCCGAACTTGTGTCCGGACTTCTCAAGTTCGGACACCGTTCGAGACTCTAAGGTGCAAATTGGTGGACGTCCGAACTTGCGTCCGGACTTCCCAAGTTCGGACGCCGTTCGAAGCCAAACCAGAGAATGAATTATGTGTGTCCGAACTTCCCATGTTCGGACGGTAGTTCGGACATCAGTCGAAGGTCATAAAACTCACGCGCACACAGGCACGTCCGAACGTCCACGTTCGGACGGTAGTTCGGACGGGCCAGAACCTCATTTTCCAAGTCTTGTTTCACCTCTTATCTTCATCCTTTAATTACCCAAGCTTCATACATGAACTTAGGCATATTCTAATACTAGAATACCACTTTGATTCACCTTAAAACATTGTCCAACTTGTTACTCAATCTTCTTATCAAATCTCTTAACACTTGTAACATTCCCTTTTGGTTTTCCAAGTGGTGTTTCACCTTAAATGACCACTACCCTAAAATGCTTCTTCACCTTCATAACATCATCTCCCAAGCATCTCCTCTTACTAACCAAATCCGCTTTTCACAACTTCTCGAATTCCTTTCTCAAAACCTTATCTAAACATCATTTATTCCTTGGATACCAACATTACCTAAACCTTAAACAAACTCCTCCAAGACTTAAATACATTCTCAAAACACACCTTGAATTCCTAGAACTTCCAAGATAGCACCTAAATCCTTGCATCACTCTAAATCACCTTAATACATGTTTTCTTCCAAGTAAAACATTTGTTCACCTTTAACACTTCCTAGTTCACCGAAACCCACTTAAAACACTTAGAACCTCTTATACATTTTCCGAATTTTGCCATAGCTTCTTTTGTATATACTCACATCCAAACACTTAGGTTTTTACCTTATTTCATTCAAGAACACCTAAAATCCATCAAACACATTTTATACACAAACTTCACCCATTTAGCACTACATCACAATATAGTGCATAACTTAAATTGCTTGGCACTTAGGCCCTTAAATAACATGGCTCTTAGGCCCTTAAATTGCATAAACCTTAAACACTGAATTTCCACAATACATAAGCCTTTGACCTGCAATTACACACACCAAGACATATGTTCCTTTACTAGTCTCCTTGAGAACACCTTACTAAGTCATTCACCATTTGCTCTTTAGGTAGTTTTAGCAAGCATTATAAGCTCATTTCTCCTAAGGCATTACACCACATTGAGATAGCATATTTACCTCTTTTCCACTCAAACTTCTTTCTTGTTTCCTCTTAAAACCGGTAAGGCATTTCTTTCCTTGTCAACTACTAAACAATATACCAATATTGAAATGAGCATATAAGCTTTATGCTTCATCTCATTGTAAACCCTAGGTTTACATATATTATCTTAAGGTATTAAAATGATTGTTTTACCTTGGAATGGAAAGAGAGCTTGAATATATATCAAGAGAGGACTCCACCAAGCCCTTGGAAGATTCAAATGAAGCTAAACAAGCAAGGTAAAGACACCATGGTGAGGTGAATTTTCGGCCATGTACTAAAAGGAGAGGAAACTCGATTTTTCTTTGAGATTCCTTACCTAGAAGCAAAGAGAACAATAATATGTGAAAAGGTGAGCTCAAGCTCCATCAATGGTGAATCTCCTTGGCACCGAAATTGAGTTCTTGAAGATTTGAAAAGGTAGAAGTGTAGAGCTTGCTCCAACTAGAAGAATGGTGGTCTTGGAATTGAATTTGGACCATGGAGCTAGGAGTTACAAGTGGTCAAAGATGGAAAACAATGGTGGTGTTGGTGTTGCTGTAGCAGCTCGTAAAAGAGAGCAAGAAGGGAGGTTGGAGACGTGTGAAATGGAGGAGGAAAGGAGAAATGAAGATAGAACTTGCTTTAACAAGATATTTGTATTATAAGGTAACTTTCTCCTTTTTACCTTCCTACCCTTCCTTTCCTTAATTGATTTTTACATGGTGGTGACTCACCTTCATAAAAATCGGCCCCATATACTTAGAAGGGTATAATAGTCTTTGTTGACCAATTTAATTACTTATAACAACATATGTTACAAACTAGCTTATAAAAGTTACTATTCATAAAACAAGGCACATAGAAGTGAAATTTTTTATTTCCCATTGATATAGACTTCCAAATGTGATACTATATAGTACACATGTTAATTAAAGAGTAATGATGGACATTTAGCCATTCAAAACTCATTTACAAGACAATTTTTCAAAAACGGCTTTAAGACTCCTTAAAGCACATTTTGTGTTTCAACTTGTTTTCAAGCTTAGTTTTCTTTGGTAAATGATTTAATATGTTCATTAACATATTTATAAGGTATAGGTATGACCATTAGGTCTTATACAAATTTATCCCAAGCTTAGAGCACATTTTAGCCCATATTGACCTTAAGGTATTTATTTGTGTTTTGTTTGGTTTCATTGTCCACCAAGGTTTCCTAAGGACTTAATTAGCCTTGTAAAATCATAATTAAATATTATTAAGTCTTGGTAGGATTTTTGGGTCCTAACCAAGTTCACTCCAAGCTTAGAGCATGTTTTTGCTCACACCGTGTCTTAGTGTTTTATTGTGTTTTAACTATGGTTTAAACTATACACTGATGTTCCTAAGGCACTTTTTAGCCTTTAAATACCATAGTTTAACATTTACACAACATACCAAGGTTTGGGGTATTTCAATTTATGACATAATTTACCAAGTATCTTGGTTGACAATGGATGAAGTAATTTATCGGGTTTAAGCTCTCTTGAGCATTGGTCATTCATGGTGTCCAGTGTGCATTCACATTGGTTGTTCTTGACAATTACTGTCTCCCAGTGCTGAGCATTGGTTATAGGCTCTAGCTGTGTAGTTTTACTTTTGTATGTACATCACCGGGACATCCCAAGAAACTTCAAGGGTCTTCGGGTCCCGTTCTCTAATGGAAGAGTACTCTATTACTGATAAATGAAAGTTCTTGTTGAGAGGTTAATTTCCACTCATAAGTCTCATGACAAGGTTTGCCATGTTCTTGGTTGCATATGGAGTATACTTACTCCTTCAAGTCTCTATGCTCTTTAAGCGAGGTGCTTTTACTATCCACATTATACACATTATGTGTTTGCTTCTCAACCGACTCTTCTTCGGTTTCACAGTTGTTTTCAAAGCCTCTTTCTAGGCGTAGTGGTTTGGAAATCACATTTTCTTATTCGATTGTCTCTTGGCAATATATACATGCGCGAGCTTTATTGTTATAGTAGATGGAAGCCTTTTCTAAGGGTTCACATCTTCACCACATTGGAGGTTTTCGGTTAACGAGAGGTACTTTTCCTCGAGTTTCCCGTAGTGTCCAAGTGTGGACTAGGCCATTGTTGGCATTATTGTGATTCTTGTGCCTCTGTGCTACCATTGCTACAGAAGGCATGAAGGGCAATTAAAAGCTTCGTCAACTGTATATAGACTGATGCTCCAGTGACAGTGACACCGAGGTAGCCATTACCCCAAGCCACTCATAATGTTGAGCTCAAATTGGGTGGTTCAGTTGTCGATCTGTTTGTCGTATGAAGCAATATCTTTTGCAAGTCTTGTTATCAAATGGTGTGGGTTTGCAACCGTTTAGGTTTACATAACGTAGCTGGTTTATGGCTTTTGAGCCTTATTGTTGCGAGCTATGCTCCTTGCAGGTTGTTCATACATGTTTTCGCTCCTTGTATACCCCATAGGTTGGAGGTATTACTGGGCTTCATGGCAAGTCATGGCATCACGCTTCCGTTCATAGAAGGCCCTTTAGGTAATCTGGGGTTAATCCGTGCCTTTTAGTGGTTGAGGGTATTTCCTATTAAGTGAAATCCCTTCGGTGTCCTAACCGAGTGTTCGTTCTAGCTCTCGTGCTCTTATCATGGCGCTTTGTTCGACTGTTGTTAACTCAGGCACCCTTCAAGGATTGTTCCTGGGTGTTGTTAGGTTACACCGTTATATCCGGCTAATGTTTATGATATGTTGTGTCCACTATACCGCCTTGTGGTATCGTAGTTTGAGTTTTCCCCTTTAGGGTTATAACGTCTCCCGTTCTTGGGTAAAGTGTTTATACCTTCGCCTAGCGTTTAGACTAGGTTTAGTATCCTCTCCAATGATGAATTATGCTCCCTGGTAGTCTTTGTAATTGTTCTTGGGAACTCTGTCCCGTTTGTTGAACATCGTTATGTTCACGTTAGGCATTCGCCTTACTGTGTTTGGCTGAATAATTGCTCCAGCTACCATGCATTTGCTTGAAGTCTTTGAGACATATCCAATGTCTATACTCACTAGTCGGTGCTCTTGCACTTCCTAATCCTCATTCCTTATCTTCAGATGGGAGTCTCTGAGTTCTTTTATGCTTATTACTTAGCTGGGTTCCTTCTCCTTGATCGTCTGAAGTGTCCAGTTGTTCTGGTTTGAACTTACTGATGGTCCTTAGAACGGAGTTGACTACTTCCCGTGTTCCGTGCACTACATGTATACATACGTGGGGTACCTTGTTGGTATGTTACCACTTACCCGACTATCTGTTAGGCCCATAAGCTCCTTTGGAGTGCGGTCGTCCCACATCCCGTATTTGGGTACACTTGTAGTGCTCGTCACACGCCTAGGTGAAGTATTCTATTGTCAACTCCTCTTGTATCAATCTATGTTACTCACCGTAATTCTGTTGGTTAAGTTTTAAAAATTCAAGGTTTAAATGAAGGGTTGTGGTTTTGAAAGAAAATCTTGGGTTTTAAAATCATAGTTCGGTGTTAAAAGAAGTTTCTCATGGCGTAGCCATGTATGAGGTCTTGACCAAGTCCAGCTTCTTGCTGACTGGTATGTCTTTAGTGCAATGGTCAGGCCTTCAGGCCCTCCCAAGGTTTCATTCTTCCATTTCTTAGGATGTGTGATCCTATAGTCGCTTCATTGCGGTCACTATACCTTACTAAGTACTTGTGGTGTGTTAGGGTTCCTCTACATGTTCTTGTTCTTACTGCACTTGCCGTGGCAAGTGCGTGGTACTGGTGGTTTTTGGGTAAACCTATACCGGTCACGGTATGGTTCCCACTCGTATTTGGTAGTCTTGTTGACTCTTCCCTTGATCTTATTGATCTATATTTGGGATACTTGATCCCTTAAATAACTTCCCAGTGATCTTGCCACGACTGTCATTGATCAGGGTACTTCTCCAATCCTTGGAGATCCTTATTTATTCGCCTTGTGTTTTTCCTTGTTGCTCGTTCCCACATGTTTATCATGGTTATTGAGCCTGAACTTGTTTAGGCACTACTTCTGTAGTCCTGTCGGATTATATCTCGTGAATGTTCTTGTAGCTGTCTGAGCTATGTTGGCCAGGTATTGTAACCTCTTTGGAGTTGTAGTTTTGGAGTTAACCACTCCCGACTATGTCCTTAGTCAGCTAGCATACTGTTGGTGGTATTATTTAGCTATTACTGTCCCGTAGACTTGTGTCTCGGGTTTTGTTATAGTTCCTTTTTCAGCTCTGTTGCACGCTTAGTGCTTCTTTTCCTGCTGCTGGTTGACTAGCCAGGTTCCGCGACTGCTAAGCATGTCGCCCCATGCTGTTGTAAGTTGTAGCCTCCTTATGGTTGGGGTACTCATTCCACCGCTATTAGGTGCGGGTAGTGTTGTTCAACCGGAAACTATCTCCGGGACTTCCAATTCTTGGAATCTACTACATGTCGGTTCTTGTTTACCGTACAGTGATTTCACAACTGCCAGATCGGGTTTCCCCGAGTATGAGAGGTCATTCCTTCTCTCTGGCGTTCTTTCCCAAGTTACACAATGGGGATGCGGTGGGCGGGTCTGGTATTGTAGGTATCTGGTACACACCGGGAGTTCCTAACTAGCGTATCTCTAACGCTATCACTCAGCCCTTAGCCCTAAACTTCTAATTCCTAACTCGGTATTTCCTAAACTCGGTATTACCAGTCATCAGAGCGATACTTCACTCTGATACCACTTTTTGTAACACCCCTACCGCTAATACCATCATTACCGTCCAATCTCCTCATACTTCCATACCACGCAGCGAATACATACTTACACAACGGTGGGTGATACAATGTCGTTAGCCACCCACGTGACTAACAAGGCTTACTACTGCTTACAGCATCGGTCTGATGGACCGGAATACCCGAGTACTACACAATTACAATACATACTCCAATTACCATCCAAGTACTACGATGCTCCATTCTATACAATACTCCATAATACAATACATTACAATACACTGAGTTTACTAAGAACCAATTCCAATTCCAAATACAATACTTCTTTCAAGTTTGTACATACTCATTAATAGTCTAGCATCTACCCATTCTCACAACTACATGCTTTCCAAATACATATGGTGTACCCCCTTGGTACACTTCTACATCAAAGGCTACAAGCCTTATACAATTATCTACTATCTACAAATCACTCCTAGCTATCTAAGCATAACCGCCGGTCTCTTACTATGACCATAGCCGCTTCGGTACCTGTACAATAAAAACATCGCCCCAAGGGGCTCAGCTTACGCTGCATATGACTTCCGCATACCCCGTGTACTAGCGAGGGTACGCCGACCACTTGGTCGAATACATGCAATTCATTTTACTCATGCATACATACATGCTTCATTCATAATACTATAATACTCCACAAAGTATACATACACACATTTCAATACATACAAGGAAGACAGTACAAGTCAACCAATCATACTTACCTCCACGGGATTATGCTTATACAATATACACAATGCTTGTTAGCTTCATTTACCCACCCGGTTAATCGGGTGGTCATTACTCTTTTACTCTGGGTCAATGACTTACACTAGCCAAGACCATTACTCATACAATACTTTACTTACTTACTTACATACTTACTCAAGTCAAGTCGTAGTGACCTCCGGGCAGGGACTACACCGTCCCACCACCCGGCTTTACTGTGGCTCACCAATCTTGGATGCTACCCATTTAAGGGGTTTGGTCCATAGAAAGGATTCAAGCCAGGAATCGGATCCAACCTCTTGTCTCCTCATCCTCACGCGTGGCCGAAACTATATCGGACTTCTACTCATTCCAATTTACACATACTTAAGTTAGGAGTTAGGTAGTTAGGAATTAGTAAAAGTCAACACATCCACACCAAGGAATAATACACTACACACATACACATCCATACCAAGGTATAATACATTACACAAGTACACTACAAGGTACATATACACTTCATTCTCATCCATTCATTTCATGAATTATACAAACTAAATGTTCAAGACAATATAACAAGAACAAATATAAAACAAGCACAAGTAAGTGCATTAAAGTCCGATTTGTGTATTTATCTTATTTAGGTGATCAAATAAGCACACAAATTGGGGTAACTAGGTTAGGATACTGAGCATGAAGAAATCATACCTTTCACCGGGATTTACTCTACCGGGTGCTCCCTTGTTCCTTAGTTCACACTTGTTCCTCGAGTCTTATTCTCGAACCAATGACTACATGCCAAATGATTCTATTATTACTAAGCATTACGGTACATACATAATTACTACTCCCGTACTTACCCCGTTATCCCATTATTTCGGTTTAACTTAATGTCCTTAAACTTACAACTTTCTTAATCACATTCTCAAACTTGTTTACACTTCTTAGGGCCTTTAAAGGTAACCAAACAAGGCCTTAACAACTTCTAAAACCATTACCCATCAATCCCCATCATTTAAAGCCTAAAAATCACATTCGGCAACAATTTAGGGGTGTTATACCCAAAATTTTGACCCCCCTGGTTAGGGTCTACAAGGTTTTGGTGTTGTGAAGGGCATTTAATCGAGTAATGAGGGATTCCGGCTTGATCGGCATATCCCAAGGCATGAGGAGCAGTTTCGTCATTGTCAGGGGCGTTTTTGTAATTTTTAAGGCTCCTTAGACCTCATATAGGCTTTCTCTCTCCTCCGAAAGATGCCCAAATCAGCTTGAAATGCTTTGATATTTTAACCCATGGTAGAGGATGACATTCTAAGCATAATGGCGTTGGAATTTTGTCGAATTTCCAATAATTTTCTAGCAATTTCTGACTGAATCTGACGAGAAATTCAATTTAAAAATATTCCAACATTTAAAAAAATCCGATTCCACTTCAGAAAATTCATAATTGTCATCCTTGACACGTGGTTAAAATTTCACAGCAAAATTCCTTTGGGAAGTCACTTAATTAAATATCAAAAAATCTTACTTTTACTAGATTTTCTTTATCTTTAAGAAAGTCTATATAAGGGATAGGTTTTTTTTATAAAAGCATAATCTCATATGCTCAAGAACCCTAGGAAGACAGAAAGCACAGCCCCCTCTCTCTCTCACGTTTTCCAACACCCGGCCACCCGAATCATACCGAAAATCCCCCGAAATCACCATCTAAACACGTTTTCCAATCCCCAAAGCACCAGTAATCATCAAAACCCCACAAAACACCACTAAAACGTGAAGAACAGCAAGAAAAACCAACCACCAAAAGCTCGGTTCGAAAATCTTTTGGGTCTGCCACAAACGGAGCACTCTACGAATCCCGGTGTGAAGGATCGTTGTGAATCCGAAGGTAAAACAGGTAGAAATCCCACTTTCCTAACTCTCCACGACCTTATCAGTCTTGCCTCAAAATTTGGGCTTAAACTAACTCTTTTTCGTTTCTGTATTGCTGATTGTTTTAACTACTGCCTTGTTACTTGTTTGCTAAGTTTCGTATTAATTTTGATGTCAAATTGAGTTCTTTCCAGTTACTAACGTGTTTAAAATCTTTCAGGCTACACACCCATAAAATTTGAGCTCAAAACACCCTCGGGAACCATCGAAAACCCACTGTCCGTGGGTTGTCCGTGACCTCGGACTCATTGTCCGGGACCACAGATGGGTTGTCCGTGACCACGGACACCCACGGACGGTGGCGGGATTTTGTATTTTTCAATTTTTCAATTTTAGGTTTCTATCAATATATGTCCGGGCCCACGGACACCCTGTCTGTGGCCCCGACTTGTCAAGTTTGCGTTTTTATTTTTAGTTCTGTTTTTCGAAATCACCTAATTCAACTGGGTCCGTGGTCTCGGACATTAGGTCCGTGGCCACGGATGTAATTAAAATTTGACCTAATTCTGCCTCCGAACCCTAGTTTAGGTAACTTTCAATTTCACTTTAATTTTTCTGTCAAAAAATGTTAAAAAATAAAAAAAAACAGAAGCGCACACCTAGGTTAAAAACAACTTTGTAGAAAGCCGTAAATAAACCAAGTAGAGGAAAAACGACCTAGGAAGGGTAATGAAAGTAATTTGAACCCTAAATAAGTCGAATACCAAACCCCCGAACCCGAACTCTCCTTTCCTAATTTCTAGGTTAAAATTAGGTGGCGACTCATAATAGGTTCCAGTGAGCTAGCTTAGGTTTTAATAATTATTGTTATATGACATAGTTATTAATCTTAGGTTATAAGTGGACCTAAAACCCGACTAGATCCTAATCAACTTAATCAACATAGGGTAGGGTTTAAAATCGAGGCTCACAGACTGGCGACTCCGCTGGGGACTAACTTCTTAATTTTAACTTGTTTAATTTTAAGAAAGAGGGTTTAACTTGAAAGATGTTTATTTATGGCTTTTATTACATTGTTTATTTACTTTTGTGCGCAATTTCAATTTTTGTACCCTTGCATCATATGAGAGCGAGGGTCCACATAAACCAATTTCACCCCGGGACCCGTTTGAGGGTCCCCTGTCAGGGACTCACACCTTTTAGGTGATGTGAATAAGTGGGGGAAAAGAGGAGGGTGTCGTCTAACCACACCCCCTTAATACCTGGGATTTAGCCCCAAGCATTTTCCTGGCAGTACCTTTACCTAGCCCATTGTTTGGCCAGTCAAAGACCCAACCGTAGACGCACACCTTCAGGTGATGTGAAAATAGTGGGGAAGCCCAAAGAGAATAGCGTGCAAGCCCTATTCCTTTGTGGTGACCTGGGCCTGCGCCCCAAGCACCTCTCCGGATCGATCTGTACCCGTTGGACTGAGTCATTTTGTGAGGACATTTGCACCACCTCCTTAATAAGACTTCTATGCATATGTTCTTTCTCTTGGGCCTCAGGCCCAATGTCTGTATCGATCCATCAATCTCTCCCAGTCCAAATGAAACACTTGAGGGTTTCAGTGGCCCAAATGCCTTTACCTTCACAAAATCACCCTCTCTGAATAAGCTCAAAGGTTTCCATTATTCCCTTTGGGATTGCTGGCCCAATCCACATGCCAAAAATCTCTAGCCCGCTAGGCCCGGACAGTCCAAAAAAGAAAAAGAGTCCTGTAATTAGAACATAGGGGTCCTCAGAGGAAAATCTTTCCATGTCATTGAAAACCCGTGCCCTAATGGATTTTGTTTTTACTCTATGTTCCGAAACAGACAGAAGGCAAGATTTCAGAAAGGCGCTGGGACAGAAGTTCCGGACGTTTGACCCGACTGCCTACTCCTCCACTTCCATCATTCCAGCCCGAAGTAGATTCCAGCTCATCTGACATGTCGGTCCTGGTCCATGACGATATCCCTCAGGAGGATCATCAAGCAGGGGGGGGAGAACCTGAACACTTCTATTGAAGCGCTCATGAGAAATTTTGATTTGAAACACCAGAAGCAATCCAGGCACTCAAAAATAAATATGTGGACACAATCACCAAGCTGGAGGATAAGTTGGCCGCGTTGGAAACGGCAGCCCAAAGCAGGACCACTGGGGGTCCAACGGGGGAGCAGGACCAAATAGCCAGCCTGGTACAGAAACATCAAGCTGCCATTGAAGCCTTGGAGGCACGGCATACGGCGGCAACAGCTGAGCTCCATGAGAAAATAGGATCTTTGAGGCGGCAAGACAGGAAGACCGCTGCAAGGATTTGTCAACCCTTTATATGGCATGGACAATATCTCCCTGGAGGGACATGACACCCAAGTTGGATACGGAGGTGGTGCTCCCGGGAACCAGTTAGCTGTTGAAGTTCAGAGGGCTCTGAGGCGCATTGAGCGCTTGGAAAAGGCCGGTAAACCTGCTGGTTTTGACTATCTCTCCATGGGATCTTATCCAGACGTCGAGCTACCTGCGAAGCTGAAGCTCCCCACCTTGGCTCTCTACAAGGGCTTGACCGATCCCCAAATCCATTTGGCGATGTTTGATCGAGAGATATCTATCCTGAGGCTCAATGATATGCAGAAGGCCAAGGTTTTTGCCCGAAACCTAGATGAGATTCCTCAACGATGGTACCTAACTCAAAGAATGAACACCAAGACATACGGGGAGATATGTGAAGCCTTCCTGACTCACTTTGAGTATGCCAAAAATCTGGAAATCACCCGGTCTGACCTTGCCAGCACGCGCCAAACGGGAAGTGAGTCCATGTCTGACTTTATAAAGCGGTGGAGGAGGAAGGCAGCGGGCATGCCTCCAAGGATGAATGAGCAGGAACAAATTCGCATGATTGTTGAGAACATGCAAAAGCAGTACAATGATGAATTAAAGTATATGTACTTTCCAAGCTTTGATATGCTCATGGGCCAGGTAGGAGTTTTGGAGGAGAAGATCCACAAGGGAGACCTAAAGCTTGGATATCCTCGAGGATCCGGAAGTAATTCAAAATTCCCAAAATCTGAACCAGCGAAAGCTTCCTACCCAACCGCAGCTTATGCACAGCGCACCGCAAGGTACACGGGACAATACGAGGTGAATGCAATCCAGCAGCCAAGGGAACAAGGGAGGAACTATCGGGCAATACCACCTCCAAGACCGGATTTCAATCAACGAGAATTCACAGATATCGGTCGGCCCTTGAGTCATGCTCTGAAAAAGCTCCAGGAGCAGAACATCTTACAGCCTCTTCCTCCCCGACCAGGAGTCACCCGTTTGGGCAGGAGTCCAAATCAGTTCTGTCTCTACCATCAGCTACCAGGTCACGATACCGATCATTGCAGGGCCCTACAGCATAAGATCCAAGACCTGATTGACCAGGGGCTTCAGTTCTCAGAGCGCGGGAATATCTTCGGGAATCCTATGCCGGAACATCACTAGGAGTCTTTGTTATCTTTTCTTCTTCCTTTAGTTGTTTTGCGTAGCTTTTGTCTTTTTCCCTTGTCTTTTTATTTTAGTTCTTTAGCTAGTTTAGTTTTCTCTCCCATTTAGTTTGTACCGATGTCATTGTTACTTCTTTTGGTTATCAATAAAATTTCTTCTTTGTTCATGCTTTAATGTTTATACATTCGTTTATGTGCTAAAAAAAGGAGAAAAAGACTCTCACTCATAAAGCATGTCTGCAAGCATATGAAAGGAAAAACCTTTGTTTCTCATGAGACCTCTTCACCTTCCCATCCAAGTTACGGCCACCGCACATATCACAGCATTCCACCATTTCTACCATTTTATCAGACACATAAAACAAAACTGATGCCACTAAAAGAACCAAAACGATAAATCATTCAGCAATCACCCCATCACCACTCACCACCATCATTTACCATCACACATGCAATCACCCTCCGTAAGTAACTTGGGCATTCTAAGGTTTGTTAAGTAAACCCCACAGCAATACTGGGGGCAATCTGAGTTAAGGAACGACAATGTTTAAATATGCGAACAAGTTTGAGTGAACATTTCGCGAGAGTGCCTGAGCGGTAAAACCAAGAGCGAAAGAGCGTGTCATTTTTACACGGCTCCAGAGAGGTCACATTCAAAGGTAAGGTAAACGGCATGACTCCGATCGAAGGAGATAATTTGTAAATTTACGCTTAAACCTATGAAAAGTAGCAAAGAACAGATACACAACTATTAGGAATGACGAAGCACCTAGGTACAGCACCACACAACCAAAAAGCTTGTGAACCCTGACTTTACACCCTAGGCACCCCCGCTGAGCTTTTCATATATGACCTCTTTTACAACACTGCAAGCCCCACAAAATAAGCCAGCCAATGGTGAATAACCGACCCGGTGACCAAGGGAAGCAAGGAGCCCGACTTCCGAACAACAACTTCACAAGTCCAAAGAAGCGAAACTGCTACCAGCATGACGAAATGATCCGCAAATGGTCCCAAAGTGACACAGGATCCAATGAGCTAACACCAGGAACAACTCTCAAAGTTCAAAACCGGGAAACACAAGAACCCCGAAGGAAAAAGATTCAAAGAAAGGCAAACCTGAAAAGCCTCAAAGAAATCCAAAATCAGAAAAAGAGAGGAGGTGCAAGGAACAACTCAAAAGTCCCAAGCCCCAAGCTCATAAACAAAGTCATCACGAAGTAGCCAAACGACTTCAAGGCAAAGAAGACAAGTCCGAGAGACGGTGCGAGTTGCAGCTTTGGTCATCCTTAAATCCCCCACATATCCTAAACATTCCTCCATTATCCTGTTGTCATTCATCACACCCCATAGCCACGTTATAAGCTCAAAAGACTTCCGACTTAGTAGTTGTGTATCCGATCATGTGAAAATAACAGGTTGAACGCGTAAATCTAACAAGTGTCAAATTCAATGGTTGAGAAGTTGTGACCGTAAGTGAGAAACGAGTGCAAACACCAAACACGTCGAGCGTGGGTTAGGAAGAACCACATCAAAACATAAGCCTTGACCCTGTGAGGACGAGACTTGTTCGCACGTTTAATCAAAGAAAATACTGGGGGCAATCGATCGGTCCGATCGATCGCCATGAACTCTAGCTCAGATTGCCTTAAGGAAAAGTACTGGGGGCAATTGTTGGTCCCAACAATTGCAATAACGACACCGATTGCGACCCAAAAGCCAGAAACCCAAAGGATTCAAACCCTTCTCATGCCACTCAGGCCCGTCCTAAGCCCTTCCTCCGTATTCAAACATCCATAGGCCCGTCCTAAGCCTTTCCTCCACATCAAATTCCACTCAGGCCCGTCCTAAGCCCTACCTCCACATTCAAACATCCTCAGGCCTGTCCTAAGCCCTACCATATCCAGGTTTTCCTTAAGCCGTAATCCTTCTGCATTCATCGTACACCTAACGCATTTTCACTTAGATCCAACCTTTAGGCTCATCATAAGACCTAGATTCAACCTTTAGGCTCGTCATAAAACCTAGATTCAACCTTTAGGCTCGTCATAAGACCTAGATCCAACCTTTAGGCTCGTCATAAGACCTAGATTCAACCTTTAGGCTTGTCATAAGACCTAGATTCAACCTTTAGGCTCGTCATAAGACCTAGATCCAACCTTTAGGCTTGTCATAAGACCTAGGTCCCACCTTTAGGCTCGTCGTAAGACCTAGAACCATCCTTTAGGCTCGTCATAAGACCTAGTTGCATTCCCTTAGGCTCGTAGTAAGACCTAGTGTTACCCTTTAGCTTACCCGATCTCATCAAACACATTGCATTCATCTCATTCATATAGGCTCATCATAAGACCTAGTTGCATTATCCAGGCACGTCACAAGACCTGGCGACAGAAAGTTGGCGAGGTGATGGCAATAAATCCTCCTTTTGCGATGTCAACTTATTTTTGGGATCAACGAATGGTGGGCGAAGGCAATAAGTCCCCAGGGTTTTTACCAGGAGTTATCCCTGCACACCGGTTTGGGGTGCGATGACAATAAGTCCACATTGGGTCCAGCCAGGAGCATTGGCACGGGTTTCGGTCCCCAGAAACATCCGAGCATCATCAACATCATCAGCATCAGCATCATTAGCATTTCGGCATTCTTGCATTTGCATACCATCCAGTCTTCACATCCTAGGTAGTCAACGCCTTAGAATCGCTTGACATTGCATCATTTCATCTATTACAGGTAGTCAACGCCTTAGAATAGCTAGACATCTCATCATTTCATGTATTATAGGTAGTCGACGCCTTAGAACCGCTTGACATTATTTCACTTTTGTCACCTAGGTAGTCAGTGCCTTAGAATAGCTTGACACATTTTTACTTATAGGTAGTCGGTGCCTCAGAATAGCTCGACAACGTTTTGTTGCTTAGGCAGTCAGCGCCTCCGAATAGCTGGACGTAGTCAACGTGGTTTCGGACAACATGGAGGATTTTGTGGAATCCAAAATTTTGGGGCATCACTCAAGCATCAACCAGACTTTTCACATCCATTACAAAGTCCAGTTGACGGGGGGCAATCTGTTATACCCAAAATTTTGACCCCCCTAGTTAGGGTCTACAAGGTTTTGGTGTTGTGAAGGGCATTTAATCGAGTAATGAGGGATTCCGGCTCCATCGGCGTATCCCAGGGCATGAGGAGCAATTTCGTCATTGTCAGGGGCGTTTTTGTAATTTTTAAGGCTCCTAAGACCTCCTATAGGCTTTCTCTCTCCTCCAAAAGATGCCCAAATAAGCTTGAAATGCTTTGATATTTCAACCCATGGTAGAGTATGACATTCTAAGCATAATGGCGTTGGAATTTTGATTTTTTGAATTTCCAATAATTTTCTAGCAATTTCTGACTGAATCTGACGAGAAATTCAATTTAAAAATATTCCAACATTTAAAAAAATCCGATTCCACTTCAGAAAATTCATAATTGTCATCCTTGACACGTGGTTAAAATTTCACAGCAAAATTCCTTTGGGAAGTCACTTAATTAAAATATCAAAAAATCTTACTTTTACTAGATTTTTTTTATCTTTAAGAAAGTCTATATAAGGGATAGGTTTTTTTGATAAAAGCAGAATCTCATATGCTCAAGAACCCCAGGAAGACAGAAAGCACAACCCCCTCTCTCTCTCTCTCACGTTTTCCAACACCCGGCCACCCGAATTATACCGAAAATCCCCCGAAATCACCATCTAAACACGTTTTCCAATCCCCAAAGCACCAATAATCATCAAAACCCCACAAAACACCACCAAAACGTGAAGAACAGCAAGAACAACCAACCACCAAAAGCTCGGTTCGAAAATCTTTCGGGTCTGCCACAAACGGAGCACTCTACGAATCCCGGTGTGAAAGATCGTTGTGAATCCGAAGGTAAAACAGGTAGAAATCCCACTTTCCTAACTCTCCAACTATCCCTTCCCATCAGTCTCAAAATTTGGGCTTAAACTAACTCTTTTTCGTTTCTGTATTGCTGATTATTTTAGCTACTGCCTTGTTACTTGTTTGCAAAGTTTCGTATTAATTTTGATGTCAAATTGAGTTCTTTCAGTTACTAACGTGTTTAAAATCTTTCAGGCTACACACCCATAAATTTTGAGCTCAAAACACCCTCGGGAACCATCGAAAACCCACTGTCCGTGACCTCGGACTCATTGTCCGGGACCACGGACAGGTTGTCCGTGACCACGGACACCCACGGACGGTGGCGGGATTTTGTATTTTTCAATTTTTCAAATTTTAGGGTTTCTGTCAATACATGCCCGGGCCCACGGACACCCTGTCTGTGGCCCCGGACTTTTCAAGTTTGCGTTTTTATTTTAGTTCTGTTTTCGAAATCACCTAATTCAACTGGGGTCCGTGGTCTCGGACATTAGGTCCGTGGCCATGGACGTAATAAAAATTTGACCTAATTCTGCCTCAAAAACTCTAGTTTAGGTAACTTTCAATTTCACTTTAATTTTCTGTCAAAAAACGTTAAAAAATAAAAAAAAATAGAAGCGCGCACCTAGGTTAAAAACAACTTTGTAGAAAGCCGTAAATAAACCAAGTAGAGGAAAAATGACCTAGGAAGGGTAATGAAAGTAATTTGAACCCTAAAAAAGTCGAATACCAAACCCCCGAACCCGAACTCTCCTTTCCTAATTTGATCTAGGTTAAAATTTGGTGGCGACTCATAATAGGTTCTAGTGAGCTAGCTTAGGTTTTAATAATTATTGTTATATGACATAGTTATTAATCTTAGGTTATAAGTGGACCTAAAACCCGACTAGATCCTAATCAACTTAATCAACATAGGGTAGGGTTTAAAATCGAGGCTCACAAGGGGTGGTCCGGGACTTGGTCCGGACCCAAGGTCCCAAACCATTCATTGAATGTACTCTCGGCAGATTTTAACTATTGGTCCGGGACTTGGTCCTGGACCTAGGTCCCAGACCACCTGCTGGAATTACTCTCGGGCTTATTTTCGGTGCGGCCCGGGACTTGGTACATATCCTAGGTCCCGGACCCTGCTAAAAACTACTACTAGGATGATTTTTCAACCCCAAATCAACCCTTAATCCACCTCCAATCATTCCATAATCTTTCCACATGTTTTATACATGTTTAAACACACTAAAACTCCTTAAATCCATGGTCCAATACTTACTCAACTTCTTGCTCAAATTCTACAAATTTCCATTCTCATTTTCACACTTTGCACACTTGTGCATTCCTACACTTCTCTTTGCATTTAGCACTTTGTTCTAATTCCATTTTACCATTCCAATTCATTTCCAAGAAAATACACTATCTATTCCCAAGTCCAACACTCATTTTACTAAATCTTGCACACTAGTTCTTCCTAGATTTTACAATGCATTACTACACTTCTTGCTACAGATTTTGCCCTCTTATATTCTCATACTTCAACTACCACTCCATGGCTACTAAACATCCTTACTCAATCCAATACATACCTTGGTTCTCCCAATTACCAAGTCATCCAAAAAAAGCATAATTCCTACCAAAATTTTGTCATAGTTTACCTACAATTCTAACTTATCCACATACATCCTTTCTCACCAAATTCATTCCTAAACTAGCCATACCCATATAAGGGTCCTACCATAAATCAAAACAAATCTCAATTCATCAATACCTCATCAAACAACAATACCAATACACATACACAATTTATTTGGCTCTAAGGCCTACAGTTCAAATACTAGTTCACAAATACTCAAACTTTCATAACTACAATACTAGTACAATATTTTGGGTTCTTTAATTAGTTTTCCCATTCTCATTACTCTAATGCATTAAAATTTAGCATTAAGAATGAGCTCTTGCTTTAAGCTCTTAATTCTTCTTTTCTTTTCCAATTCTCATCCTTCTCTCTTTCTTGCACAAAATCGGTCATATGGGGGATGGAGTTGCCAAACTCCATCCCAACACCCAAATTACATAAAGAGAATATAATTAAACTTCTTATCCTTTAAGAAACACTAATCCAATGAAAGGTTTAAATTACTACAAGTTAGGGTTTACCTTTAGGAATTTCCAACAGGGGTTTTAGCCCTTTTTCAAGAAGGTGATCCCACCAACATTGGAAGGTTGGAATGATGCTCAAAAGAGAGAGAAAATAGAGCATTACAAATGGGCAAAAATCAGTTACAAAGAAGGATGGAGAAAACTTGAGTTTTTCATGGAGATTTTTACCTTAATGGAGAGAGGAGTCTCCAAGCTTTACATTGATGCCATTTTCTCTTCAAATGGGGAAAACCCATGGAGATGAACTTCCTCATTTTTGGATTTTCAAAAGAGAGAATGGTAGAGAATGATGAGGGGAGTAAGAATATGCACTTATTTTTGCATTTGGAGTTCAAATGAGACTAGTGCATGAAGGAGAAGTGGAGAAGCCATTGGAGCTTTCCTTGGAGCTTCAAAATCGCCAGCTACAAGGGGAGAAGGAGAGAGAAATCGGCGAGGGAGAAGGAAGGAAGGAGAGAGATGAGGGAAATGAGAGGTGAGAGAAAAGTAAGTTACCTTTTTACTTTTGTACTTTTTCTTTCTCTTCTTTCTTTTTCTTTCTTCCTTCACTTATTTATTGTGTGTGTGAGAGGCTGAATTACTTGCTAAAACCGGCCCCCTATATTATTACTAGTTGGAGCGTTTTTCGTCTTTTACAGAAAACGCTCGTTAATTTACCCAGTGTGGAGGGTGATTTTTCGGTATGAGGGGGGTCTATCTAAATACGAACTAGCTGAGAAGCCTAGATCCTAGAAATTGCCATTCTGTAGGTATGGTGAAAACCCGTTATTCATGGCATCCCTCAAATACCTACTAAATCGTCCGTCTTTCCCAGAAAGCATAAAGGGGAGTGTTCGTGAACACTACACCCGCTCTCGAGGGCTCCACGCGGACTTATGCCAAAGGGCGGATATGACTAGAGTCGCACCTAGTTTTGACCTAAGATACTAGGAAGGAAGGGAAGGAGGGTTCTAAAAACCGTTGGTGACTCTGATGATGCGTGCCTATGGATGGGGACTTATCTGATCCTACTAGAGATTCTGTGTGGGTTCGCACTGGGTTACACCCCTTGGAAGCGGCACAATGACACAACTTGGATTGGTGCCCGAAGGAAACCTCGGTCTCCAATTGCCGGGATTACTTCTTTCAAAACCTTTTTAGAGAGATTCATTTAAAAGCCAAAGATAGGATTAGGAGAGGAGTGAGAGAAAGGATGATTTTGAAGAGTTAAAGAATAGGCTGGTCTTGGAGTTGGTCTGGTTGGAGTGCTTTTGTGAGAGGTTTTAATGCTCGGGGAGATTTGAGGTCGTTTGGGAAGTTGAATGTGTTGAGGTGCAATTCGGGTTTTAAGGATGGTCGGGGTGGAAGAGGATTTGGTTTGGCAAGTATTCGGGTTTTGAAGATGTTTCGGGTTTCTGGGAGTTTTCAAGAATTGAAAGTCCTATGTGACTAGAGTTGGTTAAAAGGAGGATTGAGAAGTGTTTAGGGTCCTAGTGCGCTAATGGAAATGTTGGGTTGGTTTTACTCAGAATTGTCTCTCTTAAAGCTTTTAAGACAGAAAAAAAACAATTTTTATTGTAAAGGGCGGATAATCCCAAGGGATTACCCTATGTACCCCCTCGAACACGACACTTTATTAATGGAAAGTGTCGAGGCTCGAAAGATGGGGCAATGAATTTATGTCGGAAAAATAGGGTTCAGAGAGAAAAACCATGAATGAGATGTTCTCGGTCGAATCCTAATAACGTCTCTAACTCCCGGGTGTTAAAACGTTAAAAACCGAAAACATTGAAATCGAGTGGAAGGGAGTTAGACGATTCTAAATCCCGGCTGCAACTAGGAAGGTCGTTACTTCCCTAGCACCCGCCTTGTAAAAATCTAGGCTGCAATTAGGGGAGGTTTGTCACCCTAATGCCCCGCCTAAAGAGATCCAAACTGCGACAAGGGAGAAGACCCCAGTGCCCCGCCTCGGATTTTTATTTTTAGGAAGGGAGACAAGCGATGATCTAACCAGGATGAAATGTTTTGAAGGGATGGACATTTCTTGCTCCCTGAAAACGGCTTATTTGGATTTGAAAACTAAGTTAGAAAACTTTGAAAGTTGTTCGGAATTCTCGACGAAGAAACACTGATTTGGAGAAATGTTTTTAGGATAAAACTTTCTGTATATGTAAGAAGAACTTTCTGCAATAGAGAAGAGTTTTCTGTTATGTGAGAAGAGTTTTTCCTTTAAAATTCCACAAAATGGTTTCTTTTGAAAACTTGGTGAAACTTGGATAAAATGATGATTTTGAGACTCTTTTGGTTTTTGGATTTTGAAAGGAATTTACAGATTGAAAGTGAATTGAAAGGGATTGGGCTTGAAAAAATGTGTTGGAAATGATTGATTTGGTTTGACTTGTGTGGGCTTGGACGAAATTGGGCCAAGGCTTGGGCTGATGTTTGGTGAGCCCAAGTTTTGGTTGTGGATTTGGATTGACTTTTTGGCTTTGGGTTGGGTTTGAGTATGGAATTTGGATCGGGCTGATGAATTGGGCTGGATGGGTTTGGGCCGGATGGGTTATTTGGGCCGGATGGGTATTTGGGCCGGATGTGGATTTGGGCCGGATGTGGATTTTGGGCCGAGATGGTTTCGGGCAGGGCCATGTAGACTTGGGCCAGATCATGTGGTATTGGGCCGGTCATGTGGGATTGGGCCTCGATTTGGATGTGTGGCGTTGGGCCTTGGGTTTGAGTCATGTAGAATTGGGCCACATCATGTAGTATTGGGCCGGATGTGGATTTTGGGCCGAGATGGTTTCGGGCAGGCCCATGTAGACTTGGGCCAGATCATGTGGTTGGGCCGGTCATGTGGGATTGGGCCTCGATTTGGATGTTGTGGCGTTGGGCCTTGGGTTTGAGTCATGTAGAATTGGGCCACATGTTTGGCCTTGTTCGGGCCGGATATAGTGGAGTCGGGCCATTTTTTGCAGGCTTCAAGCTTCGGGTTGTGGGCTTCCGGGTCGGGTATTGGGCTTTTGAATCCGGGTTTTGGGCTTGGGCCAAACTGGGCCGAATTTGGACTTTGGGCTTGTGTTTGGTCAATTTTGGGCTTTTATTTGCAAGTGGGAAAGGTGTTCAAAATAAAATGAGATTTCTTTTGAAATGAAACAACAATTAGAAAAGAGAGACAATTCGATGGGAGGAGTTGAAAAAGAGGGATTTGGAATGAGGAACCTTAAGCTATAAGCATTATTCTAAATTCTTTTCTTTTCTTTTCCATTTTTTTTTGGGTAAAGTTTTTTTAGTGAAATCAAGATGGTTTGGGATGGGATAGGCTTTAGGAGTTTGGAAGATATTATTCCCCACCAAGCAAATAGAAATGAGCTAGTTGTGGGGTACCTTCAAAGGCTTAAAGACATTCAAAATTTTGGATGGTATTGCTCCCCACCAAGCAAATAGAAATGAGCTAGTTGTGGGGTACCTTCCAAAACTTTGATCAAATGGAAAAGGGGTAACCTAGAGGGCTATCTAAGGTTACATGTTCAAGCCCAAACAGCTAGCGATGAGTGGGCCCGACTAAGAAAATTTATTGGGCCTACAACAACCTAACCAGGCCCAACCCGTCAAAGTAATGGAACAGAGTAAGTAATGTCAGGATATGAAACAAATAATAAGATTCCATAGCAAAGAATTTAAATGATTAATCGAGCCCAATATTTGGTCCAAGAAGCACTCCAATGACAGCCCGAATAAAGCCCAAATCCAAAATCAACGGACTCGGACAGCTTGACAGAACCCAGAATCGGCTCCACACAGCATACATGTCGCAGTCTCATAATACTCAGGTCGATTGAAGAAACATGAAGATTCGTGGGGTTCGGGGTTCTACACCAGCGCAAACATGACCCACAAGCTTGAAACAAATAGCACAACTAACGGGGGTTCGAGCGCAGAACTTCACATCGAGTTAGGTTCCAGGAAGCATTGGGCCGGTGTCGGTTTTAGTTACAAATCGAGCATTCAAACGAATAACAGCCCTGTCTGTTAGCCAATCCAATGAAGTTACAGAGATTCAAATCGAACCAAGAAGATGAAACAACTGATATTAGTTTTGGGGGTTTAACCGACATTTGAGACAACAGGAAGAGTAATTTAGAAGTTCGAATTCCTTCCCTGTAACTTGTGGTCACCGGATATCGATTTTTTCGAAAACCACACAGTTTGCTCTGGCTGGGACTTCGTCGAGTGCCAGAAATGCACACGAGTGAGATTTCTCGGAGTTCTTCGATGATAGCAGAGTCGGCGGTTGATATTCAGAGGAAGAAGAGAGGAATGATGATGAAGCACTACTCACTCTACTGATAAGTGAAGGAGAATAAAACCGACAGAAGGGAACCTCAGAGAAATTTCAATGGAGATTTGTGCTCGGATGTCTCTGGACGAGATTCAAAGATTTCGGTAGATGTTTCCAGTGTATCTACGAGGTCAATAGAAAAGTCGAATCCCGCTAGAGCTCGAGGATAAGAGACGGTCATCTTGTCGAAAGCCAAAATGCCCGGTGAAGCGTAATTCTCCGAGACTCCTCAAGGAAGGTCAGGTTCACGGTGTTCTTTCAGAAAAAAACTGAGCTATTGAGCCGTGAATTGTGATTCTGGTTTTAGGATTTCGAAAGGTGTGGGAATGGTGATGGAATATTTTGAAAGGGAAGGAGAGAAATCAACTTGGTCTTCTGCGGGTTTGTGTTTCGTTTTTCTGGGTTCTTTGTTCTCGATCCGAGTTTTTCTAATTGGGAGAAGATAATCGAAGGTTATCCAAAGCAAGAGAATCTGAATATTTTTGTTGATGTGCCCGTCGGCTCTGAAGAGAATGGAGGCGACAATTTCGAAGAGAGGATGGAAGTTTCTGTGTAGTGAAACGTGAGAGGAGAAGGATGAGTGAAGAAGATAGTCGGGAAGAATGAATCGGATGCGGCTACCCCCTTGCTCTCTACTGTACAAGTTGTTTTTATAATGAGAGGGGGGGTTTAGGTTTTAGTGAGTGAGTGGTTGGGCTTTTGTTTGGGCCTCTAGGTCCAATGTTGGAGGTGGAATTGGTTTAAGGAACTGGGCTGGACCAGACTTCAATCAAGTGTGGATTGAGTTTGTAAGATGTAAATAAGTGGGTATAAATGAAATAAAAATGAAAATAACAAATGAAAATGAATGCTAAAGGTAGAATAAAATAAAATAAGAAGAAGTGGATAGATGATAAAATAAAATAAAATAAAATAAATAGAATATAAACAAAACAAAATAAGATAGTGAAATAAGTGAAGGGACGACCTTGAAACTGGATTGTCGATGGAAATTCATTTTCGAAGACTTGTGTTTTGTTCTGAAATGTTTTGAAAAGATTAAAAAATGATGGTTTCGTTTTAGCACGCACGCTAATACGTTTTTGACAAAGAAAGGCGACGACCCCTCTTATTATTTGGAATTGCTTTATGGGGTGAGAATTTTTGGTGTCTACAGATGGCTCCCCTTGATTCAATTCTGCAAAACCTTTGCATAATTGGATCAAGGTTGACGGGGCGCCAAAAATTCTCACTACGGTTTTGTGATTTGATGGGATGCGATTGTGAGTGTATGAATGTGATCGAAAGTACGAGGACTTATGACGAGCCTCAGTTAGACCTCTTGACATCTAACCATAGGACTCATGACAAGCCTATAATGCAATTGAACGTACGAGGACTTATGACGAGCCTCAACCAGACCTCTTGATATCTAGCCATAGGACTTATGACGAGCCTATGATACTAACAATGTTTTGATTTAGAGTGCACGAGGACTTAGGAGTGCCTCAACTGGACCTCTTGATATCCAGCCCTAGGGCTTATGACGAGCCTAGAATGCAGGTTCGGTACCATACTAGTAGCGCAATAGCTGTCTAGAGGGTGTGTAAAGCGAAAAATTTGACCGCACTAATAGCGCAATAGCTGTCTAGCAGGTGTAAAATGAAAGGGACCGTACTAGTAGCGCAATAGCTGTCTAGCAGGTGTAAAATGAAAGGCGACCGTACTAGTAGCGCAATAGCTGTCTAGCAGGTGTAAAATGAAAGGCGACCGTACTAGTAGCAATAGCTGTCTAGCAGGTGTAAAATGAAAGGCGACCGTACTAGTAGCGCAATAGCTGTCTAGCAGGTGTAAAATGAAAGGCGACCGTACTAGTAGCGCAATAGCTGTCTAGCAGGTGTAAAATGAAAGGCGACCGTACTAGTAGCGCAATAGCTGTCTAGCAGGTGTAAAATGAAAGGCGACCGTACTAGTAGCGCAATAGCTGTCTAGCAGGTGTAAAATGAAAGGCGACCGTACTAGTAGCGCAATAGCTGTCTAGCAGGTGTAAAATGAAAGGCGACCGTACTAGTAGCGCAATAGCTGTCTAGCAGGTGTAAAATGAAAGGCGACCGTACTAGTAGCGCAATAGCTGTCTAGCAGGTGTAAAATGAAAGGCGACCGTACTAGTAGCGCAATAGCTGTCTAGCAGGTGTAAAATGAAAGGCGACCGTACTAGTAGCGCAATAGCTGTCTAGCAGGTGTAAAATGAAAGGCGACCGTACTAGTAGCGCAATAGCTGTCTAGCAGGTGTAAAACAAAAAATTCGACCGCACTAGTAGCGCAAAGCTGTCTAGCGGGTGTGAAGATGCGTCAGACAGTGAGCAATTTTATGGGTATATGCAGATGATATGATGTGAGGTATTAACCAATGTATTAATTGAATTAAACTCCCTGTTTGTGGATGTAGGCTTTGTGTGAGCAGACGGCTCCAGAGTTGTTTCAAATTTCGAGATGACTTTGGCATGTGGTGATGGCTCCGGTATGGACTGATGGCTCCGGATTACATTGATGGCTCGGTGCGGTCGGGTGGCTCCAGTGTGGTCAGAGGGCTCCGACATGATTCATGACCCCATTATGAGCAACGGCTCTGGTGTGGTTGATGGGTTTCGATTTGTATTGAGATTTTGAGTGGAATGGTGGGTTGATGTGATTAGTGGACTATGTGTTTGACGTTTTGATGTGATGGACAAATTCTTGGTCATGGATGGATGGCTTCGGCCCGGTTATGACTTCAGGGTTCTCTCATGATGGCTCCAGGATAGCTCGGGATGGCTCCGGGAAGGGCTATGAGATGGCTCTATTTGGTGATGGCGAGGAAGAAAGGGGCATTTTTTCTTTGAGGTGGTCGCACCCTGGGCGGGTTGCCTACGTACTCAATTCTATATTGAGATCAGACCATACGTAGTTCGATCTTTGTAGGCAAAGCCCTGGTGACGAAATGGCTCGTGTATAGTCTTGAGGTCTCTAGGACGGTCTCAACGCTTGAGGATGGCTCTCGCATGGCTCTAGTTTGGTTTTGGATATGATGTTGATGAGGCCCGATGACGCTGGATGGCTCCGGGAAGATCGTCGTATGGCTCCGGATGGCCTCGGTTTTTATTTCTTTTGATTTTGAGTTGAGCTTCGATAGCGGGAAACTGAAGTCGACCTTCCACGAGACTAGGCATGGTTCTTACCAGCCGGATGTTGAAAATGAAGAGTGGTTATGATGCATGCGAATGCTAACTGCTAGATACGATGCAAAATGTGTATGCAATTTTTGGAGAGAAGGTACGATCCTATCTCTATTAATATGAGGTTTACGAATATAAGACATCTTCAGTTTGATCTTGAGTGATTGTTGAGCTAGAATGCGTGAATCGCTTTCCTCTCACGGAGGGATATGGGTCAATCTTTCATGAGTATGGCTGTGTGTGCAAATGGTGTGATGATGCTCTCGATGCTCGGAGCAATATTTTCCTGAGAATTTCTTTTCGAGGTTCTGGACTTTCCGATCCTCACCAATTCCTCACTTGCAACGGGGTTAGCTGTTTATGATTTAGTGCTTCGATCAAAGAGTCACTCGCACTCGAAAAACCTTGTAAGGTAAGGTTGCACTCATTCGCTCATGGTCCCTTTGGTATGACGGGGCATGTTGATAACAAGTACGAAGCTTATAATTCATATTTCAGATCCGATACTTTCAGTTAACGCTTATCAACTAACGAGTCAGAGGTCTTTTATTGGGTTATAACGGGGTTGAGGGGTATGATGTATGTCACATGGGACTGGATGATTTGTTTAGGAATTGTGGAGCTTTGTGCAATAGAGGACATGTTTCGCCTTTGCCATGGGTGGAATGATTAGACGGATTTTGATAACCCCTTATCGGTTTCTTCGGGACATCATTGGTCCTTTTGGTTTGGATGTCTCCTTCTTGCCTCTTCTGGCGTACGATTTGAACTTTCTTCTCATTTTGTGTTTTTGAAATTGCATTTGGCTCATCAACTTTGTCAAGCATTCTCTGCTTTGTATTTTGGCTTTCAACTTTGGAGTTGCATTGACTCATCGATCTTCTTGAACATTTTCGGTGTTCTTTTTTGATGTTTGACTTTGGAGTTGCATTGACTCGCTGATTTCTTTGGACATTTTTGTTTGTTGTTCTTATGAAAGATGGTGGGGGAGAGACCATGGCTCCGGCTCCTTCGAGCTCCTCTATTGCAAGGATAAGTATGTATATGTCAGGTGGCATGTTGTGGAGTTCGCTGAAAAAAGGGTCATTGTGAAAGGCTCACGCGGCTCACTAAGGGATTATGTACAGGGCAGTCCAGGCTTTTGGTTTTGTGGAGATTTTTATTCCTAAGTGCCTCATCATCCTCATTAGTCAATGATTGTTTTCTTACTATTTCTCGGATCTTTGCATGAATCACAGTTCGTGTTTTGCTATCGACATTGATCTCACTCTAAATTATGCCTCTCCATGTGCTGAAGGAAAGCACAAGTCGCTCATGGTTTTACCTCGATTGGCTCTCTCTACCTTCCCTCGTCGCTCAGTGGATTGTCCAAAAACGCTCACTTGAAATTCAAGAGAAAATACTGCTCTTCGCACACTACTCACTTGGTTTGTGGTGCTGATTTTGATTTGACCCTTGTGTTCGTGACGGGTCGAGAGTTTAACGGTTCACGCACTCTATTCAACAATCTCTCACGATTTTCCCGAAGATGTCATCTCGATATGGGGGTATGCAAATGCGATTATCTACCATGCGATATATTGTGGTAATATGGAACTACTACATATAGGATGCATGAAATGCTGAAAATGGTAAATGAAAATGGTTGATTGAATGTTTTTTTTTGTTTGTTTTTTTTATTTTTTTTTGGTTTTGGATGCAATGCATGAATGGTAAGGTTATGCCTAGTCTCGCCTGAGTCGAATTCAGCTCACAGTTCATGAAGCTCATCCCATTACTGTTGGCTCTAAAGGTGGTTGACTTGTCGGGGTTATTGTCAGAGAAGTGATTCTCGAGTGTGGTCGGGGTTGGTGATTGACTCCTAGAATTTTGGACTTTTAGGGAGTGACAACTCCCGCATGGTGGCCCTACAATATGACACATTTTTCCCATTTGGTCGCTGGCGTGCATGGTGATTCTGAGTGGGAGAGGTTTGAACTCGGTTTTCTTTTTATCCTTCTGAGATCAGGCTCTGGCGGTCGAGATGTTGGGATGAAAGTGTGTGTGGTGTGGTGACCATGAAACATATGGTTATGCAATTTTTGAGATTGACATGACTCGTGAATGATTGATGGAATTGAAATGGCTGGAAGTGCAAGTGACTCTTTTTTTTTTGTGGAACGCGATGCATGTGTTCAGCTTTGTGCTCGTTGCATTTGTTGGTGCTATTTATTTAGGGGATACCTCCTGCAGATACCGTGAATTCTCACCCCATAAAGCAAAGTTGATGAATGATATATAACTGTGAGGAGTCGTCCCTTATTCGTTCTTTTTATCATACGTGCATGCCAAAAGAAACCAAGTTTGGAAAAACATTTTTGAAAACATGTGTTTTCAACATGGTGGATTTTCTCAATATGAATATTGACGCTCGGTCATTCGTAAATAAAATAGGGAGTGGGGAACCCTATACACATTGATCTAAATAAACTCGAAGGGCATGTATAAACCTATACATGTAATCTATTTAGAAATGGACAAGCGAGAAAAGAATCAATAGGGAAAACCTATACATCATCAATTCTAAAAAGTCATTAAAAGGGGGAACTTCGAGCTAACTTCTTCTGAACTCCTTTGGTCCGTCTTCGGGCTTCTGACTGACTGCTCACACGCTCGGACTCCTGGTGGGCTGCTCGCTCGTCTTCAGGTTCTTGAACGGCTGCTGGCTCGTCTTCGGGCTTTTGCAGCGAAGCAAAACGGTGATCAAACAAAACGGGTTGGTGTTCTTCTGATTTTCAACAATTTGAACTTGAACCGGTGTCGCTAGTCTTTATGTCACTTGACTCGGGTTGGTGCAACTCTGATCTAATATTTGAACGGTTGGTGTTGGCCTTCCTGTCGCTCTCCTAGCTCCACAGGTTGGTGCGCCTCTGATTTCCTGCTCGATCCGCGTAGTTGATCTTCATGCTGCCTCGTTTGCTCCGTCGTAGGGAATGAGGGATATTTTGAGAAAGGAAAGGTGAATGATTGAGCACAAAATCATTGTGAAAATCCACCAATTTTGTGAAAACACGAAATGACTAGTACGCCCCACGGTAATGACCGCTGCTCTTGAAGGTGGGTTGAACTTCAAAAATAGCAGGTCACAACATGGGGACTAAATCATTTATTATGAAATACATTTGTGGAAATGAGTTTGAAACTATTTTTGAAAACTATTTTGAAATAACATCCGTGAAAAATGTAGTTTCAAAATTCGTTTGTGAAAAGTAGGTTTTTGAAATCTGTTTCTGAAAATCGTTTTGGAAATAACAAGGTTTTAAAGGATGAAGTGACGGGTTTTAAAACCCCAAATGCTTGGGAGCAAAACTAAGGTGAGACTTTAAATTGAACGAGCTTGCAAAACCTCTTTAAAAGATATGTGAAAGAGAATTCCGAACGTTCTAAAACAGACTGGTTTGAAAAAGTGGTTTGCACACATGTATAGCATAAAGTAAATCGTGGCTATATTTGATGTGGAGCTGTAAGTTTTAGTGTTGGGATAATCACTTTCCAGGTCAATTATGATTCCGTCTCACCGGGGGAACCATCGTCCCTTCACTATCATCTCTCGGGGTTTTTCTCTGCTATGCCTTTGTGGGGCACGTCATAAGAAAGTCCGGAGTGCTTAAGTTCGAAAGGTAGGACACCCGAGATGATAAGGAAACATACGCCACGGCCAGTGATGATCCGACAACACCCCACTTTTCGGAAACTCGGGGAAGTATTGTATGGGAACGGTCTCTCGTCACCTGCACGGTCAAGTGTGTCTAAAGTCCAAATTATTCACTGACTACGTTGTGCCATGTATGGGTATCCGGTAAATACGGGATCCTCTATGGACGTATAGCGTGACATTGGGCTTTAGAGACACTCGTGGTGCAGGTGAATAATGGAGAACTGAGCCCATACAATCTTCAGGGTAAGGCAGAGGGACGGTCAGACAGGCGGCATACAAAGGGGTGACTCCCATAAACCCGTCTTAGACACCGGATCAGGTAGCTGGACACTGAAACTCAGAGTTCACTATATGCTGGCTTTGACTCGGATAATGGAGGATATTTTTGGATCATGAGCCCGAGGTGTTGATCGGAGATCGTACCGCCTCGTGGGTTTGTTCACTGAGAGAGTGACCCTAGCTCATGGGGAATCAACCGTGGACCGGTCGGGATCCCGTGACATCGTGGGTAAATCGGGTGACACAGAGGAATGCATGTCCTAAGCTACCCACCCCATGCACCCCACAATTGTAACATAAATATGAAAGCAATAAATGAAACAAACGAGTTAGCACCGACCTATTACTAAGGTTTTATCTTGAGATTAGTGATTCCAAATTGGTTGTTATTAACCTAAAGGGAAGTTAGCTTCATTCAGTCCTAAGTGTCTCTTTCTAATCGTGAGCTAATTGTTAACCCAATTGTTGTAATGTTTGTTGAGGATCTAATATGTCCTATCTGTCCTCATCAGATACACACCCAAAGTGTGGAGTAGAATAATCCTAGAGGCTTTGAAAGAATCTCTTGAAGGTTTTGAAAGAAGTGGGGAAGTCCCAACAATTTGAATGGAGTTCAGTCTTCCTTGAGTTTGAGAAAAACTTACTCAAGTTTTCCCCAGCAGAGTCGCCATTCTGTGGAGGGTGATTTTTCGGTATGAGGGGGTCTATCTAAATACGAACTAGCTGAGAAGCCTAGATCCTAGAAATTGCCATTCTGTGGAGGGTGAAAACCCGTTATTCATGGCATCCCTCAAATACCTACTAAATCGTCCGTCTTTCCCAGAAAGCATAAAGGGGAGGTTCGTGACACTACACCCGCTCTCGATGGGCTCCACGCGGACTTATGCCCTAAGGGCGGATATGACTAGAGTCGCCACCTAGTTTGACCTAAGATACTAGGAAGGAAGGGAAGGAGGGTTCTAAAAACCGTTGGTTGACTCTGATGATGTGTTGCCTATGGATGGGACTTATCTGATCCTACTAGAGATTCTGTGTGGGTTCGCACTGGGTTACACCCCTTGGAAGCGGCAATGACCACAACCTTGGATTGGTGCCCGAGGAAACCTCGGTCTCCAATTGCCGGGATTACCTTCTTTCAAAACCTTTTTAGAGAGATTCATTTAAAAGCCAAAGATAGGATTAGGAGAGGAGTGAGAAAAGGATGATTTTGAAGAGTTAAAGAATAGGCTGGTCTTGGAGTTGGTCTGGTTGGAGTGCTTTTGAGAGGTTTTAATTGTTCGGAGAGATTTGAGGTCGTTTTGGGAAGTTGAATGTGTTGAGGTGCAATTCGGGTTTTAAGGATGGTCGGGGTGGAAGAGGATATTTGGTTTGCAAGTATTCGGGTTTTGAAGATGTTTCGGGTTTCTGGGAGTTTTCAAGAATTGAAAGTCCTATGTGACTTAGAGTTGGTTAAAAGGAGGATTGAGAAGTGTTTATGGGTCCTAGTGCGCTAATGGAAATGTTGGATTGGTTTTACTCAGAATTGTCTCTCTTAAAGCTTTTAAGACAGAAAAAAACAATTTTATTGTAAAAGGCGGATAATCCCAAGGGATTACCCTATGTACCCCCTCGAACACGACACTTTATTAATGGAAAGTGTCGAGGCTCGAAAGATGGGGCAATGAATTTATGTCGAAAAATAGGGTTCAGAGAGAAACACCATGAATGAGATGTTCTCGGTCGAATCCTAATAACGTCTCTAACTCCCGGGTGTTAAAACGTTAAAAACCGAAACATTGAAATCGAGTGGAAGGGAGTTAGACGATTCTAAAATCCCGGCTGCAACTAGGAAGGTCGTTACTTCCCTAGCACCCCGCCTTGTAAAAATCTAGGCTGCAATTAGGGGAGGTTTGTCACCCTAATGCCCCGCCTAAAGAGATCCAGACTGCGACAAGGGAGATTAAGACCCCAGTGCCCCGCCTCGGATTTTTATTTTTAGGAAGGGAGACAAGCGATGATCTAACCATGGATGAAATGTTTTGAAGGGGTTGGACATTTCTTGCTCCCTGAAAACGGCTTATTTGGATTTGAAAACTAAGTTAGAAAACTTTGAAAGTTGTTCGGAATTCTCGACGAAGAAACACTGATTTGGAGAAATGTTTTTAGGATAAAACTTTCTGTATATGTAAGAAGAACTTTCTGCAATAGAGAAGAGTTTTCTGTTATGTGAGAAGAGTTTTTCCTTTAAAATTCCACAAAATGGTTTCTTTTGAAAACTTGGTGAAACTTGGATAAAATGATGATTTTGAGACTCTTTTGGTTTTTGGATTTTGAAAGGAATTTACAGATTGAAAGTGAATTGAAAAGGGATTGGGCTTGAAAAAATGTGTTGGAAATGATTTGATTTGGTTTGACTTGTGTGGGCTTGGACCGAAATTGGGCCAAGGCTTGGGCTGATGTTTGGTGAGCCCAAGTTTTGGTTGTGGATTTGGATTGATCTTTTTGGCTTTGGGTTGGGTTGAGTATGGAATTTGGATCGGGCTGATGAATTGGGCTGGATGGGTTTGGGCTGGATGGGTATTTGGGCCGGATGGGTATTTGGGCCGGATGTGGATTTGGGCCGGATGTGGATTTTGGGCCGAGATGGTTTCGGGCAGGGCCATGTAGACTTGGGCCAGATCATGTGGTATTGGGCCGGTCATGTGGGATTGGGCCTCGATTTGGATGTTGTGGCGTTGGGCCTTGGGTTTGAGTCATGTAGAATTGGGCCACATCATGTGGTATTGGGCCGGATGTGGATTTTGGGCCGAGATGGTTTCGGGCAGGGCCATGTAGACTTGGGCCAGATCATGTGGTATTGGGCCGGTCATGTGGGATTGGGCCTCGATTTGGATGTTGTGGCGTTGGGCCTTGGGTTTGAGTCATGTAGAATTGGGCCACATGTTTGAGCCTTGTTCGGGCCGGATATAGTGGAGTCGGGCCATGATTTTTTTTGCAGGCTTCAAGCTTCGGGTTGTGGGCTTCCGGGTCGGGTATTGGGCTTTTGAATCCGGGTTTTGGGCTTGGGCCAAACTGGGCCGAATTTGGACTTTGGGCTTGTGTTGGTCAATTTTGGGCTTTATTTGCAAGTGGGAAAGGTGTTCAAAATAAAATGAGATTTCTTTTGAAATGAAACAACAATTAAAAAAGAGAGACAATTCGATGGGAGGAGTTGAAAAAGAGGGATTTGGAATGAGGAACCTTAAGCTATAAGCATTATTCTAAATTCTTTTCTCTTCTTTTCCATTTTTTTGGGTAAAGTTTTTTAGTGAAATCAAGGATGGTTTGGGATAGGCTTTAGGAGTTTGGAAGATATTATTCCCCACCAAGCAAATAGAAATGAGCTAGTTGTGGGGTACCTTCAAAGGCTTAAAAGACATTCAAAATTTTGGATGGTATTGCTCCCCACCAAGCAAATAGAAATGAGCTAGTTGTGGGGTACCTTCCAAAACTTTGATCAAATGGAAAAGGGGTAACCTAGAGGGCTATCTAAGGTTACATGTTCAAGCCCAAACAGCTAGCGATGAGTTGGGCCCGACTAAGAAAATTTATTGGGCCTACAACAACCTAACCAGGCCCAACCCGTCAAAGTAATGGAACAGAGTAATGTCAGGATATGAAACAAATAATAAGATTCCATAGCAAAGAATTTAAATGATTAATCGAGCCCAATATTTGGTCCAAGAAGCACTTCCAATGACAGCCCGAATAAAGCCCAAATCCAAAATCAACGGACTCGGACAGCTTGCAGAACCCAGAATCGGCTCCACACAGCATACATGTCGCAAGTCTCATAATACTCAGGTCGATTGAGAAACATGAAGATTCGTGGGGTTCGGGGTTCTACACCAGCGCAAACATGACCACAAGCTTGAAACAAATAGCACAACTAACGGGGGTTCGAGCGCAGAACTTCACATCGAGTTAGGTTCCAGGAAGCATTGGGCCGGTGTCGGTTTTAGTTACAAATCGAGCATTCAAACGAGAATAACAGCCCTGTCTGTTAGCCAATCCAAATGAAGTTACAGAGATTCAAATCGAACCAAGAAGATGAACAAACTGATATTAGTTTTGGGGGTTTAACCGACATTTGAGACAACAGGAAGAGTAATTTAGAAGTTCGAATTCCTTCCCTGTAACTTGTGGTCACCGGATATCGATTTTTTCGAAAACCACACAGTTTGCTCTGGCTTGGGACTTCGTCGAGTGCCAGAAATGCACACGAGTGAGATTTCTCGGAGTTCTTCGATGATAGCAGAGTCGGCGGTTGATATTCAGAGGAAGAAGAGAGGAATGATGAAGCACTACTCACTCTACTGATAAGTGAAGGAGAATAAAACCGACAGAAGGGAACCTCAGAGAAATTTCAATGGAGATTTGTGCTCGGATGTCTCTGGACGAGATTCAAAGATTTCGGTAGATTTCCAGTGTATCTACGAGGTCAATAGAAAAGTCGAATCCGCTAGAGCTCGAGGATAAGAGACGGTCATCTTGTCGAAAGCCAAAATGCCCGGTGGAAGCGTAATTCTCCGAGACTCCTCAAGGAAGGTCAGGTTCACGGTGTTCTTTTCAGAAAAAAACTGAGCTATTGAGCCGTGAATTGTGATTCTGGTTTTAGGATTTCGAAAGGTGTGGGAATGGTGATGGAATATTTTGAAAGGGAAGGAGAGAAATCAAACTTGGTCTTCTGCGGGTTTGTGTTTCGTTTTTTCTGGGTTCTTTGTTCTCGATCCGAGTTTTTCATAATGGGGAGAAGATAATCGAAGGTTATCCAGCAAGCAAGAGAATCTGAATATTTTTTGTTGATGTGCCCGTCGGCTCTGAAGAGAATGGAGGCGACAATTTCGAAGAGAGGATGAAGTTTCTTGTGTAGTGAAACTGAGGAGAAGGATGAGTGAAGAAGATAGTCGGGAAGAATGAATCGGATGCGGCTACCCCCCTTGCCTCTACTGTACAAGTTGTTTTTTATAATGAGAGGGTGGGGTTTAGGGTTTTGAGTGAGTTTGGGCTTTTGTTTGGGCCTCTAGGTCCAATGTTTGGAGGTGGAATTGGTTTAAGGAACTGGGCTGGACCAGACTTCAATCAAGTGTGGATTGAGTTTGTAAGGATGTAAATAGTGGTATAACTGAAAATAAAAATGAAAATAACAATGAAAATGCTAATGCTAAGGTAGAATAAATAAAATATAAGAAGAAGTGGATAGTGAATAAAATAAAATAAAATAAAATACATAGAATATAAACAAAACAAAATAAGATAGTGAAATAAGTGAAGGGGACGACCTTGAAACTGGATTGTCATGGAAATTCATTTTCGAAGACTTGTGTTTTGTTCTGAAATGTTTGAAAAGATTAAAAAATGATGGTTTCGTTTTAGCACGCACGCTAATACTTTTTGACAAAGAAAGGCGACGACCCCTCTTATTTTTTGGAATTTGCTTTATGGGGTGAAATTTTTGGTGTCTACAGCTTCCAACCAACCCATTTGTGGCAGTTGCATGAGTCGGTCGAGTCTAGTTGCTTCTGCGACAAGTCCGACTGACCCACCTGGGTCGGTCCTATGGGGAGGTCAGTCTTCAAAACGTTATATCTTTGTTTTAGCTTCGATTTTGGGTCCATTTACGCCCATAGGTACCTCTCTTTGTTTAATTTGTTCATAGTTATATCTTTCTTCTATTTAAGCAATAAATGAGTAGAAACAAAAATAAAACACAAAAGTAGAGGAAAACTAGCTAAAGTGGAGAAATGAGCATGAAAAGTATTGATAAAACATATGAAATACACCCCTAGAACATGCTCATTTGGAAACTCATCACACCCCCACCCCCCACACTTACATTTTTGCTTGTCCTCAAGTAAAACCAAGAACCCAAGCAAGTAAAGAATGCTCAAGACTAACAAATACTATAACAAAGTGCAGGATAAAGAAGATGTAAAAAGTGACTAAAACTTTGATGAGGGTGAACCATATCTTAGTGGTGGCATGGGTGTGCTTAGGGGAAAATAAAATCTAGAGTTTCAGGGTATGATCCGGAGTGCTTCAAAGGTTTGAAGGATAAGAAAACTTGGACTTTTACCATGGCCAACCTCTCTTAAGAATGAGTATTGAGAAGAAAACAAAAGGAAAATTAGACTGATGCATTTGTTTTACTCTTGCATAAAAGATGAGGAGACAAAAATTGGGCTTCAAGCCTTTGCATTTAAGAACACTCAACTCTCATTGTTGGTTACCAATGATGTCTCACAAGTCCTTAAAGAATTTTCACAAAGAAGCTCCCCTTATCAATCTCTAAGAGAGGATACGGAAGGAACCCCTAAGCGAAACAAATCCAAGCACTTTAGATCACTTGGTTACACCGCACTAAGAATGCTCTTCAAAAGCAATCGAAAAGAAATTTTTTGAGCATTTATCCCAAAATTCATAAGATTATTTGTTCTTAATGAGAACAACCCACATCACAAGGATCCAAGTTTTTTATGTTAGAAAAACACAACATAAGCATAAGGAATAAGAATTTAAGCACACATTCACCGAAAAGGCCACACCCCTACACTTAGTTTGAAAAAAATCCTCATTGTTCACCTGAAAAACCATAGATGGTTTCATAAGACCTTTTCGAGGAGCAGACATAAGAGAAAATAAAAGGGACACATACAAGCAATTCAACACATAAGCTATCTCAATGGCAGATTCAGACTGATGCAAAGGAAAGAAAAAGTTAAAGAGTCAAAAATAAAAGAAACTAGCACTCCCTGGTATTTTTGTTGCTTGCATTGAAGGAACTCCCCCACACTTGAGTTTTATCCTCAAAGTAGCGTAGCTTGGTTGCGTTGCAGACACGAAGTTGCACTTGTATAAGACTCTAGAAGCAACCAAACTACAATTGGAGTTAAGGATATCAAAAACAAAATTAAAAGAGAACTCAATAAGAAAAAGAAACTGAATATGAAAGAGATTCATATGGGTTCCCTCATGGGAAGCTTCTCATCTTTAAGGTATTTGGCTAGACCATACCACCTTGAAGTCATCCGGGACCAAAGATAAGCGTTGAAGTCAGTTTCAATGGGTGGGCATCAAAAATCATTGAAGGACGACCCAGATTGAAAGGAAATGCTACCTCAACACTAAAGATTTGATAATATAAACTTCATTGATCTTTCTTGAGGTGAAGTGTGAGGTTGTTGATCCTTGGTGCTAGGATAATTGTGGTGGAGCCTCCTCTTCGAATTAAAGGATGAAGACATCCTTATCTCCATTGAGAGGTGTAGGGAGAACTCAGGGCTGGACTTTGTCTTCTAGCTCTGGTCTAGGATTAAATGGGAAGGTGGCCTCCAAACTTAGCGGGTAGACTTTAAGCTTCCACCTAACTTCATTGGTGCACAAGTTGGAAAGGCCTTGATCCTCCGGGTGAAGATCAAAGTTTGTTGGCTCCTCCTACTCAGTTTTGAGAATGTAGAAATTCTTGTCTTTAGGGCAAGGCTCATAGGAAGAGCCTTGATGGGCATCAACTTAAGAGGAAGGTGGCTCCTTGAAGTCAGTGGTGGCACTCTCCTCTGACGGCTCGAAGGGATGCGATGACTCCTCCTTTACACGGTTGAGGATGTAAGCATTCTCATCTTCTTTATAGAGAGAGAAAGGGGAGAAAAATGTAGATAACTTTAGAGGGAGGAAACTTCATGAAGTTAAAGTAGAAACTCTCCTTGGATGATTTGTCCTCAAGCTCAAACAAGTGGTTGAATGGCAATGGATTCTCTAACTCAATTGGGGGAGGGAAAGGAGGAGAACTTAAGTCCTAAACAAGCTGCTCCTCCGTATGAACCTTTTACTCTTTGATTGTTGCGATATGAAATCAACCTAAGCCTACATTAGTGCATTTATTTCTTGCAGTTCAACATGGAGCAGTAGTTGGTTCACATCGAGGTCGTCTTGCTCAGTCTACTGTTTCACCTCATGAACCATTTCACTCTCAGGTTTTTACTCCATACGAGCTAATGCAACGAGTTGGTCCACGTCGATGATGCTCACTCTAGCAATAAGATCCTCCAAATTGAGTGAATCAGCCTTAGTCGTGATAACTAGACAATGAGTGCTCTTATGGTCTCCTCCCTGCTCTTGCCACATAACCTGACAATGAGGAGTCAAATGAAATGCTCTGCAACCTTAACAATCAATATGCTGATTGTAGGTCTCTGTGTCACATGAGTAACCATATCATCCTCATGCTTGATCACAGGGACCATTCATCTGAGTTAAGTCCTATAAAGAAAAGAAACAAAAATTTATACATAAAAGTAACAGATAAAGGAAATGAAAAATATGCACAAAGAATAAATAGATAATAAACCAGATAGTTGGACCAAAGTCCCCTACAACAGCGTGCAAAACTTTGTTGTGCAAAATATTAATGAATATATCTTGCCAAACCCACATACCAAGGTAAAAGAAAACTGCACAACCATTAAAGCATAAAAATGAGATAAGGAATAAGAATTAGCCATGAGAGGTTGAAGAAAAGCTTCAATGGAGATAAGTCTTATCCTTCCTCTTCTTCCTCTTCTTCTTTTCCCTCTTTTCTCTTCTTTTGTCGCGGGTATGGTCTGTGTTTTCCTGCCTTCTCTTTCCTCTTCTTTCCCCTTTTAAAAACATGATTCTAGGTAAAATTTCAGCCCGACTGACCCAAGTGGGTCGGTCGCCCCTGGGTGAAGACGTCATCACGTGCACGAATTTTAGTTCGACCGACCCACCTATGCAGGTCTCCTGGGTTGGTCAAGTCTAGTAGCTTCTGACCGACCCACTTGGGGCAGTCGCCTAGGCCGGTCGAGTCCAGTAGCTTTCGGAACAAGTATGAACAACCCACCTAGGTCAATCCTATGGGAAGATCGATCTCCAAAACACTATATCTTCTTCGTTTTAGCTCTGATTTTGGATCTATTTGCACCCTCGTGTTCCTCTCTATGGCTACTTTTCTCTTAGAAACGAAAATAAAACACAAAACTAGAGGAAAACTAGCTCAAATGGAGAAATGAGCATGAAAAGTGTTGATAAAACATATGAAATACACCCCCTAAAACATGCTCATTTGGACACTCATGACTAAGCTGGTTAACTAGATTCTTACATGAGCTACAAGTGAAGGACATCAAACCTATACATTTGAGATGCGATAATCTAGCAGCTATTCACATTGCTAAGAACCCGGTATCACATGAAAGGACCGAGCATATCATACTTGATTGCCATTTTGTTCGAGATAAGCTACAAGTTGGTTTTATTCGAGTTCATCATATACCCGTATCACAACATTTAGCATACATACTCACAAAACCTTTAAAAGCGAAGGTTTATAAAGAAACTCTACCTAGATTAGATATAGATAACACTTGATCAAAACAAAATTCTTCCTCAGTGTTAGGAATATACAAACCCTCGTACTATCTACCCTTGTACGATTCTACCCCTGTCTTAGTTCTATATAGTAGGACATATATACTGATACAATGGGTCGCTCTATGTAACATACGACATCCGCGTACAGCTCCTCCTATTTCTTCTTCATTCAATACATACAACCATCTTCTTCCTTAGTCCGCTGATTGTCTTTCTGCTCTGATTTTGACATTTTTTGTATATAGGCATTATCTGCTAGTGATTGGTAAAGTTAGAGTCTCCTAAAAAAGGATTGGTAAAGTGTTATTATTACCTAAGAGAGAATTCATTTAATGTTGGAATGAATTTGTTGAAATCCACCGATGGGAATGAAAGATTCTCAATAGACATAATAGAAGTGACTTAGACCCAGAAAATTGAACCAACTCGGTCTATACGTGAAATTTAACCTAATATTATAATCTACGGCTAAAAGATAACTCAAACCCGAATCAATCAAATCGAATATAGGTCTAATTGACCTTGAAAACCAGCAAAACCAAAATTATCAAAGTCAAAATCACCTAAATTAATGTCACCTAAATCCTAACTTATACCGAACGTCGCACGAATTTGGCCACAATCTTTTGCAGATTTATAGGAACGAGTTCATCTCGCCAGTTTACTTTTTCTCACTATATGTCATATGCATCAATTGTCATATGACTCATTTTATTTTTTATCTCCTTTTTCTCCCTACTTTTATAACTTTAGCTGGTAGCTGACATCAACTATTAGTTTTAGCTTTGCAAAAAAGGGGCCTATTGTCCATACTAATCAAAATAGACAAAAGTCACAAAATTATTTTTTTTTGAAGTAACGAGGATATATATTCCATTAAGTAACAAGTTTAAGTACAAGTTCTGGAATGGAATCCAGAGGCCATGATCCCGTGAGCTGTACACTCCGGGCATGGTTAGCAAGACTATGCGCTGAAATATTAATATCCCTTGGGATGTAAAACCAACATACATCGTTGAAACGCCCTAAATTCCCCATAATCCTATCCAATATTGCAGTCGTGGAAGGTAACAACGAGGTAGTTGTGGTTGCGTCACCGTTCAAGTATTGTATAAGAGACTTGCAATCTGAAAACACCCTAAGGCTGTGAAGTCCCGCCTCGAAAACTGCATCCATGGCTCCTTCTATTGACAAAGCCTCCGCATCGGAAACGAGAAGAGGCTTCTTATATGCCGCACACCCCACAGATAACAGACTGGACTGGGCACGCACCAACCATGCCAATCCAACTCGGGCTTGACTATCTAGACTCGCATCCACAAAGACTTCGGGACATGTGGGTACTGCCGCCGATGCAAGGAGAGAGCAGCTGAACCTATTGAATTGGCCAAAGAAGATAACTGCAAGAAACTATCGGCTTGACACCAACCGTGATTAAACGAGCTTGCCCGACCATGGGTAGCTTGGCAGCGGGCAAACCAAATCTTCCAAAGGAAACATAGATAGGATGCAATGGCTGTTTTGGGTTGATCAGAGCACAAAGTGTAAAACCAATGACGAAGACCCTCATAAGAAGATATAGAGCTAGGGAAGGAAAAACCCATGGTATCCCATAGCCAATTAACAGCAGGACAGCCATGCAAGGCATGCAGCATAGTTTCATGCGAGGAGCAGAAAGCACAGCCCGTATCCATGTCAGCATGAATCTTATCCCGAATAGCTGTCTTGCAAGGAAGTCTGATAGCAAGAATCTTCCAGCCAAAAAGCTTAATGCGAGATGGAAGGTCAAGAGCCCAAATTAAACGAAACACCCTTTTGCTAGAATCTGACTGAGAGGTGGAAGGTGTAGTAGACTGCTTCATTGCCAAGGCTATGGAATATGCAGAAGCGACCGTGAACTGCCGAGACTTCGTGTGGCCCCAGTACCAGTAATCTTCAGTTACAGGCATACCATGTGATGAAACATGCAAGGGGATAGATAACACAAGCGCAACATCAGATGGGTCGCACCATTGATGCAGTAGGGAATGGTTCCATTGATGATCAATAGTGATCACCGTAGCCACCGAAGCATAATGAGCAACCACTGATGGTAGGTGCCAATGAAACAGTTTGCCCCCTGGTTTTGACGGAAGCCAACGATCCGTGAGCTTAGTAGTTTGGCCATTAACAATGGCTCGACGTGCGCCAAACTCTACCACGTCCCGCACACTAAGAAGGGCACGCCAGATTGGGCTAGAGGTGGAATCCGGTTGCACTGTCATCCAAGTGGAGTGCCTCACATATTTGGCCCTATAGAAAGAAGAAAGCATAGATTCAGGCTCTGTGAGGAGCCGCCAAAACTGTTTAGCTAGCAAAGCTCGATTTTGGCATTGCAACTCTCTGAACCCCATTCCACCTGAGGGCTGGTCGCGACACAGATTAGACCACTTTGTCCAGCGAATAGCTGTTGAGTGCGCCACTCCTCCCCACCAGAAGCTATTTAAGGGACTGGATTTGCTTAAGAAGAGTTTTAGGGAGGAGAATAACAGACATAGCATATGAAGGTATGGCCTGCAAAACTGCCTTTATCAGCAAGGTTCGTCCAGCCGTGAAACCTTATTGGACCAGTTGTTTATACGTTTGAGTACCCGATCTTTGATGTAGTTGAAAACCGCACACTTCTTCTTCCCAACGTTGCTTGGGAATCCCAGGTACTGACCCAAATCTTCAACTTGATTGGCTTGAAAAACAGAAGCAACTGAGAACTTAAGAGCATGCGCCAGGCAGGAGGAAAACATGATCGCAGACTTAGAGGTATTAATGCACTGGCCAGATGCAAGCTGGAAATCCTGAAGTATATGATGAAGTGCAGTAGCATTAGAAACAGTTGCCTCCCCAAAGAGAACGATGTCATCAGCAAAAAGAAGATTGGAAATTGAAAAACCAAGGCCTGGAATCGAAATAGCCCTTATAAATCCCAACTGATGTAGCTAGTTGAAGGGCTGAAGTTAAAACTTCCATGCAAATGATAAACAAGATTGGAGACAAAGGATCCCCTTGACGAAGACCACGAGAAGGTTGGAACTGTTGCCCTAGATACCCATTGATTAAAAGAGAAGTGTGGACCGTAGTTAAGCACTACTGAACCCGTGCTATCCAGTTTGGATGGAACCCCATACTCTGTAGAACATCCAAAATAAAAGACCACTCGAGCCGGTCAAAAGCTTTGGACATATCAACCTTGTAAGCAAAATGCCCTTTGGTTTTAGCCTTGGAGCGTCGCATTGTGTGAAGAATCTCATGGGAGAGCATAACTTGATCTGATCTCGAGGACATTTAGATTGGTCATTGCAATTCTCCCGAACTGAACAATACTACACCATTCTTAATGGGTAATTTCTTGGCTACATCATAATGTAGTTATAGATGGCCACATACATGTACTTTTACTCTATAAAAATTGTATTGTTAATATATAAAAAAATATACAGGTATATATAAAAAATATAATTATACTAGCAGTATATAGCATTGATTTCTTAAATCAATACGATGTGAGTTCTAAATACAAAGTGTACCATAACCATGTATGTAGCTAAGAGGGATTGTTCTTCGCCTGCTAGCTCACCGCCTCACCGGACCGGTACTCCTCCACTCCACGCCTGTGAATGTTTCACACTTACACTTCGTCCCTCACTCCACATCATCCACTTTGACCTCTTTCTCGGCTTCTCAGCTCTCCACTTTCCCGCTGTCGCACTTCCGTAACCGACATTCAGATTAGCAGGGGCCCTGGCTCTCTGACTGTCAAAATCGTCAGCTAGTTTCCATCCAGGGGGCGGCGATTGGGTGGCGATTGGGCGGCGATTACGATGATGACACATAAACCCACTACCTCCGTCTTCACACTTCGAGGATCTCTTCTAACTGTTGCTCTCATAACCTTAGTATCCTTCACCATCCTCTCTATCAAATCCTTTCGCTCCCCTCTTCAGCAAGTATCCTCTTCCGTCTCCTCCTCCCCTCCCGACCAGAAGGTACTGATCTACGGTTCGCTCTTTCCCTCTATTATTGTATCCGTCCACCTTCTCCTGATTTACCATTTTCTTGCTTGTTTTCGCTTTGGCGAAGTATCTGACAATTTTGAAGCCTGACGAAGAGTTATCGGACGTGTATCATTCGCCGGAGACATTCAAGTCGATTTACTCGGAAATGGAGAAGAAATTTAAGATTTATATCTATCCCGATGGAGATAGCAAGACGTTCTACCAGACTCCTAGGAAGCTTACCGGCAAGTATGCCAGCGAAGGCTACTTCTTTCAGAATATTCGAGAGAGCCACTTCCGGACCGAGGATCCGGACCAGGCTGATCTCTTCTTCATCCCGATCTCTTGCCATAAGATGAGAGGAAAGGTGTGAGTGCTTTTTATTTAGTTTGGATTCCTTCTTCCTCGCTGTCCTTTGATTGTGCTTGTTCATGGTGGCGCTGTTTGCAGTATGTGTATGTGAAATGAACCGATGAAAATATGTTCAATCTTGGAGAGATCTGTGTTTTTTGATGAATTTCAGATGGCAATTGGGGATGGGATGTTTGCTGATAAATCTGGTTCACTTCGGCTATCTATAGTAACAATGTGAGTGAATCTTCATGGAGAAATTCTTCAATTGGCTGAACACTCCTGAAGGCTAGTAACAGTTCATAAATACAGAAATTCAGTAGGAAATTATAACCTATTGGAGATCAGATCAGATATACGCCGTATGTTACTGCTTTAGCTATACAGTAGAACAAGTGCGCTGTCTTCTGCGGTATATAAGAACAACTATGATTACTAAGCAAACAGTCAAAGCCTAAATGCCATGCCATGTTTTTGTCTATCTTTTGACATGAAGTTGTTCTTCTCTCTCACCTGCATATCTCAGCTTCTTTTCTTTTTGCATTAGATTTTGATTCAACCACATTTTGATGCAGGGGACTTCATATGATAACATGACAGTTATTGTACGAGATTATGTTGAAGGGCTAATTGCAAAATATCCCTACTGGAACAGAACATTGGGTGCTGATCATTTTTTTGTAACCTGTCATGATGTTGGAGTAAGGGCGACTGAGGGACTTCCAGATCTAATCAAGAATTCTATTCGAGTTGTCTGCTCCCCAAGCTATAATGTTGGGTTCATTCCACACAAAGATGTTGCTTTACCTCAAGTGTTGCAGCCATTCGCTCTCCCAGCTGGTGGAAATAATGTGGAGAACAGGTACCATTTTCTATTGATATATATATATATATATTCTTGCACTTGATTGTAGTTCATTTCTTGTGCTTTTGGGATGAATTAACTTGTTGATGGACTAAAGTTGTAATTTTGTGTCCTTCTCTCTCGTCTACTTTGTAAACACTTTAACTGGGTGCATACATGATTGAACTGGAGAGTCATATTCTCTTTCGAAAAACATAACAAGAATTCCTGTCGTTGCTCATGCGTACGAATAATTAGAAGAAGATCGTGGATGCTGATTTGTTGAAGGTCATAATTGATTACCCCTTGTGGAGTATAGTAATAAGAAGTTATTGCTGAAAATCATGTTGTATGGTGATTCAGATCATGAACCTTACTTGAGAAGAATTAACATTTTGAGGTGTCTTGACATGGCTGAAAGAGCGAAGCTAGCAGAAAAGAAAAGGTGGAGTGAGCTAATGTTATGTTGTTGGCCACTCGGCTTGGCTGACATTATCTGAAAACTGATGGTTATGATAGGCTAGGATAACTAGCCAAGGTTTATGGTGCATTGGGAATGGAAATCTATCTATGGCGATTGGAATAAAGTATTCTTATTACCTTGTTTTCTTTTAAGAATGGAAATTGAGCAAGCTGGAATTCAAATAGATATGAATATTAAAGGAATCTGAAATTTTATTGCAAATCTCATCTCTTATTTTGTCCCCAGTCCCTCCAATGTTGTTAGAATGTCAATTGTAGTCATGCGATTGTATGATCCTGCATAAGATATTGATCCTATCGATCCTGAACGATTATGCGACAATTCTGACCCTGCAGGTTGCTTTCGCCCTGCGGTAGGATCTTGATCCTAGTAACCTCTATTCCCACCATTCTTAATCTTTTCAACTGACCGTTTTTCTTTCATGTCATACAAAAGAAGGAATTTGCTTTACCTTGGAGGGTAATGATATAAGTAGAGTTCTTAGCCGTTCCACTGTGCTTAAACTTTCGATAGTAAATTTGGTTGTGCAAGGATAACATATACATATGCTTGATGACATGTACACATGTATATTGGATATATTGGATTATTATGGGACTGATAACATCAAAACAGGAATCTTTTGGTGGTACTCTAAATTTTTGAGTACCATCATTTCTTCCAGAAAAGAATGTGGTTAGCCTTTGACTATGAGACATGGATTGGTAACAGAGATGATGATAACTGATGTATGCTAGACCTTATTGTTAGAGCTAGGATCAATGTTAGATTTGGAGGGAAAGTGTCAAATCTGAATGAATATTTCAAAATAGTAGACCTGGGTGATAAAGTGTCTTTATTATTTGTGCATTGTACCACACTATTATCTATTTTTATTCATATTTTTCTATAAGTAATGTAGCATTGATCAATATTTGCAATGCTCCTTGGATTCTCTTGCTGGCAAGTGAAAGAATGATATGAAATAGCATATCCCTCATCTGCATTAGCCTTGCATCTTTTTTTTTTTTTTCTGAATACCTTTTTCTTTGCATGTTAGTATTATTACTATTGTATTATATGATGTACATACCAAAAAAATATCTTATTAAGATGTAGATCCGCTGGTCAGCTGTATAATCGGGGTGGTTGATTTTATTTTTGGGGAATACAAAGGTTTACATTTCAACTATATCCTGGTTTGGGGAAAAATATGTTTACCTAAATAAGTGAGTTGTTATTTCCAAGTCTGACTTACGGTAAATTATTCAGGACCACTCTGGGATTCTGGGCTGGCCACCGAAACTCCAAGATCAGAGTTATTTTAGCTAGGGTCTGGGAAAATGATACTGAACTTGACATCTCAAACAACAGAATAAGTAGGGCAACTGGCCCTTTAGTGTATCAGAAGAGATTTTACAGGACTAAGTTCTGCATATGCCCAGGTGGTTCCCAGGTCAACAGTGCTCGTATAACTGACTCTATTCACTATGGATGTGTTCCAGGTAACTGTCTTATTATATTGTTTTATGAGAATAGATTTTGGGTTTGAAAAGCTATGCAATAGATACGTGATATATTAATGCATGCTTTTCTGCCAAATTTAGTGTGACACGCTCATGCATCTCTGAAATTATGTTGGTAGAGTTGGTGTCTCCTGCTGTTTGTCTTTTTACTTTGGAACATGCCAGTTACTTGTGATGTACTTTGCAGTAATTCTGTCAGATTACTATGATTTGCCTTTCAATGATATTATCAATTGGAGAAAATTTGCTGTGGTGCTGAGGAGAAAGACGTATACCAGCTTAAGCAGATCCTCAAGGCTATACCTGATGATGAGTTTGAGAAGCTACATAAGAATCTAATGCAGGTATATATACCCTGTGACTTCGCGTTAGGACAGAAGTTTGTGGCACGCATACTCAGGGAATAATGGGACTTTTATGATTCATTTAATTTGTTTAATTTGTTTCTGTTAGGTTCAAAAGCATTTCCAGTGGAATACACCTCCAATCAAATATGACGCTTTTCACATGGTTATGTATGAGCTATGGCTAAGGCACCATGTGGTCAAGTACTAATTCATGTCAATTGCGGAATCATGGTGGGTTTCAAATTTCTGCCTTGTCCATTCTCTGCGCCGAAGGCCTATTCTTTTGCGAATCAGCTATGTGAAATGGATGAACACACTGACAACAGAGCCGCTCGCCTGTTTTGTGCTTGTAAATTGTCAAATTTCATCCTCGTTCATTCTCTCAAAGGCGATCAAATATCTAATGTGAAAGTAATTTTCTGAAATTTGTTTCATTAATTCACTGTTGTATATGACTAAAAGAAGTTAAAGATAAGTATTTGTATTTAATTTAGGGGTATTTGTTTTGGGCGGGAAACAAAATGAAATCATGAAATCATAAAGGGAATGGGGATAGGGTGGAATGGAAAAAATATTTTCTTTGATTTTTGTAGTTTGTTTGTGTAGGAAAATGAATATGAATGGTCAACGTCCGCTGGTTAATGGTCAATGGTCAATAGTCGACCATTAACTGTCAGTCAATATTCACCAGTTATTGGCTAATAGTAGGTAGTCATTAATCAATGATCATATATGTTATTGGTTAAAGTATACTAGGAAAGAATCTCAAACCTATTATCAGGTTAGAAGGATTAACCATTTATGAAAATAAGAAAAATTGTCTAAACAGCTAATTCTGTTTCCGATTACCCCTAAACAAAAGCACCCTCAATCTATGTGTTAGCTTTAATCTACTAAGGCTTCTTGCAATATTCTTCACAAGTGACCTTGGCGGTCAAGAACTAGTCACAGTGCTTCGTGGATATCCAACTCCTGGGAATGTGACCGCCATTTCTTTTTAAAACAAGTGCTAATTTGGTGCGCCATGAACCTATAGAAGATTATGCAGATGTTGCTTTGGTTTGATAGGCCACTCCAGTATCTTGTACTGTTTATGGTTCACAAGTGTACCATGCAAACTATCACAGCTTAAGGCTTAAGTTGAAGATAGGCCTAGTCACCAGCCTCAAAATTTGGACTTCACGCTTGTTGTGTTCTGAATCAGGTGGGCATCAATCTCCTACAGCGGAACTCAATTGGGAGTAACGGATCAAAAGTAGGTGAGTCTACGCCATATAGAGCATGGAACGTGCACTGTTGTGGATACAGTTAAAAACGAGGTCTAAGCTGTTCATTTAAGACGGTTTTGAACCATTTCAAAACCCCGTCTGGAATAATAATCTGTCATTAAAACGGTTAGAAACCATGCTTAAAAGCATCAGAGCGGCGCGTGTTCAGAACTGTGCTATAAGGTGTGCGATTGATGCTCACTCCACCTATCTTAAATGAAGAAACTGTGTTTTATAGGTCTCGTTCGCTGCATACAAATTGTACATTTACATGCTTTATAGAAAAAGCAGAGGACACTTGTCAGTTTTCTATTAGTTAAAAAAATCAACGCATCACACATGTCAAACTCATATAGGATAACCACGGTAAGATTTATGTTTTCGCAGCAATAGTTTTGACAGGAAACTTCGAACGGGGCCTATGTCTGATTGTAAGACACAATTTTCGTAATAACCGTATTTAAAAGTTTTCGCCTGATAAATAATTATTTTTTAAAATTTACATGAATAATAAATCATAATAAATATGACATATATACATATAGTTTAAAATTATATAAAATAGTAAATATTCTGAAACTACATATATACATATATTTTCAATAATATGATGCTTTATTATTAGTCTATTTACTATATGAGTGACCTCGAACATATGTTTCAATAATAATTACAATGCTAATTATATAAAAAAAACTAATTTAGTAAGATCAAATATATGCGGCTTTTATAACACAGTTTTATCTTAATCATCTTTTAAGATCTTTTCATGTCCGATAATCAGCGCTTTTAAACACGATTCCAGTGAAATCATCATTTAAGATCTCTTGGCGTGTTGTATGTTTAGGGCTTCAAAACACAGTTATACCTTAACCGTCTTTTGAGATCTCTTCGCGCGTCATGATCAGTGCTTTTAAACACGCTTCCGGTGAAAATCTCATTTAAGATCTCTTCGCGGGCGGTATGTTTAGTGCTTTAAAACGTGATTTCAAGTAAACTGTCTTTTAATATGTCTTTGCGTGCGTCCAGTGACTTTTTTATACGGGTGTTACTATGACCAGAGCCGGATCTAGAGAGGGGGCTAGGGGGCTCCACCCTCCCTCCAAAACATAACTCCTAGATCCGCTAGTGACTGCGACCATGGTGTGTAAGTGGTGTTTTTTTATATCTTTTCTAAAAGTGGTGAAACTGGACCAAAAGTTAGACGATGGTTATTGCTTGATCCACTGTTTGGACATGGTGAATGAGGTGCTTTGGAGATAATCATCCAAGTATCTATTTACTATTCTAGTCTGACCGCCTATTAGTCGGTGATAATAGGAGCTTATTTCCATATGTTTGAACAAATCTACCTAGAACACACGAATGAAGATGGACTTGCGGTCATACACTATAAGAAACTCATGGAGGCACATCATCTCCTTTTAAAACATTGTTGCTACATCCTTGCCAGTGTACAAGAGTTGCAGGGGATCACATATATGTTTGCATTCAGTTAGAAGATCCACCACTTTCACTATCATATCCACTCCATGAACCTTGGGAGTTTGGTCATTCAATCCATTAATGTATCTGTCCAAACCTTCTCTTGAACCGGGGCAAAAAACTTTTAGATCTGCACTATCTTTTTCTTCTACATTGTTGTCACTTCCTTGGCAGTGTACTTGTGATGTAAAGAGGATAAAATGACTGTAATTAATTAGACAGTCCTCGACATCCATTTCCATATCCATTCCTCTGACTTTGTGCTGTCTTGTTATAAAATATATTAATCTATCTTCCAAACCTTGTCCTAAACCATGAGAATTTGAGGAAACTCATCTGGTGCCAAAGTGTTATACTTTAATTGTGAGCGGGTGGTACATGTTGTTATATGCTCTTTGATTTTATTTCTCATTCATTCACAAAAGAAAGGTTGTTATGATTCACTTGTAGGTGCGAACAAACCCAAGAAGGCCATTTGTAAGTAGCCCATTAATTTCTTGGAGTAAGAAAAATGTTAAGCTAGAATTTCTTGAAGAACACTAGACAACCATGATAGTGTAGTTTTATAGCCAACCATGAACACCATCCTCGTTCTCAGCCTTGTCTTTTTTCTTGGTTTGTAGTGAATTTTGAAGTCAAATCCCACCACTTGTGTTACTCTTCTGATAGTAGCCCTTGCCCACGCAAATGCCACAAACTTAGTAATTGGTGTGTATTGTAATTGACTTAAAATCTATTGTGGGCTGGGCTTAGGGTGGGGGGGGGGGTTTGGTGGGGGGGGGGGGGGTTTGGGGCTTCGGGCCCATATCGGGTTTTCTTGTTGAGATGAGTCTGTCTATATTAGACGGGTGTTTTTAGGGTTGTAAGACGTGGCACTTGCACTGGCAAATACAGAACCCTAAAAACTAGTTTCCTCAATTCGCTCTTCTTCTTCTTTGTTCTTCCTCTTTGTTTCTGCTCGATTTTACAACAACTGGTATCAGAGCTCTCTGGTTGCGATGGCGAATTCTATGAAGTTCGAAATCTCAAGTTTCGATGGAACTGGGAATTTCGCCCTTTGGCAGCGGCGAGTAAAGGATCTGCTTACGCAGCAGGGAATGCAGAAGGCGCTTCGGGATACTAGATCAGAAGCCACGAAACAGGAAGATTGGGACGAGATGCAGGAGAAGGCGGCATCGATAATTCGTTTGTGTCTTGCAGACGAAGTGGTTTACCAGGTAATTGATCTTAAAACTTCTAAGGAGATCTGGGATAAACTGGAGAAAACATATTTGTCGAAGTCGTTGTCCAGCAAGTTATATCTGAAACAAAGGTTATACGGGTTGAAGATGTCTGAAGGTTCAGATGTGGTACAGCACGTTAATACTTTTAATCAGACTATTGGGGATTTAGGGTGTGTCGATGTAAAAGTGGATGATGAAGACCAAGCCATGATCTTGTTGTGTTCGCTACCCCCTGCATACGAGACTTTGATTACAGCCCTCACCGCAGGGAAGGATTCGATAAAACTGGAGACGGTAACTACAGCGCTCGTTGCCCAGAACGATCGCAGGCAACATACCAGTGGAGATAAGTCTCAAGGTGATGGGTTGTATGTTTTTAACAACCAAAGGGGTAGACAGAAGGACGGAAAATCTGATGGCAAGGCAAGGGGAAAATCTAAGTCCAGAAGTAGGAAACATGTTACCTGCTACGGATGTGGTCAGAAAGGTCACTATAAGAGAGATTGTCCAAATAAGAAGCAGAACAGTGGGAGTTCAGAAAGTTCTTCGAAAACTACAAATGTTGTTCGGGAGGCTGCTTTAGATAGTGGAGATTCAGACATGCTTTCAGTAACCTCAAGCAGCACTCCAGATTCCTGGATTCTGGACACAGGGTGTACGTTTCATATGACTCCTAACAAGGAGTGGTTTAATACCTATGAGGCGAGAAATCAAGGATCTGTTCGGTTAGGAGACGACAACCCATGTGGTGTTGTTGGTATTGGGCAGATCAAGATTTGTATGCATGATGGCATCATCAGGACGCTGACTGATGTAAGACATGCTCCGGATCTGAAGAAAAATTTGATTTCTATTGGTACTCTGCATAGAAACAGGTTCAATTACAAGTCTGATGATGAATACTTGAGGATAACCAGAGGTTCTATGAAGTGATGAAGGGAAAACTTACCAGAGGTAACATCTACCAACTGGTGGGGAGCAGATACTATGCAAACTTGCTCCATATGCGTATGGGGCATATTGGTGAGCAAGGTTTGACTGAGTTGCACAAGCGTGGCCTTCTGATGGTTTGAAGAACTGTAAGATGGATTCTGTAAGTTCTGTGTGATGGGAAAGCAGTCAAAAGTATCCTTCAAAACTGGCCAACACACGACAAAGGGTCTTCTCGATTATGTGCATTCTGATGTATGGGGGCCAACTCGGGAGCTGTCTCTAGGAGGTTCCAGGTACTTTGTTATATTCATTGATGACTATTCCAAGAAAGTCTGGGTCTATTTCATGAAGCACAAATCTGAGGTCTTTGACAAGTTTAAGATTTGGAAAGCTGAAGTAGAAAATCAGACAGGAAGGAAGGTAAAGTATCTGAGATCTGATAATGGAACAGAGTATACTGATTCGAGGTTTCAGAAATTTTGTGAGGAGCATGGTATTCAGAGGCATTTCACGGTGAGAAAAACACTCAGCAGAATGGCGTCAGTGAGAGAATGAATCGCACAATTGCTGAGAAGGCCAGGTGTCTAAGGCTGAATGCAGGGCCCAAAGCAGTTCTGGGCAGAAGCAGTAAACATGGCAGTCTATCTATTAATAGATCACCAAGGAGCTCCCTTGAGAAGAAGGTCGCTGAAGAGGTATGGAATGGAGTAGATATTGATTTATCTAATTTGAAGATATTTGGTTGTCCTGCTTATGTTCTGATTCCTAGTGACGAACGATCCAAGTTGGACTCCAAGTCCAAGAGGTGCATCTTTCTGGGGTTTGAGAAAGGTGTGAAAGGTTTCAAGTTATGGGATCTTGTGGCTAAGAAGAAGGTCCTCAGTCGAGATGTTGTTTTTGATGAGCAGTATATGCTGCAATAGACAAAGTTAGATCAGGAACTGACTACTACACTTGAGACTAATGTTGGTCCCATAACAGATCTGGGGAACAGTTTTAGTGAGACTACCACTAGTTCAGAAGCTACAGCAGATAAGGAGATAGATCAAAATCATCAGCAGGTGGAGTCCCTAGTTTCTGGCAGACAGAAACGTGTCATTAAGCCACCTCAGAGATTCGGCTATGAAAAAGTGGTCAACTATGCTCTTGTAGTTGGTTCAGATGATCCATCCAGTTTTCGAGAGGCTATATCTAGCCAAGAGAAAGAAGAATGGTTGGGTGCCATGGTGGAGGAGTTTGAGAGTCTAAGAAAGAATCAGACATGGGATCTTGTTCCTCTCCCAAAAGGCAAGAAGCCAGTTGGATGCAAGTGGGTTTTTAAGAAGAAACCCGGGGCATCAGAAAAAGAAGGGGTGAGATATAAGGCCAGACTAGTAGCTAAGGGCTACTCTCAGCAGAAAGGAGTTGATTATGATGAGATCTTCTCTCTTGTTGTCAGGCACACCTCTATCAGAGTTGTGTTAGCTTTGGTGGCTAGCTGGGATATGCATCTCGAGCAGATGGATGTGAAAACAGCGTTTCTCCATGGATATTTGGAGGAAGAAATCTATATGCAGCAGCCTGAAGGGTTCATTCAGCCTGGAGAGGAGCATCTTGTGTGTAGGCTGAAGAAATCCTTATATGGCTTGAAGCAAGCTCCAAGGCAGTGGTATAAACGTTTTGATTCTTACATGCTGCAGATTGGCTACAAGCGATGTGAGCATGACTGTTGTGTTTATGTTAAGCATACTGAAGATGGCACTCCTATGTTTCTACTATTGTATGTCGATGATATGCTTATTGCTGGGAGGAATATGAAAGTTGTTGATAAGTTGAAGATTCTACTGGGAAGAGAGTTTGATATGAAGGATCTAGGTGCTGCTAAAAAGATCCTAGGGATGGAGATTCGCAGGGACAGGAACTCCAAGAGATTGTGGTTGTCTCAAAGGAGTTACATAGAGAAGGTGATTAACAGGTTTGACATGACAAACGCCAAATTTGTAAGTACACCTCTAGCGAATCACTTTAGACTTTCATTATCTCAGTGCCCAAACACTGAGGAGGAGGTTGCAGATATGGCTCGAGTTCCCTATGCGAGTGCAGTTGGATGCTTGATGTATGCTATGATTTGCACGTGACCTGACTTGGCCCAAGCCGTTAGTCAAGTGAGCAAGTACATGTCCAATCTCGGGAGAGATCACTGGGCTGCAGTGAAATGGATTCTCAGGTATTTGAAGGGTACAGCTGACTATGGACTTATGTTTGGAGTCCAGGAGGTAGGTTCAGCAGTTGTGGGGTATGTAGATTCAGACTATGCTGGTGATCTGGATAACAGGAGGTCTATTACAGGGTTTGTATTTACTCTTTTAGGAGGCCCTATATGTTGGAGATCTGTGCTACAGTCTGTTGTTGCGCTGTCTACCACTGAAGCTGAATACATGGCATTAGGAGAAGCAGCTAAGGAAGCACTATGGGGTTCGAGGACTTGTGACTGAGTTGGGTGTTGAGCAAGGTGGAGTTCAGTTGCTTTGTGACAGTCAAAGTGCTATACACCTGACTAAGAACCAAATTTACCATGCCAGGACGAAGCACATTGATGTCAGGTTTCACAATATTAGGGAGCTGGTTGCTTCAGGTGAGATCTTGTTAGATAAGGTTCATACTTCAAAGAATGCAGCTGATATGTTGACAAAGTCAGTCACCACAGAGAAGTTTAGACATTGTTTGAACTTAGCTCAAGTTCTCAAGTGCTAAGAAATCAAAACCCCCACACCAGCTAGTAGTTTATTCTTGTTTTTGTAAAGCTAGCGGAGATTTTTCGTCAAGGTGGAGATTATTGTAATGACTTAAAATCTATTGTGGGTTGGGCTTACAATTACAGGGGGGCCCATCATTCGGGGGGGTTTGGAGGGGCGTAGTACGGTTTGGGCTTCGGGCCCATATCGGGTTTTCTTGTTGAGATGAGTCTGTCTATATTAGACGGGTGTTTTTAGGGTTGTAAGACGTGGCACTTGCACTGGCAAATACAGAACCCTAAAAACGAGTTTCCTCAATTCGCTCTTCTTCTTCTTCGCTCTTCCTCTTTGTTTCTGCTCGATTTTACAACAGTGTGAATATTGAAGTGTCTGCTCACCATATAGTGACACCACCTATTGATGATAAAGACATTGGTCATAAGTCTCTTGTCGTATGCCTTGAAAATAAAAGAAACCATCCTCCCTCCTTGCATAAGCATTGCACCATTACCATTTCTGGATTCCCTCAAAATCCACTAACATCGGGCATTTTTAGGACCACTACTATGGTCATCCTCCTCTTGAGCTCCTCAAAATTTCTTTGGTTTGTTTCATTTAGGATTTTTTTTTCTTAACCAAGGTTCTAGGGAGGGGATGAAGATTGCTGAAGTACTAGTGACACCTCTTGTTTTAATCAACATCATACAATTCTAGAAATCTTCAAGTCTAGGGGTAGATTATTGACGAGTGTTTCTTAGACCAAAATTTTGATGGATTATTGTGGTCGTTCAGGAGTTTATGTTGTGGAGGTGGATTATTGTGGTCGTTCAGGAGTTTATGGGTTGCATTTGTTGGCCTTGATTTGATTGTGATGCAATGGCGTTGTTTTCGTTTGTTGTGTCATGGTGTGGGGCCGATGAGTTGATGATGCTGTTGCGTTGCTATTTTCAGATAGGATATAGTTTTATGTTTTGATGGTTATAATTCTTGAAGTGAACTTGACATTGGTTTTTATGTGTTGTTACTTGTGTGTTGTTTAAGGTCGGTTGGTACTTTGGATAATTATGTATTTTGTAATTTGGTTGGTAGAGTGCAGGTGATTGGTACTCTTTTCCATAGGTTTAGTGGTAACGTTTTTAATAAGGCACGAAGGGTGTATTATTGCTTCGTTAATAAAATGTCTTGTGTTAAGTTTTATTTTTAGAAAAACAGCCACTTAACTCAAGAAATCCTTATATCTCCTCGAATGACCTAGGTGTAGCCATTGAACCAAGTTGTGAATATTCTCTATATCATAAACTAGTTGAAATGAGGTGACCCAAGCAATCAAGTTGTTCCTTCCTAAAGTGACATTTTTTGGTGATAGACAGTTGTTGCACTCACTGCAACATGACCAGGGGCGGAATGAGGGGTGCACGTGGGTCACGTGACCCCATGTTTTTCAAAAAATTCAGAGATTCTTATTTACTTGCTTTGTATATGTGATATAAGTGACCCCATACATTATGAAGTCTATAATGGTCTAGTGGTAAGAGATGGAAATAGTAAGCACGATTTTGGGAGTGAACCTCACTCAATCTTTTTTCTTGACTAGCCACTTATGATTTTCCATCCCCTATCAATATGCGTCTGTTCACTACCACAATCCATTTTTTATTTTCCAACCCCCTACTAACGTGCGTTTATTTCTGCAGTGGATTAGCAAATCGCTTTTTAATTTTCCATCTCCTTCCCTTCCCTTCCCTTCTCACCAAAAAAATTTCATTTTCCCTTCCTTTCTCACCAATCAACCGTTATGTCTTTCAACTTATTTTCCTTCTTTTTTTATCTTTCTTTTTTTGTTATTCATCTTCTATAAATACCAACAGCCACTCTAGACTTACTCATTATATTTGCAACCACCATAACCAGACCCTCATAAGTTTCTTTAAGTTTTCAAAGCTCGTATTGGAAGAAGATACTAATTGTGCTTCCTCAGCAACGGTAACACTTTTAAATCTCATATGTTACTTTGCATGTTTCTTTGTATAATTAGAATACATATATAACTAGTTTTGTACAGTCAAGAAAAAGTTGTCTATTGTTTAAGGTTTGAGCAATATGTGAAGACCGGTCTCCACAGCAAGATGGAAGATGACTTACTTAATGATTGTTTAGTTACTTATGTGGAGAAAGATATTTTTGAGACCATTCGTTATGAAACTATTATAAAATATTTTTAGGCAATGAAGCCGCGTAGAGTACAATTGTACTAGAGGATGATATTATCTTTAAATTTGAATTATATTTATGAATACAATATTATTTTTTCAATAGTAATAGTGACCCCATATACTTCAAATCCTGGCTCCGCCCCTGAACACGACATCAAGGTGCTATAGTGTTCCTCTATACTATGATTTATACACCATATTGACATTAATTAAAAACACAGAACAAAGTGATAAAGGAAGGGCGTGAGTTTTTCAATCATGACCACCTAAAATGTAGTCAATTTCGTTTAGTAACCCAAATGGCATGAGTCATAAGCAGGAATTTGTCACGCCCCCTCACTCACGTGTATGGAACATTGTTTTCTCCTACATCTTCCTCTCGCACCCTTATTTGGTGATAACTAGTTTAACGAATACGAAGGTCCTACGAACTTCATGCAGCGGTTTATAGGTCACGGGAATTAGAAACATCAGACTAGCGACCATGCGGGACGGCCGCTCCATATTGGGTGCAGCACCACATGCCACGGTGGAAAAAAATTACATGTCAGCACTTTCTAGGTCAAAGAATGATCAATGCAAAGAGTAGAAACAAACACCAGACTCACTTCCTTCGCACGATTTTAGAATTGATTTCACCAAATCGAAAGAACAAACAACATTTTGTTGCCACTAAACAGATAGATTCAATCGATAGAAGATCTTCGTCAATGTTTGCAGTTTTTTCTTGAATCATTAGGTGATCGATAGAAGATCTTCGTCAATCTTTGCCGAACAAATTGGTCGTCGATTTGTGTTCTGTATACTGTGTGTGACCTTACATATATTGAATGATATATGATGTATCACAGTTTAAAACTTAATGAATCATTGATACATATTAATGAATCATTTATACATATTAATGAATCATTTGATATTGCATGGTCAATTGTATCAGATCATACTGAACTGCCGATTGTGAATGAAACTACAGAAGTTGTTTTTACTGAAGCTTCATCATCAGAGTTGATTGACAAAATTGTTAGTTCTGAAGAAGAAGCTTATTATTTGTACAATGATTATGCACGTCGGTACGTTTCCTCATTCTTGATTTTTCGTTCTGATATTAAGTACTTCATGATGTATTATTTGTTGTTTTGATGTACTATATAGTTATATTTAATGAATCATTTGTACTTTTGTTTTACAGGATCTGATGCATGTAGATTTGACACAGCCATTGACGACCAATTTTTGCAGTCAAATTGGATGATGGTCATGTCCAGAAGAATAAATCAGATCCTAGCTGAATGTGCACCCAATGAAAAGGCAAGAGATTTGTGTGAGAGAACATTCAAAAAATTGAAGGATGAAGTTGATGCTGAATTTGGAAGTGCAAGTTATGATACTACTAATGAAGAAAGAACCCCATTGAAAAATCCACAAGGGGCAAGAACAAAAAAGGGCAAAGAAATTATAGGTATAAGTTATCATGATGTGGTTTATTGTGTTTATTGTAATGATGGAGCATACGATTGATCGTTGAATTTTGTTAATAAATTTGATTTGTTATAGATGGAAATCTGCAACAGAAAAGATACACAGAAGAGCTGCAATGACAAAAAAAGCTGCAGCTGCAAAGTTACTAAAGAAGGCTGCTATAAATTCTTTCCGGAGTATCCATGAAGATACACAATCTCAAGGAGTTTCTTATGCACATCCCGTGCATGGTGGTGATAGACTTGTCACCATAGTCCCATATTTAGAAAAATAAGTGCATACCATAGCCTTTAGGATGTAAAAAGTGTTGATAGTTTAAATCTACAACGTAGATATTGCTTTAGGTGTGTGATGTATCATACACATTTTCAAATGAATCATTAGATACGTTTGGTGAATCATATAGTAACTGATTTGTGTTGGCATAAATAATGAACCATTTACCTGATATGATGAATCATTAATCTGATATGATGAATCCTTTATCTGATATGATGAATCTTTTAGCTGATATGATGAATCATTACATTTTTCTAACTAGATGAATCATTCAGTAACCTTCAAAGATATGAATCAAAAGAGTGCGAATACAAAATTCCTGTACAAACCATTCAATTTATAGTTTTCTGTTGGTAGTTTTAATCCATAGTGTAGATTTTGCTTTAGGTGTGTGATGTATCATACACATTTACAAATGAATCATTAGATACATTTGGTGAATCATGTAGTAACTGATTTGTGTTGACATAAATAATGAATCATTAAGCTGATATGATGAATCTTTTAGCTGATATGATGAATCATTACATTTTTCTGACTAGATGAATCATTCAGTAACCTTCAAAGATATGAATCAAAAGAGTGTGAATACAAAATTCTCGTGCACATCATTCAATTTCTAGTTTCTGTTAGTAGTTTTAATCCAGAGTGTAGATATTGCTTTAGGTCTGTGATGTATCATACACATTTACAAATGAATCATTAGATACATTTGGTGAATCAAGTAGTAACTGATTTTTTTACATAAATAATGAATCATTTAGCTGATATGATGAATCATTAAGCTAATATGATGTATCATTAAGCTAATAAGGTTTCAGCAACCTTCAAAAGATGAGAATCAACAAATAAGTGTGTGCTAGAAAATTTTGTAGTAGACGTCATTCAGTCGCTAGTATGTTGTTGTCTAGCTTATACCAAAAAAACTAATGTACTAAAGTATATGACCACCCAAAGTTAATCCCCCCACGATGTTATAAGATCAATACAGATAGCTTCAGAACTTCTTTCGCTAGCTTCAGAACTTCTTTCGCTTCAATGATGTTTGAAGATCAGAAACCCTCAAATTCTTGTCATGTATAGCAAGTCTGAAAGCATACTTCCTTCGCAGCATACTTAGATCAGCTTTCTCTTTTTTCTGTGTAAACACAATGTAGCAAATCAGTTAAAAACACATAAAGCTAGAAAAACCAAAACAAAAATTAGTTAGTACTTACACCATCAGTATTAAAGTAACTGAGAATCAGTGTGCAGTGATAGGTGAGGATAACAAACTTCAGTGTGCAGCGAATCAGCAAAAGATGAGGACAACAAAAGTTCACTGTGTATAACTAATTAGTGAATCAAAACAAGTATTAAAGTAACTGAAAATCACTAATTAACAGCATCAAACCATACAGAATGCTACTAGAAAATCGCAATTGACTAAGACTAAGACTAAGAACCCTAATTTCAAAATCGAAGAATCAAAAGTAAAAACTGTAAAACGAGAACAACTGAATTATTCCTAATAACAACTTACTCCTTATGAACTACTACTTCACGTGATTTAGCCATAGGAGGGAGTTGCGATTTCAGATTCGCCGGTGAGGTATGCAGCGCGTCGATTTGCAGGGGAGATGGTCCAGCGAGCTTCGTGGAATTAGAGAAGCAGAAGAGAGAGTTCGAGTCCGCCAAGCTTCGTGGAGTTGAGTGATTATTCGACACTGATTAGAGGAGAAAGGGAGAAGAAGAAATGTGGTGCGGGAGAGCAGAAAGCGTCGAGAGAGCAGAATGGGTTGAGAGTCGGGAGGGTTGGGGAAGAAAGATAAGGATTGCATAAGTTCTGTTTGGAAATTAAATTTTGTATAGATAACATATTGCCAAGTAGAAAAATGAGCTGGAAAAAAATGCCATATAGGATTGTCCCACTCCTAAATAGGAGCAGCCGGCTCGTAGGGTCGAATCTGCGTAGAAACATATTTAGAACTGTCACCTTGTAACGTGCCTTATAGTCGACATAGAAACATGATTCCGATTTCTTTTTTCTTCACTAGCAACTTTAAACTAAAATATGGATGATTGGCGGTCAAATTACTCTTGTCTCCAACAACTCGCTGATAATCCACTCTAGCTCACTCCTCTGATAGTAATGCAACGGTTTAACATTTGACAGAGTAGGAAATTCATTCCTAGTTAATGTTAGTGCCAATAGGGGAGCCACTTTAGTTGTGCCCCCAACTATTCCGATGGCACCAATTTTTTATTAATAGTTTTATATATATAGTTTATTTTATAATAAATTTAATTTATATTATTATAGTTTTATTTTAATTAATATTAGTTCATTTTAATTTGTTGTGTTAAATATAAATAAATAATAAACTACACTTAGAACATTAGTTGATATTATTAAGTGCTTATATTTTTATAACCATAGTTTGAACTAAAATTTACTTTTGAAATATAAATCGTGTTTATCTTATTTAAAGTTTAAAGTTAAGTTAATGAGTATGATAATTGTCATCTTATGTACTATCTTATGTTCTTAATAGATGATGTATTGGGTGTTGCCATTTGTTTCAAAATATAAGATGTTTTGGACTTTTTTACTACTCAATTTTCATATTTATCCCTTAATTTTCTCTCCCACTCACCACTCTCATATTTCTTATTAAAAAAAAAGGATAAAGTAGTCCAAAAAATTGTCTCATTATTTTTCATGTTTTGTACCAGAAATCATTTATGGAGAACACGAGGGAGTATATTTTAGTGAACTATATCTACATTTAAAATATAAAAATTTAAATCATATTATGAATATTTTTTATTTTAAACATTTTTATTTATCTTTTAAAAAATATTTAATATTGATATTTACCATATATACAAATATATATATATATATAAATTGCCCTATAAATTTGAAATTCTAACTCCGCCCTCGATTGGTGTGTCGCAGGAGACAATCCATTTTGTGTGAGTATGACATCCATCTCATAGAGAATGAAGGGCATGAACTCTTAACCAAAGTTCTTGTTTTGGATAACAAGTTTCACCCTTCGAAGATATCTGCCATGCACACATTTTTCATTCGTTCTACACTGCCACTCCAAATGATGTTGAATAATCCCCCTCAACCCTGATTCCACGATAAATCGAAAGATATCAAGTTATGTATGTCCCAGTATCGACCAATGCCTACACATTTGTACAATGAAATTCCTCACAAGAAAGCCCACATTTTTTGAAATTGTCAAACTAAAATTAATAAAACCGATAAAACTTAACCAAAAAATCAAGCTAGTTAAAAAAAAGTCACATGTAATGTAAATACTTAAACTCAATATATGATTACATGTTATTGTTGCGCTCAAGGTTAATATCCTTGCATGTGACTGAAGGTATTCACCTTAGTGACAATATCTAAGCTTCTTCGCGTGCAACATTGCTAAAGCATATTCATTTGTGTTGACGGACAACATTTCTTTTGCTAACATATGTCGTCTAATTAAAAAATATAGTTTTTTGACTTATTGCGTGTGACTAATTGTGCATGTCACCTTGTAAGTCTAAAATTCAAGTATTTGAAATTTTATAAGTGCCTTGTTTTGTAGCTTATAATTTCCACTCAGGTTCCATTATGCATCGAAACTTCAAATCCAATTGACCACTTTAAATGAGTGGTGATAAATATAGATTTTAGTAATACATATCGACAGTTAACTTTCCATCAACAAACCGACTCAAATGGACCTATTTTTGGGTCAATTGTTTTAAAATCGGTTACTAACTCAAATTCTTTTCTAGGGCTAATTGAAGCCCGCCAAGTTTACATGTGACGCTCACCTGCCACTTAACCGCACAATGGCCACACGGCCCCAAGGCCTTTGCCTGAGCCTCTATTACTCTACACCTTGGGCTCACATACCCACATTCAAAGATACCCAGATATGAATGAAGATTTAAGTCCGTCACTATCCCTAACTCTCCCTCAATTCAGATCTAGTGACATCCAGATCCAAAGTTTTAAGCTAGTTGTAAAAAAAATCATGTTGTGTCAAGTAATATTTCCAATGTTGATTTCTTTTCTACCTATTAAGAAACCTTCATCATATCTAGTCGGTTTGCGGATTTGAAGACCATGACCTCCACCCTAAGGTATAGAATTAATCACCTTTGTTTCTTTCTATGTCATTAGAGATATTTAATTGGTTGTTAAGCGCTTATTATCTGAACTCAAGATAACTCATTGTCGTTTAAGAGCTGGTAGTGGTCCATCTAGCCACTCATGGCCGAAGTGAAGGATTGGAGCATCACAAAATTTCAAGTTTCTTATTCATGGGGATTGTCACCTTCAAACGTGGGCCTCTGTAATATATGCACTCCGATACCCTTTTTTCACCACCTCTCCTCATGCACCAACACCAATGCCACCATCACATCCATTGTTGGAAGTTCCCTTCATTATTGAATGTTTTTTTTTTTCATCTTTATTAACACTTATGAATCCCTTATCACAACTCTAGTACCACCTTTGATGAAACATTACCAACATTAGTTGTTCTTTCGCATACACGAACAAGACCTTGAAGCAAGGATGGCTTAACTCGAAATAAAAGATGTCAAATCTAAACTATCTAGGAGGTAAACATTTAATATTAAAACATTAATACCACTGATGGAACCTTAATATCCACAAACACAAAAACATGCTTCTAATAGATAATAAAATATCATCCAAACAATTTCAACACTAGACAATCCTAGAATATCGAACCTATAACTTTTTTGTTCTAGAATATCACTTCACCACTCTTCAATTATCGACCAAGCCACCTGTAACTTGGTCACTATTAAGTTTCTATCTACACAGGGGCGGACCCAAGGGGTTCCGGCGGGGTCCCGGACCCCATAGCTTTTCTGACAATATTTTTTTAAAGTATAGTTTTAATAACATAAAATTGAGTAAAATACTAAAAGTTGATAATAATTTAGTAATAGAAACATGTTCATATATATAAGGTTGTAATGTTTAATAAATTTATAATCACACATTTATATTTAATATATGTTACTGTCGAAAAAATTTTTGCACCCATGAGATTTAGCTTCTGGGTCCGCCACTGTATCTACACCTTCCTTAAATAGCGATAACATAGACACTCTAACACAATCCACAGTTTACACAGAGAGAAAATCATAGAAATGATTTTGTGCCACAAAGCTTTTCCCCCACCACTCAAGTGTTATGGTCTAGGGGACGCATAAATAGGCTCCCAATTGCCAGCATTAATTTATTCTCATGCACTACATTCAAAGAAGTGTTCACCCATAAATCACAATCAGTCGTAAGCAGAGTACCATTAAACTATAAACAATACATCAATTGATTAGTTGAATTTATCTTGACAAAAACAGATAAAGTCATCGTTCAAGTCATCAGCCCATAATTAATAGGAATATATTAGTCATCATCTCATCTATGATTTATATAGACCTGATCATAGCAAATTAAGCCCGGCATCCCAGCCCAATAAGCTCGGAAGAAAACCTAATAGACCCACAACACAATTTTAGATCCATAGACAAGCCCAACTCAATTTTAGTAATATTTCTTATTTTTATAATGTATATAATAATGTTTTATATAAAATGTATTAATATTAAGTGAATTTACATATTATTTAAATTATAATAATATAATATAGGTCAATTTAAAAAGTATATTGAAAAATAAAAATAGAGATACTTAGGCCATTTTTACTGTGCAACTTTCTGTATAAATTTTAAAACTAGGTGGCATGAACTGGACACAGCAAAATTCTTTTTTTTGATAAAAAAGAGACTTATATTAATTAGCCAACAACAGGCTGATTATGTTGCGCTCAAAATAAACTCAGACAGAAGTTGTATGCTTCGATGATTTATTGATATGACTTACAAGGCTTTAAATAGCCAAAAATATGCTGCAACCAGATTAAGAGATTATTACGGTAGTACAGCTAAAAATTAGAACAACCACAACTAACACTAGTTGGTTCCTATAAACTAGGAACTTATTTAAAACTCAACAATGCCTCTCCTAAACTGAAAAACGATAGTATTCAGTTTATCTTCTCACACACTCCGAGCTTCTCCCTTAGCTTAGCAAAGACTTCCAGCCTCAAAGGTTTAGTTAGAATGTCTGCTATTTGATCGTTTGTCCCACAGTGTACCAACTTAACAATTCCTTCCTTTGTGAGATCTCTCAAGAAGTGAAACCTTACGTCAATGTGTTTACTTCGCCCATGAAGCACCGGATTCTTAGACAATTTGATAGTCGAACTGTTATCACACAGTATCGTAGTGCTCCTTGTTTGCTCGAAACCAAACTCCTCTAGAATTCTTCTCATCCAAACACATTGACACGCACAGAATACGGAAGCCACAAATTCTGCTTCTATTGTTGAAAGCGTCACTACAGGTTGCTTCTTGGATGCCCAAGCTACAGCTCCTCCACTCAGGATAAATGCATACCCACTTGTACTTCTCCTATCATCGATATCTCCAGCATAATCACTGTCTGTGTAGACAGTCAACTGTTCACCACCTCCTCTCTTATAAAGCAAACCGAAGGATAGAGTACCTTTTAAATAACGCAACACACGTTTTGCAGCCTGTAGGTGTTGTTCTGTAGGAGCAGTCATATATCTACTTAACAAACATACCACAAACATGAGATCTGGTCTGGTAGAAGTAATATACATTAAACTTCCGACCAGCTGCTTGTAAAGAGATGCATCCACCCTACTTCCTGCACCTTCCTTTGAGAGCTTAGAACCTGGAACGATTGGATTCTTGACTGCATTTGCAGCCTGCAAATTGAATTTCTCCAAAATCTCTCCTGCATACTTTCTTTGGTGAATGAAAATCCCTTCTGCATCTTGTACGACCTCAACACCCAGAAAATACTTCATTCTTCCCAAATCAGTCATGTCAAATTCCTCCTTCATAGATAACTTGAAATTCTTCAACAGAACATGATCATTTCCTGTAAAAATCAGGTCATCTACATAAAGGCTAACGATGAGGATTTTGTTACCTTCTTCCTTCTTGATGAACAGTGTGTGCTCATATTCACATCTTTGGAATCCCTCTTTAGTAAAATAAGCTTCGATTCTGCTATACCACCAGGGTGCCTGCTTAAGACCATATAATGCCTTCTTAAGCTTGTATACTTTATGTTCCTCTCCTCTTTTGATGTAGCCTTGTGGCTGTTCAACGTAGACGTCCTCGGAAAGCTCCCCATGTAAGAACGCGGATTTCACATCCAGCTGAAACACACACCAGTTTTTCTGAGCTGCTAATGCTAATATCATACGTATAGTATCCCATCGCGCCACCGAAGCAAAGACCTCATTGTAGTCCACACCGTGTTGTTGTGCGTACCCCTTTGCCACTAGTCTCGCTTTGTGTTTTTCTACTTCTCCCTTCTCATTGAGCTTCGTCTTGTATACCCACTTTACACCAATCTTCTTTGCTCCCTTAGGTAGTTCAGTAAGTTTCCATGTCTTGTTTCTTTCTATTGACTCCAATTCAGAATCCATCGCTTTCAGCCACTTCTCATTTCTTTTTGCTTCTTCGAAAGTAGTTGGATCATCAAAAGAAGCAAACATAACCATATTGACACTTTCTTCTTCTTCGTCCTCTGACAGTTCCTCCCTTGTTGTGAAATATCGTAAATAAGAAGGTGGTTTACGAGTTCTGGGAGTTCTGGACACTCCCCTTGGTGTTGCAGTTTCTGGTGTTGCAGGCGTTCTTGGTGTTGTAGGTGTTCTTGGTGTTGCAGGCGCTTCTCTAGGTGTGGCCTCTCCAACCTGCGACACCTCCAATGTTTGATTCTGATCGTGTGGTGGTTGTGGAGAATCGGCTCCGGCATCCGACTCACATTCTTCCCAGATCAACGGCTCCTCATTTGTTTCTCCATCTGATTTCTCCCAGTTCCAGCCCTTCTCTTCTTCAAACACTACATCACGACTTATCACTACTTTCTCAGTGACTGGATTGTAAAGTCGATAGCCCTTTGATTCATTGCTTACCCCAATTAGTACACATGTAATACTCTTGTCATCCAGTTTCTTTCTTCTTTGATCTGAAACATGAACTTGAGCAAGACACCCAAAAATTCTGAAATAATCCATGGTTGGTTTTACTCCACTCCACATCTCCTCTGGTGTCTTTTCTTTTAACACCGAAGTAGGACTTCTGTTCAACACGTGAACAGCCCATCTTGTTGCTTCTGGCCATAACTTTTTGGGAACCTCCTTATCCTTCAAGATGCATCGTACCATGTTCATTATAGTGCGATTCTTGCGCTCGGCTACTCCGTTTTGTTGCGGTGTAAATGCTGTTGTGAGCTGTCTGCTGATTCCTGTCTCTTCACAAAACAACTTGAATTCAGTTGATGTGAATTCTCCTCCTCGGTCAGTCCTCAAGCACACCAATGTTTCTCCAGTCTCTCTCACAACTTGGCTCTTAAATTTTGTGAACGAGACAAACGTATCAGATTTGCTTGATAAAAAATAAACCCATACCTTTCTGCTGTAGTCATCGATGAATGTAAGAATATATCTTTTGCCACTGTTTGATACTGGAGAAATAGGGCCACAAAGATCTGAGTGCACCAATTGTAGCCTTCTTGATGATCGCCATAAACTTTTCTTTGGGATGGATTCTCGGTGTTGTTTCCCGATCAGACAACTAACGCATGCCGCATCTCCTCCACCTTTCTTCAAGTGTGGTATTCCTTTCACCATGTTTTGATATTTCAATGTTCTCAAACCCTTGTAACTTAGATGCCCGTACCTGCGATGCCAGAGGTGGAATTCATCTGTGGATGTGGTTTGGAAGCATCCAGTCACACTTTCTGATTTGTTCATGGCTGCCATGATCTTGAATAATTTGTTTGATGTCTTCGAACATTGCAGGATCAGACCAAATTTCGGATGGAGTAGCTTGAACACTCCATGTTTTATCCACACTTCACAGCCTTTCTCCAGCAGCTGTCCAATACTGAGTAAATTACTTAGTAAATCAGGAACAAAGTAGACACCAGAAATGGTAAGAACTCTTCCTTCCCATCGTAGGCTCACATTTCCTTTTCCCATCACTTGCAGCTAAGAGTTGTTGCCTAACTTTACGGAGTGGCGAAAATCTTCATCGAGTGTGGAGAACCACATTTTGTTTCCACACATATGATTGCTACAGCCTGAGTCTAGGAACCAGGCTTCTTCCTTCTAATCATCTTCTGTAAACGCCATGAGCAACACATCTTCTTCATCGCCGTCTACTTCTGCGTAATTAGCTTTTCCATCCCAATTTGGACATTCGTATTGAAAATGCCCAAGTTTGTGACATTTAAAACACTCAATTGTGGATTTATTGAATGATCTTCCTCCTCGACCTCTTCCTCTTCCTCTTCCTCTTCCTGAGCCCATTCTTCCTCTGCCTCTCCCTCCTCTGTCATCATATGTGACCTTCAGTACTTGATCTTCTCCACCATTGTTAGGTTTCCTCATCTTTTTCTCATGTACCAGTAATGAACTCTGCAGCGCATCAACTGAAAGATTATCAATGTCGTTCGATTCTTCAATCGAACAAACAATGTAATTAAAATTCTCAGTTAATGTGCGTAGGATCTTCTCTACGATCTTGACATCTTGCATGTCATCTCCACTGTTTCTCATATCATTGGCCACCACCATCACTCTCGCAAAGTAATTTGTAACAGATTCACCGGTCTTCATCTCCAACAGCTCAAAGGTCCTTCTTAACGTCTGTAATTGGGCACGCTTCACTCTTGACGTTCCTTGATACTTGAGCTTCATCGAATCCCACAGCTGCTTAGAAGTCTCTTTCAATGTAATCGTTTTAAGGATTGTTTTATCAATTGCACTGAACAGATAATTCTTTGCTTTGAGATCTTTCAGTCTCGTTTCATTCAGCGCCTTCTTTTGTGCGTCGGACAGTGACTCTTCACTTGTTGCCTCGACGAATCCATCCTTCACCACCCCAGTACTCTTTCGATCTCAGTAAATTCTCCATAAGAAGACTCCAGTGATCGTAGTCTCCATCAAACTTAGGAATACTAGGTTGTGTAAAGTTACTTGACTCTGCCATTGCACTTACACGCTTTTTTTTTTTTTACTCACCCACTCACTTGTGTTTCTCTCACTGATTTAAAGCTCTGGTGCTCAGACAGAAGCTGTATGCTTCGATGATTTATTGATATGACTTACAAGGCTTTAAATAGCCAAAAATATGCTGCAACCAGATTAAAAGATTATTACGGTAGTAATAGCTAAAAATTAGAACAACCACAACTAACACTAGTTGGTTCCTATAAACTAGGAACTTATTTAAAACTCAACAGATTATACAGACACTCAGAATCCAACAGATTAAGATTATTACATTCAACGGGAGGGGAAGTAATCTTCCTAAAAATAAAAAAAACCTCTCAAGCGTAACAAATAAGCCGACAGGCTATTTCCGTAATGTTCGGTGTGTGGATTGCCACTGCAGTGACTCTGTTGGCACGTACACCTAACGAACAGACAAGCAAAAGCAAGTTACGGTCACATCATGGTAGACGGGCTATCAATTTATATATAGCCACCTACATCGTCAGGTCAGGACTTCTTCGCGGTCAGTATGTAAGCTCGGAGAAGGCTCTGACCAGCCAAAGTTTGATCCGGTGTTCCTGCTATGATGACCTTTCCCTCACTCCCTGATACAGGGTTTCGTATTACCACCCTTGCCCCAGAGATCTGGTACAAAACTACACGAATAACTAACAGACGCAAACTAAATCAACTCCAATATAAAATGACGCAAGTGTAAGGAGGTACAATGTTAGGACCTCTTTAAGACGAGCCAAATTGCTATCATCCTTGCCAAATATGTAGTTGAAAACCTGCTCTCGAACTTCCATCTCTACCATCATATTTGTTACTGTGGCACATCTTTCTTCACTGCGATATGGAACCAACGGAAGCACAATTGGTACTCTAATGCATCTAGCACCAAACTAACTAAAAATATTATAAGGGAAACAACTTATAAAACAAGTCGAATCTTTTTATCCTTGTCATCAATTGATCACAGCTGATGCAACTTGTGGGTGGAGTTTATGAAGTTGATTCTTTAAGTCATTGCGAACACATTTACCAGAATGAAACCTCTTATTTACAAAAGGATCCCATTGTGTCTCAAACAAAACGGCGCCTATCTAGCACCCAAAGATGTGGGGAAAGAGCATGTCTGCACCAGAGCAGACTACTGACCTGCTAACATCACACATATCCCCAGAAGTTGGCAAATTTCTCTGTCCTGCAAAATTCTGCAAGAGGGCCCAAGATAGAGTATGTAAGCAGTAAGAGATGTCAAGAAAGAATACACAAGCTGCGGATCAGACACTTCACCTGGTGAGGCAAAAATTTTGGGGGCTGCTTAATTTGAAGGTGATTCATTTTGAGCTCCACTTCGCGTGTTTCATTGCTGCTACTTGTGTTGTCTACCGATATATTCATGATGGGTTTTGAGTTGCCCTGAGCTTTTTCATTGTACATAAACTCAGGAGCTGTAGGAGAAGCACAGGTTTTAGTCTGCGCAATATCTAGGCCCTTACTCTGAAACATCAATACTCTAAGTCTACGTGTCACCTCAAAAAGTGCACTTTGCACACTTGCACGTGTACCTACTATCTGCAGGAAACCAATGCCATCTTTCTTTTCAGCATATTCACCTAGACCACATAAGATCAGTGACTAAAATATGGCAACATTGGACTGAGACAAAGTAGACATAAAACACCCAGATAACAAATTTGATGAAGTATCATTGTTCATCAGCAGAATACATTGTGGAGAATCTGTCAGATAATAAAGTATTCTATTTTTTTGATAAATATAATAAAGTATTCTATTACCACAAATAACTTCACGCCATAAAAAGAAAATATACAAAAAAAATTGTGATGCACATAGGCAACATGTCGTAGAAAGATAAAAAAAACATGAATGGGCATATCTGAAGCATATCAACACCATGTCAGGAATGTGCAATTATAAGCAGTCGTTCCAACTAGCATATTGAATGGCATTACATGAAATCACTCGGGAAGAATGCATAGCAAAAAGGAAGACAAGTTGAACTATAAGATGATGACAGATCGTAAAAATCATATCGTACAGTATATGATCGCACCTGTACAACTTTCATATCCCTGGAAACACACATAGTCTCCTGTCTTCCTTCATAAATTTCTATTCTGGTACCCGTTAACTTTTGCACCTCCGAAACAACTGAACCCCTCACACCAATCAAGCAACCTGATTGGTTTGAAGGGATAACTAGTCTCGCATTTGCATTAAAAGCCACCCCTATACCTTTCCAGTTCGATACTGTTCCATTTTTGGCAAGAGCTTCAGTGGATCTGGCAAAAACACTAAAACTGCATTTTGTGCAGGAGAATGCTGCAAGTCCATAGTCTACAAAAGCAAGCAAACCAAATATAATATCAGTGTTTCTCCAGCACAATCTTTTACCTAGTGTTAATTTATAACCTCATTATCAATACCATAGAGAAAACCTCACTGCAGTGATAGCCCAAGCTTATGAGCAGCGGGGTCCCTTATGGAGAAAATTTTCTTTCACAATAGAGTATTTACAAAACAGTAGGGATCCTATGGGTCAAGTGACCTTGTCGTTTCTGGAATTTTTTTATTAGAATAGTAGTCCTGTGGGTCTAAAGACCCAGTAGAGTTTTCACAATAATTTTTGAATTTTTTTTACCATTTTAATAATTGAGCTATATGCATAACTTCTATACAGATTAAATAAATTTACCATAAGGTTATCCCACATTTTATAATCCTGGGTCCAAGGTTATCTCATCTCTATCCCTCTCCTTTTGGGTTATCCCACATTTTATAATCCTGGGTCCAAGGTTATCTCATCTCTATCCCTCTCCTTTTGGGTTATCCACAGTAAAATGGGTGGCAAGGAATAAAAGGCAGGGCTCTTGTAATCTTTTACAATCTATTTAAATGGCTATAGCAGAGATCTCAATGATAATGTAAGATCTCATTTAAAGAGTCGGTTTTTCAGTCTATGAACCTTCGCAAGTGCTTTATCTTCCTATACTTGCATTGGTCAGAACAAATAACAAAAGAAAAAAAGATGCCACAATTGTAATTTTTTCTTCCAATACCCACTAAGGGCCTGTTTGGGTAATTAGATGATATCGTATTTAGATAGAAATAGGAAGTAGAAAGATGCCAAAAAAAATCTTAAGCTAGTTACCATAGTTGATATGTGTGGATACAAAAAAATGAGCTACTTCAACTACTTATTGGAAAAAGATCCAAACATACACTAGTTTGTCAGTCAATGATATCATTTTTCTTCATATCAGAGATACATGCATTTATATTTTTTGTAACGCACATGCATTGAAGTGTAAGCTGTATGAAGGTAACAAATATACATGTCAAAGACATTTTGAAATCTGTGGAGCCAAACACACTGGCATGTGGCAATAGACTGTAGGAGAAAAAACTGATGAATGTTCAAAGTAGGCTTGACTACAAAAAATAAAAAAAGACTGAGATTGAAGGGAAGAATCACCACACATACAAACCTCAAAGGAGGAAATAGAGATGATGCGCTCAGAATAGCCAGACACAGAAGGAGCAAATGAGATAGAGGCCCCTGTTTCATCTTGGAGTGCTTTGACAATGACTCCTCCCTTTCCAATCACAGCTCCAGCCACATCTGAGGAGCAAAGCATTCTGAAAACCACCTCAACTGTCATGGGCTTATCCGCATTAGGGTATGAGTTTACCCCTTCAGACAAAGAACACCATGTTGAACCACATTGAGCAGTATCTTCATTCCAAGATTTGAAAGAGGGTCCATAGCTTGTAGAAGGTTGAGTCTGTTGGTTAAGAAAGGAACCATAGGGAGAAGAGGAGCTGACGGAAGATGTAGGCACAGCCGCTGAAACTTTATCTCTTGGAGACCTTTTTTGAAGGCACTTTGACACAGCAATCAGAGCTTTCTTCACAGAGATTGTATCACCTGTAATCTGGGTATCAATCATACAGCAATATGAACATTTAACGAAAATGGAGAGAGGAGAACAGGATATCTGGCCATAAGCATAAGCTATACAGCACACAGGGGAAAGCATACTGCGTCTATCTTTTCTGATCTATTAAACGATAAAGTAGGAACGAGGAACAATGGTGGTGGTTTCCAAGAATTCATCGACAACAGCATTAGAATTCATAGTTAACCACATGAGACATCAATATAATTTATCAAGAAATATTGGAGCATCAGCAACGAAACAGTAGGATCAGATCATTCAGTTGCAATAATTCGGTGGTAGCCCTTTCGATGAAGCATGTTAATCTCCGCTACACCTTTCAATCGGAATAGAATTACCAAACAAAATTAAAAATATGTACTATTCAGAGCATTGGCTGATAGTAAAATCGTCTGGAGAGCGGAAAAGAAAGCCCACGAGCTCCATCAATCAGGATAAATTGTAAACGAGAATCAAGAGATGCTCAACAGTCAACACATTCATATTGGTCGAGCAAACATGAAATGGGAGTGTGCACTGTGCAGTGATCTAACCTGGATTAATTCATCCGACATGTCTGCGCAGGGAGGGAGCTGATCTGGCAGAACTCTGATACAAGCCCCACTTCCCCTCCTAATCTTATCAATAATCTTACCTTCCCTACCCAATACAGCTCCAATCTGATCAGTTACAGCAAGAAGTCGGCAGACCACAGCGGTTCCTCTGCCGCCCCTGTTGCCTCCTCCTTCAACTGCTGTATCTTCCGCCCGAATCTCCAGCATCCTCTCGAAGACCCTCACAAGCCCTTCCTGCGCAGAAGACACGTCGCAAGCATCTTCTTTTTCCTCCCCTACCCCTCTTTCGGTATGACTTCTGGAATCTTGGAACCTCAAGGTCCTGTTAACCACCTCGGAGCCGACAACATAGATAAGCCGCTCATCGCTGTCAGCTGCGAGCGCAGCCTCAACGGAGATCCTGACTCCAGTCTCCAGCTCAAGATTTCTCACGACGATACCAGAGTGCCCAATTACACCCCCCGCAACGAAAACGGGGCACAGGAGGCGGAAAACAACCTGGCCGGGCTCGGGAGTGATGTGAACCCTCTTAGGCTGCTTTCTAAACGCCCGATTCTGCTGGGAGCCACCATGATAACGGTGGTGGTTGTTGAAGTGCTGCTTGTTGCCCTGGTTCATCCTATGCACAATCGTCTGGTGAGTCTGCGGTGACCCTATTGTTCTGTGGAACTGTGATTTGGAAAAACGGTCAGAGAAAGGAAGTAAACGAAGCAGAAGACTATCACAGATGTGTTCTGTGTTTTATTGAATATCTCAGTGTACAAGATAACTAGTATTGTGTAACTAGTACAGAGGCGCATATATATATGCGATAGCTAACTAACGGGATTAATAATAATGCTATACATACTTAGTATATAACCAATATACTCTATATATCAGTCGTATGTATTAACCAATACAAAACTATACTCTATATTCCAACAGCCCCCCTCAAGGTGTAGGGGTGAAAACCTTTCAGACTTGAACCTTGATGAT